>OW386285.2:122879700-123436629 GCA_936432065.2 Rutpela maculata
TTGGCGTTCTAGTCAAAGGTTAAATATTACAAGAATTTAATAATAATAATATGTAGGTATTTGTAGGTTAGGATAAGTTTATTTTTATTTTGAATACTCGTTTGTATGATTTTAGAGTTCTTTAATTAAGTTCTTAAAATATCCGAATAATAATATGTTTAGACCCTATTTTGTTAAATGATTGCCTACTGTCCTAAAAATATGTATTGTCATTGTTCCTGAAAATTAAATTTACTTCATAGGGTCCGTTTATCAATACAGGGTTAGGTAAATTTGCGCTGGGCACAGAAGGCAGGAACTATAGTTCCTGTCTTCTGTGCCCTGGGATAAAGTCAAGGGTAACAGCCCGAGTTCCAAGGTGATGGTTATCTCTGTTAGCAAGAGGTTAACCTAAAAATATTATTTGCTGTTGACCGTTGAGTGAAAAGTCAAAGTTATTTTTTGGTTAAATTATTAAAAATGGGAGCTTTCGAAAATAAGCGATGATGAAGCAGATATTTTAAATTATTGGAACACGAAAGACATACTTAGTTCCCTAATGTAGCTAAAAAGCAAACATTAAAATTTATTTTATTGTATTGAAGAAACCGTTCAGCTTCTTCGTTCCTGAATGATATTGCATCAGTTTTTTTATTTTACGACGTGTTTATAATTATTTGCTATTTTAGTTAATAGCAACTTCACTGATGATGAAAAATTGGGGCCTCTACTTATCTTTGTTGGGGTTTCATTCATTTTTTAAAATGAAAATTTAACTATCGACCAAAAAATATGCTAGCTTATCAAAATTGTTGTTGCTGTTGCTGTTGCTGTTGCTGTTGCTGTTGTTGTCATTGTCAGGTGACTTTTCGATTAAAAAAAAAACAAATGTTTTAACTTAGTAACAAAAACTTAAAAAACTAACAAACAAAAAATCGCTTATTTTTTGGCCAATCACAACCAACCTAGAACTGGCAACTCAGTAGAAATTGTTACCAACCTCAGGTTATGCAAGGGCTTCCTAACCCACAAATAAAATGTAGTGGATAAATGGTTGCAAGTTTAGCACTCACTTTGACCTCGGCTAAAATTATTCTGGGGCTAGCACATTTGACCATGCATTGATAAACCAGTCCTCATCCATCCATTTATATAAGATAAGTAATTGTGCATTAAATGAATTGTATTGTTTATAACAAAGTAATAGGCTGGCTGATTTTTTCTCAGATTGGGTTTAGATTTAAATTTTTCTTCCGGACATATTAGCAAAACTTACCAAAATATGTTACTAAGAGTTTCATTTTTATTAAAACAACTAATTATATGGATTGATGGACAGATAACATTTAACTGTGTTAATGTTGTTTAAGCAGACAACTTTGATACTAGTTCACAAGTTCAAAGCCGTGTATTGATAAAGCTCGTAAAAATATGAGTGGGGGCTCATTGGATTCGGAATGACGCCTAGAAAAGTGTTCAAAATTTTCAAATCCGCACATAAACAATTGCAAAAGTTATAAACAAATGAAGATTGAAAAAAATAACGAGTTTTGTTTTTTGTAAATAACTCGAAAACTATTATTAGTATTTAAGAAATTTTAAGGAGGGATTCTTAAAGTGGAACAAATTTCAATAAAAAAGTCCCTACCCTCGAAACTCTATCTCTATTATTATACTCTTCGCAAAAACGAAGAGTATATTGTATTTGCTCGGCACATTTCTAAATGAGTAAATATCGCTCGTAGAGAAAAAATTTTTATATCGTTATGTTAGTGAACGAATTCTGAACAAATTTCAAAATGTCCGTCTGTCCGTCCGTCCGTCCGTCTGTCCGTCTGTCTGTCTGTCACGTTTCTTGTAAGCACGATAACTCAAGAAAGAAAAATCCGATTGTATTGAAATTTGGAGAGTAAGTTAGTGTTAGCTAGAGGAAGAACCCTCTTTTAACAAAATATATTGGCAAATAAAAAAGTTATTAGTAATTTAAAATTTAAAAAAATATTTTTTTCATTTTTTATGGTTTGCGAAATGTCATTTCCTATCACTATTTTTTTTTATACATTTTACTGTGTGTTTCCTAATAATCACAATAAATTTACTAATAGTATATATTACACTCATTAACAATTTTAGTAATAAGAAATGGTGGTGTAGCGGCAAGAGTTTCGTTTCGCAATCAGTGGAAATGCGCCGTGGTCGTGCCAATCCTGAAGCCGAACAAGAACGCGAAGCTCGCCGGCAATTATCGACCGATCTCGTTACTGTCGGCGATCTCCAAGTTGATTGAGAAGGTCATCCTGATCGGACTAGACTCTGCTCAGGATGAATTCCACATCGACGATGAGTGCCAGTTCAGCTTCAGGCGGGTAGGGGCACTGTGCAGCAGGTCGTCAGGATCGTGAATGACGTCAAGGTACAATGCAACCTCGGAAAGAGCACCGTCATGGTGCTCCTCAATGTTGAGAAAGCCTTCGATACCGTATGGATTTAGGGGCTGCTTTACAAACTAAACGCACTGGACTTTCCCATGTACGTAACCAAACTTATTCACTCTTTTCTGGCAGATAGATCGCTGCAGGTTAGGGTGAATAATAAACTATCAACTCGGCGGGATATTTGCGCGGGCGTCCCCCAGGGGTCGTGCCTTTCACCGAAACTGTACAACTTGTACGTCTCCGACTTCCCGAAGTTCCCGAATTCTAATCTTGCCAAGTACGCCGACGACACGGCCAATTATATGCACTCACATAATACCCAAGCGGCCAATATGCTGCTGAAGGCAAACATGGCCCGTACCACGGCGTATTACGACAAGTGGAAAATTCGGATCAACTCCGAGAAGTCCGAGTCGATTCTTTTCACGCGCCGATTTACCGAAAATCGGATTTTAACGCCACTTTCGATCGGGGGTAGACAAATTCCTATCAAACGGTGCGTGAAATATTTGGGGGTTAACTTAGACAAACGACTGACGATTAACACCCATATTAATGAGACAGTACGTAAGGTATACTCCATGTCCAGAAGTCTGTACCCGCTCCTGGCCAGGGGTAGCGGACTAAACAGACAAAATATAAAAATGTTGTACACAATGGTGATGAGAAAACTTCGAGTTCTTGAACATAAATTTATGCACCTCATCTCTGGTTTGGACAGAGATCTATACGCAAATTGCCACGACATAACCCCACTGGCGGACTACGTCCAAGAAATTTCACAAAAATTCTATCAATTCAAACTGGGCGATAGTCCGCTAACCCGCAACATAACTCGAATCAGACAGCATAATGCAATACTTTTCGATATCAGACACCCTCTACCATACCAGGCGTTGCCTATTTTCCGGCAACTCCCTTAGCCAAACTTTCCTCTACCATAACTTTTCTCTACCTTACTCTTTACCTTTCCACAACTTTATAACTTTACAACCCCCTCTTCTTTATCTCTGTTCAGTTTTGTTCAATTTTGTTCTTGTCCTTTTTGTCCTTTTTGTTCTTTTGTCCATTTTGTTTCTAAATTCCGTCTAGGCCGAAAAATTCCCTAAAAATCCAAGTATTTTAAACCACACGTTTTATCCACCACACTTTCCTGGCAGGAAGACCAGGGTGGAACTGCTTCGAACGGGTTTTTTCTATTTTCCCGTGTTAGCAATCAAAATTCCAAAGTATTCGTCTGTGCGCGAAACCGCTAGTTTTTTAAAGTGCTAATATTAATTATTTTTTAAGTATTTTTGTGTACTGTTATTGATCCAAATTGTTAATTTTAAGCTTTATTTTTAGGCAGGAGTTTTAACATTTTACATTCAGCTTTAGCCAAACCGGACCTGCCCCGTTCAGCCCGACACCCACCACAACGCTGCGCGTCGTGGTTGTCTGGCTGGCTCCGGGCCAGATTCCGGAAAGGCACATACATGTACCTCTAATTTTAATAAACTTGTTATTGCTTGCTTGCAATCAGTGGGTCCCGGGTTCAATCTCTTTTTTTTTTTCATATATTTTTTTTTTTCACAACAAACTTCACAAAATTTAGAATGTCCAAAAACTAACATTATTTACAAGAAAAATGCGAAGAGTATCCTATAGAATGTGCGGAGAGTATAATGCTTCCACTAGTTTATAATTTTAATTTAATGTTGAAAATAGAGCTCCGCGCGGTGAACACTAAGCCGTTACGATACTCTGAAACCGGCCGTAATAAGTAAAAATATTTTTTTATGTATTAAATATTAATTTAGAAATTTAAAAAAATTATGGTATTATTTAGACACTTAAAGGAACAATATCCCGTTGTAAAAAAAATTTTTCACCGATTTTTCATAAAATGAGCCTATTGTTAATTAACATTTTTTTTATATTTCAAAAGCCACTAAAATTATTTCGCTGCGTGGAGACCCTATGTCAACTATACTTTAGGGATTATGACATTGCGATGTTTTCAATTGTTACTATTAGTTATTAATTATTTAACCTAACAAAAGAATAAAAAATGAAAAAGAGAGTTTGAAATTTTTTTTTATTAATTTTAATTATTATTACTGTTTTTATATTCAAAAGTACCATAAAATCACATAAACCTTAAATTTTCATTGCTAATTGTTTAAACAAATTTTGTAAACAAATAGATAAATTACGTATTTTTGAAAAAAAAAATTGTTGCCATTTTATTGATTATAAAATATTATGATTAAAAGAAAAAAATTTTCTTAACAAATTTTTTTAATTGTCTATACTTAATTATTTTTTTCATTTTTTCAATATTTCAAACAAATTATTAAGAAAAAATTTTATTTTTAAAATATATTATTTGCAGCTGGAAAAATGAAAATTTTTTGTTGTTGTTAATTTATTTATTTATTTAATAAACAATTTGTTATTAACAATCGCCGAATGTATACATAAACATGTCAAAAAAAAATTTTAATATTTTTTATAGAATTATAAATTTAATTTTTCCTTTGACATGTTTATGTATATGGTTGTTTTTATTATTTCATTCGACGATTGTTAATAACATATTGTTTATTAAATAAACAAATAAATTACCAACAACAAAAATTTTTCATTTTTCCAGCTTGTAGAGAATTGCAAATAATTAATTAACAACAACAAACATTTTTCATTTTTCCAGCTTGTAGAGAATTGCAAATAATAAATTTAAAAATAAAAAATTTTCTTAATAATGTGTTTAAATATTGAAAAAAGGAAAAAAATGATTATAGACAATTAAAAAAATGTTTTAACAAAATTTCTTTTTTCTTTTAATCATAATATTTTATAAGCAATAAAATGGCAATTTTTTTTAATACGTAATTTATCTATTTGTTTATAAAATTTGTTTAAATAATTAGCAATGAAAATTTAAAGTTTGAATATAAAAACAGTAAAATAATTAAAATTAATAAAAAAAATTTTCAACCTCTTTCTTTCATTTTTTAGTTTTTTGTTAGGTTAAATAATTAATAACTAATAGACTATAAAAATTAAAAACATCGCAGTATCATAATCCCATAAAGTATAGTTGACATAGGGTCTACAAGAAGTGAAATAATTTTAGTGGCTTTTGTTTAACAATTATCCGACTTGCAAACTCTAAAAAAAAAAAATGTTAATTAGCAATAGGCTCATTTTATGAAAAATCGGTGAAAAATTTTTTTTACAACGGGATATTGTTCCTTTAAGTGTCTAAATAATACCATAATTTTTAAAAAATTTTAAATTAATACTTAATAACATAAAAAAATATTTTTACTTATTACTGCCGGTTTCAGAGCATCGTAACGGCTTAGTGTTCGCTGCGCGGACCTCCATTTTCACATTAAACTAAAATTATTAATAATAGAGATATAGAGATATTTTCAACATTAAATTAAAATTATTAATAATAGAGATAGAGTTTCGGGAGTCGGGACTTTTTTATTGGAAATTTCTTCCTCTTTGAGAATCATTCTTTAAAATTTCTTAAATACTAATAGTTTTCGAGTTATTTATAAAAAACAAAACTCGTAATTTTTTCAATTTTTATTTGTTTATAACTTTTGCAATTGTATATGTGCGGGTTTGAAATTTTTGAACATTTTTCTAGACATCATTCCGAATCCAATGAGCCCTCACTCATATTTTTACGGGCTTTATCAAGAATTAACACGGCTTTGAACTTGTGAACTAGTGTATACAGGCTTTGTTGAACTTTAATGTATTATTTGCTGAATGTCGTTCATAACCTTCTTAGTTAAAACAGTTGGCCTACCAGTAGATTTTCCCTTGCAAAGGGCAGTGTTTATCTGCAATACGTTTAACGAGAAATATTTAAATCAAGATATTCTTCCGTAAATTGTTTGATGCACAAATGATGTAAATTAGGTAATAATAACTCATAAATACGCAAGCTATAATTAAAGCAATTAAAAAACAGTGAAAAAGAACTGACAATTACGTAATGCCAGATGAAAACTACGCGTCTACGTCTATGAAGTTGACTTTGACAACAAAAAATTGCCAAGCCAGTTGTCGCATTTTGTTGACGTTTCTGTCGTATTAAAATGAGGAATATGTTGCCACATTCTGCTTCTTATGGTGACTCCTTATTTATTCTAACTCCATGCGTAAAACGTTGATGAGCGTGTTCAGTTTCAGAAACTATGAAATAAGCGTTCCGTCGAAACGAATCTTCAGCAAAGGTAATTGAAAACGCCATTGGAAACTTATTTATGAAGGCACTTGAAACACTCTTTAACATATATGGCACTGTCATCTGAGATTGGAGATTACAATGACAGGTAATGTGTTTAAGTGAATATGGTTTTGAAAGAGATACAGATCAGTTGAATCTATCAATCTATCGCAAAAAATTTAAGACTAAATAAAATAAAAATATAATTATAATGAAAAAAAAAAAACTCAATAAAAAGATAAAAATAATTTTTTCAGCTATCACAGATTAAAAATAAATCAATAGGCAATGATAATAAAATTTCACTTTTCTCTCACTTCGATAGATGGTCAAAATTTTTGAGAAACTTTCTCACACTTTTATTTTTAACCCTGAAAGCTTGAACATACTGTGCTAGCCCAAAAAATTATTGTTTACTTTTTAGTATATTTTGAAGAAGCTCGTTTTTAAAATGTTTTTTATATATTTGTATCTAGATTGAAGGCAATGAACGGTGAACGATGTCTTCTGGGAAATATAACTTTTTACTAGTGGCCACATGCTATTAAATAGATGGGTTATTTTCGCGAGCATAACGGTTGTTTACACCTCATTTGATAAACCATTCATAAAACTGAAAGCCAAGTCGTGAACACGTACAAAACAGGAATAGTTAAATGCAAATTTGCTGCGTCCTTTATTATAAAATATACGAGAAAATAAATAAATCGAGTGAAAACGTTCTTGAGAAATGAGAAAAGCAGTAAATGAGTAAAGTTTATCAGTTTAGTGTTTGGAAAAATGCTCAAGACAGAAAATTAAAAAATTCCGTCATGTAAAATGTACTAGAGATTAATTGATTGGAATTAACTGGATTTTGTATTTTTTAATGACAATTATTATACTAAACTGTTACGCTTGCAATTGTTGTGCTCAAAGGTTTTCAAAAATAATTAAATTATAGATAGCCGTGGGTACTCCTATTAAACATTTTAACGATCTTGTGTCAATACGTTTTCATTAAAAACATTTGCTGGGGTAATTATAGTCCAATCAATTTTTTGAAAAAATGTCATTTTTTTTAAGTGTTCGGGGGTTTATTCTGAGTATTTTTTCAAGTTGCGAAAAGTTCAAACGTAAATATTTCTCAAACCGTTAATGTCATGAGAAAACTGATAAGGGCCTTTTTTTTAACACTAAATTTCCTATCAATCTCTTAGCAGACTCATTTTCGTAGAACTAATTACGAATTACAGCGCATCAAAGTTTGTGAAAAATAGATTTTGTGAATTATTTCGTTAACTGTTGATCGTTATTAAAATGCCAAATGGTAATCTTGTAAGCACTGACTTTTCTACAATTTATGGTACAGGTGATAGATGCCATTTTGTATGACGTTTACGGGCTACCGCTCAGCTCATCAAAAGTTAAAAAAAAATTTTTCAAAATATCACCTAAACTGTTAAAAATTATTATTTTGGGTATTCAGCAGACAACTTTCAAAGAAAAACATTCGTTTCTTTCATATACCATAGGTGCAAGTCTGACCAAAATAGAAGATCAACAAGAGTTCCTCCTACGAAACGACTTGTCAACTTCTTTCTTACTATATCTAACATTCAGCATGAAAAATAATAAAACAACCACTCTTTCTATATTTGATGATTCAAGTCTGATCATGCCAATATATTATATCCTCCTTTACGAGGAATTCTTTCTAGTATCTCTAGCCCAACCTAGAGGATACTACATCACAATCAAACATTTGCTACATTTCAAAGTCAAAAAATATTAAAAAGCAAAAGCAAAAAGGTATAAAATTTCGCTCATCGCATGCATGTCCAAATAAATGAAGTGTTTCATATGTTTTCGATTGATTAAAACCTCTAAACATTGTACAATCTTTTTCGTTCTCTTTAGAACTCATTAGGAGGATATAAATCCAATTCAAAACGAAAGTTGCTATTAAAAAATAAAAATTAAATATTTTCATGCAAAAGCTGACATGAAGACATATATTTACTTGACAGATATATTAAAAATAACAAAAAAACAATCATTCCTTTAGAGCCCCAAAACTCGTCTAGGTTTAAAAAATAAATACCTATTATTTCTGCAGACTTGCACCAATGGTATATGAAAGAAACGAATGTTTTTCTTTGAAAGTTATCTGTTGAATACCCAATACAATAATTTTTTTCCCCAAATTTTTGGCCTTACGATCTTAGCGTTTTGGCCACGAATATTTTTTGAGGTGTATACCATATAAACGCACACATATGTGTACCACAATAATTGTAATATATTTATGGGTAGCCATGTGTGCACACACACGCGCGCATAGACTAATATATACGCACGTACATACCCACATACACACCACCTATAGCATAGTCTAGATGAAAAGAGCATGATTGAAAGCCTCATATCAATAACCATGCTGGTCTCAGCAAAGACAACAATAATAGCTTTAAAATGTATGTATAATAATAATGATCACAATAATAATAATCACTTTAGAAAGTAAATACATAATAATAATAATTCAAATTCCAACACAAGGATTAGACAGGGTCACACACTTCTTAGCCAGGGGTCAATAATTTTTAACAATGATGTAAACTAGACGAGTTTTGGGGCTCTAAAGAAATGATTGTCTTTTGTTATTTTTAATATATCTGTCAAGTAAATATAGGTCTTCCTGTCAGTTTTTGACATGAAAATATTTCATTTTTATTTTGTAATAGTAACTTTCGTTTCGAATTGGATTCATGTCCTCCTGATGCGTTCTAAAGAGAACGACAAAGATTGTACAATGTTTAGAGGTTTTAATCAATCGAAAACATATGAAACGCTTCATTTATTGGGACATGCATGCGGTGAGCGAAATTTTATACCTCTTTCCTTTTTGCTTTTTATTATTTTTTGACTTTGAAATGTAACAAATGTTTGATTGTGATGTAGTATCCTCTAGGTAGGGCTAGTGATACTAGAAAGAATTCCTCGTAAAGGAGGCTTCTCATACTATATTGGCATGATCAGACTTGAATCATCAATATATAGAAAGAATGGCTCTTATATTTCATGCTGAATGTTAAATAAAGTAAGAAAGAAGTCTACAAGTCGTTTCGTAGGGGGAACTCTTGTTGATCTTCTATTTTGGTCAGACTTGCACCAATGGTATATGAAAGAAACGAATGTTTTTCTTTGAAAGTTATCTGCTGAATACCCAAAATAATAATTTTTAACAATCATGTAAGCAGCATCTCCTAAACTATTTATGATACACTCAAATAAGTTATCTATTTTGTAGAGCACCAAATTCTGTACAATTTAGTGTTCTAAAAGTTTGCAATTACAATACAATCAACATAGTTAACGAGACCTTTTGAAAAAAATATTTTTATATACGACTAACAAATAATAAGAAGATTAAATGGGTGATATTTGGTATATAATGCCATCAATTAATCTCAAAGGGAATTATGATGAGGGAATTCTGGTCATTATACCTCCTCATGTACCAATCAGAAAATTATACATGAAATATACATGAAATAACTATGGAAAAAAAAATAAATAGACGCCGTAAACAATCAAAGTAAAAACGGGTTTTATGGAATTGTGTTACTTTTGTGGTTGAAAGAATGGAAGTGATTTAAAAGATACTATCCCCTGTACTCCACCAGAAATAACTACCACAGAAATCAAAAAGTTTTTGGATATGGTGTACCAAAATTTCATGGACTGGCGGATTCAGAAAAAACTAACTCGCTTTCTGAAAATGTATTATTAGCCTATTTTGCTAGCTGACAGATAAAAATCTTCTTCATTATGGTCATTTTATTCCATGTTAAAAGCAGTTTTGAAAATAAAACACGACATAGATTTGGAAAAGTATGGAAAACAACGTTCTTTTCTGAAAAGAAAATCTGAAGGATATGAAGCGAAAAAGGCCAAAACTTGGACACCAGAAGAAATTAATAAAATAAAGGAACCGCCTGATAGAATTTATCTTTTACATAATCTTATATAATCGGATCTTTTACATAAGGTAAGATTGCCAGATACTAAATGTCTCAAATCTAATATATTAATTTATTTTAGGTCGTGTTAATCGTAGGAATTATGGGTGCATGTCGCTCTAATGAGGTTTACGAAATGAAAACTGAAGACGTGAAAGATTTAAGTACAACATTATTAATAACTGTACCTAAAACGAAAGTGGTAAGAAGTTTTGTTATTACTGGTCAATTTTATGGGATTGTAAAAAACTACATGGATCTTCGGCCATCGCACGTGAAAATAAGCTGATTTTTTTTTTTTTAATTACCAAAGAGGTAAATGCACCGTTCTCTGTACTCGGAAAACAAATAGCCACTTCTTTGAATTTGCCAAATCCTGAACTTTACACCGGTCATTGCTTTCGGAAATCTTCGGCTACACTATACATGGATGGAAGTGGCGATATTGAGGGGTTGAAGCGTCACGGAGGCTGGAAGTCCTCACTCGTAGCTGAAGGATACATCGACCAATCTGTTAAAAATAAAATGAAAACAGCCAAAACTATTTCAAAACAAGTAAACAATGCTACGGTTTCTACTTGTACAGCTGCTAGAGTGGTTAATGCTGATAGTATTACTACCGTTGAAAACAGTGCCAATTATACTATATAACACAAAATATGCCCTCATCAGTTCAGTTTATTAACTGTAGTAACATTAACTTACATTTTGTTGAAAAGAAATAAATAATTTAAAAAATAACATTTTTTATCCGTTTATATATTATGTATGTATCACTATATTTTATATACAGGTTAGTCGTATATAAATTATGGTATACAACTCACTATAATGGCTATTATTACTTCGGATGGTTATAACACTCGCTTGCTGCGCTCGCTCGAGTTGTAATCTCCATCCTCAATAATAATAGCCTTCATTATAGCCTCGTTGTATAATATACTATTATAACTTTTGCAAAAAGTTTTATTTAAATGGTAGAGGGTGGTAGTGGGGGTTCTAGTGGAGATGGGGTAAAAAAAATTGAAGCCCTTTGTTCTTGTATACACCCTAAATCACAATTTTATTCTTTTCACCTCCTTTAAAATCAATGTTTCTGCACTGTTGAATGCATAATTAATAAACTTACCGCAAATTAGACAAGCCTCAAATTCAATGTTAAGATTGTCTGGGTGAATAAAAAAAATGAGGCCTTTGGCTCTTGTACACACACTAAATCACAATTTTATTTTTTTGCTATAAATGGGTGGGGGTGGTAATGGGAGTGGCTAATGCCAAAACATTTCTTGAAATCTTAGCTTCTCTTATATATACCAAATGCTAATTTTATGGACTAACTTGCTTGACTTACCTATTTACCCCCCAATCCTTCAACGGAATAAGATCAAAATATAATCTAGTTAGTCCATAAGCAGATATTAAATTGTTCTCTACTTCAGTAAAATTTAGTTCAAATCGGAAAAAAAAATAAAAAGTTATAAGAGTGTCTTCATCTTAAATGTGTCACACTGTATAAATTTCGTTTAGTGCCAAAAAACAGAACAGACAAAAAATTGCATGTAAAGTAGAAACTGAAATTAAATTCGGGTGGTAAGATACAATAATTTGATTATAAATCATTTGAATAACAAATTTGTACATTAAGATGATTTATTCAGGATCCCTAGTGTTTTAGCACGATATCCACTACTAAGGTAATAAAATAAGGGATAAGCAAAATAAACAGGACCGGAATTTTAGTAATACTAATGAAGACAATTTATAGTTCAACCATCCACTCGCATAGACCATGTTTTAAATATACCATTTTCAGTAGCTTATTATTATACCGGGTGTAACAGGATCATGGTACAGATCCTTTTTCTCCTTTAGTCTTTAAGATAATTGTTTGAAATTTGGGATATCCTATATACATAATAAGAGGAACTTTTTGACGTACAAGTGATTTTTTTTTACTTCTGATTTCGCCCGAAAGTGACACTAACTTTCGATTTTTAAATAGAACACCCTGTATATTATTGCATTTTTGAATTCTGCATAATTTTCTGAATCCTACGATACCAAACGTCAATTCTTTATACTTCTAATGTTTTATATACTTTTAATGTTTCTTACATTTTATTTTTATTGTAAGTTTTAAATATTTAATTACTTTGACAATGCTAATGTCTTCTTTTTGTAAGATCTACAGCAATAAAGTCTATTCTATTCTATTCAATATTTTTTATAATACAATTTTTAGTTTTCCATTTAAGTGTGCTATGACGGGTCCGATTTATTCTAAATGACCCGTGTAATGCTATAAAAATCGAAATTGCGTCAAAAATATTAAATTACGTGACTTATGAGCAAATAAAGTTCATCAAAATGGTTTTTGGGGCAAAACTTAAATGTTTCAAATGGAACCATATTGGTACCGTGGTACCATTTATTAGTACTATTAATAAGGAATTTATTCATATGTCGTATTAAAATCTGCGATAAATACAAACATAATTATAGCTAAATGAAAATAAGAAAATACAATGGTTCTGTGAGGTGGCCATATAAATTTTCTTCGTGATTCCTGCGACTTCTCACATGAGAAAAATTGTGGAAAATATGTTTATTTGTAGCAAAGCAAAATTGTAATATTTTAATTTTTCAGTATTAATATAGCCGTACATTTGATATATTTCTTTCATGGTAAAATTAAGAAAAACTGTAAACTGCATTTTGATGTCGTTCTATTTTCGTACTATTCAGTCCGATGCACATACGGCAATTTGACCTATTTAGAACGACAAAATTATTTTAATCCTAAAAATAAATATTTTGGCTTATATCATACTAAAAGAGCTATATAAGAAGGAGTAAATACGAACAATTCGGAATTCAACTTGAAGGGGGACACTTTTAACGAACACGGAATATTCATAAAAAAAAGAGACAAAAATTTACATCGTCTTTTATTCACTCTGAAATTACTCCGAATCAACATAATTTCAAAATGTTTTTATTAGTGTTCATCCTTGACGTTTTTCATGAGTGAAATGATTCTTTTTATAATCATTGTGGCTGGCCTCTAAGACATCTTCGGATAGCTGGCCCGCGGATAATATTGATGAATTAATTACGCCACAGACAGGTATCATATGAACAGTCTTTCATATTGCACCACCCATATAAGATTATAATTTAAAGAAATTTTTATTTTTCAAAAATAGTTCTTCTCTATTGACAATAATTGGTGTCAAAACAGTGTTGTCGCGACTACCCGTAAACAAAGTGCTTTATATAACAAAAGGATTATTTTAGATGGCTAGATTTCTCTGTGCTTCACCTTCAAAGTCCAAATTGACCTATATAGTAGGGCAGCTTATCATGAATATGTGAACACACCGGACAAAACCATTAAATTTTTTCCAGGTACTAGTTAGGTACGTAGCTTTCAATTTTTGAGAGGAACCAAAATCCAAGATGGCCGACAGAGAAGGCCATCTTGGATTTTATAGCGACCATTTTGAAATATTGGTATATTATCAATATCTCGGCTTCTAAATCACTTAGGACAACAAACTTGGTATCTAAGTATACATATTTAGGGTCAGGGAATACAACTACACAATTTTTAAATGTATCACACTATTTATTCACTAATATATGTATCAATTGCAAACTATTTACCGATGAACTGTTTTGTCCGGTGTGTCCACATTCTCTAATATGTTTTTTTATTTTGTTTCAGATTGAATTGTAATACAAGATGGATTGCAAGAAGTGCATGATCTGTCAGAAAACAACTTCAGAAAATCTAAAATGTCCACTCAATGCACATGGAATCAGAAACAAGACAACACCATACCAGTCTTTCTTGAATAATATCAATGAGTTTAGAAGATTGGAGTCATTGCCAGTGAAACTAAATTTTGAAAGCGACATGAGTGCGGATGAACTGGTCCAAAACCATGGTGCATGGCACAAATCTTATAACATTGCGTATGCTATTTGGATGAGATCACCATCTTCTAATGCTGCCAACAACTGGGTTTCTAGCAGTTCTGTTGCCATTTTTCGTATGCTTGTATCAGCTGTTAATGTTCGACAGTCATGAAAGAGTCAATCGCTTCCACCACATAACAAACATGCCATTTTTTCACTCGCTGCACGCCGTTTTTCCACAGTTGTGCTGCTTCCTGAAGTATTTCCCCGATTTTTAGCTCCATCCAACTTCAAATTGTTGAACTTGACGTAACAATATTTGTGCCATGCACCATGATTTTGAACTAGTTCATCCGCATTCATGTCACTTCCAAAATTTAGTTTCACTGGCAGTGACTCCAAGCTTCTAAATTCATTGATATTGTTCAAGAAAGACCGGTATGGTGTTGTCTTCTCTTTGATTCCATATGCATTGAGTGGACATTTTAGATTTTCTGAAGTTGTTTTCTCTGACAGATCATGCACTTGTTCCAATCCATCTTCCATTAGAATTCAATCTGAAACAAAATAAAAAAACATATTACAAAATGTTGACACACCGGACAAAACAGATCATCGGTGAATAGTTTATCTATCTATCTATACTCGTAATATATGGCTGTGGCTGCAAAGCCATCCGCACAGCACCAATGTATCAGAACAGGAAGTCCATAAGGTCGGCAAATATTAACAATAATGATAACTATAAAACTACTAACATTCTGTTAACTAAATTAAACAGTTTCTTATACATAATTATATACACATGCATTTGAATAAACATGAAACAATTTTTTTCTTTCGTTTCTTTTTCTTTTGTTTTCATTTTCTTTTTCTTATCTATTTGTCTTTTTTTATCTTTTTTTTTTTTCTGTTTCCTTTTTTTTCTCTTTTATCTGTAGATTTTTTTTGATTTTTTTTTTTGTTTTTTTTTTGTTTTTTTTTTGTTTTTTTTTTGTTTTTTTGTTGTTTTTTTTTTGTATTAGGGATTTTAACGAGGACCAAAAAATCTGCCAAGGGGCCCGTCATGGCTTCTACATCACAACACTGGACCACGGAAAGTAAAAGGATTTTAAACATAGGATAAGAACAGAGGAGACTTAAATTTATAATATTACAAAGTTGTGTGTTTCTTACATTATATTTTTATTTTATTTTTTTCGATGTATTCAAATAGAATTAAATATATTTCTAAATTATTTGACCTTAATATATCGACTAAATTAAATGGCTGTGGTATATGGTTGTTACTTATTTTTTTCATAAATTCGTGTACCGAGTCCTGCCTTAAATTACAATTTAAAATAATGTGTTCAGCATCGCCCCTTTCACCGCATTCGCAGTTTTCATTTTGTGCCAAGTTAATCCGGTATTTGTGGGTGGGAAATAGTCCATGATTTATACGCAGTCTAGTCAGTGTGGAGACAAGTTTTTTATTGACAGGTATAGCCGCGAACCAAGGTTTATTGTTCGGACTAGGGTTGATGTATTTATAGTATCTTCCTTTTCCACTGTTTAAATACTCTTCTCTCCATTTTACTACCTGCCGATTTTTAATTGTAGTCATTAGGTCTTCAGGGGTAATAAGGTAATCTTTAATTTCTCCATTATGTGATGCTTCTTTTGCAGCATTGTCCACCATCTCATTATTTTTTATACCACAATGGCTTTTCACCCATACCAAAACTATTACTTTTCCTTCTTCATATAACGTGTGTATTAATTTGATGATGTTCAGGATTATGTAGTTTATTTTCGAATTTCCTTGTATGTTGTTAAATGTGTCCAAAGCGCTTTTGCTGTCGGTAAAAATTGTATAGCTGTTCTCATTCAGCTCTTGTATATGTTTCATTGCTTCTAGGATTGCAACGAGCTCAGAATTATATATACAGAATTCAGGTGGAAGTTTTATATGCTTTGCTATGTTTTGTTGAGGATCAAAAATTGCACATCCAGTATCTTCTAAATTTTTTGAGCCATCAGTAAAAATTTGATATGAATTAGGCCAAAGTTGCGATACGTCAAAATTAAACATATTATTACGTAATTTTTCGGGAAATTTGCTGTAATCTCTTAGATATGCGATATTTATTTCTTGTTTGATTTGGGATATATTAATTTCATACGTCAAATTTGTTTGTGTGATGTATAGTTGGTTTTCATAATGTAATATATCTTCATAGCAGTTTATGTATATAAGTGACTTTTTCTGTATCCAATATCGATGTGTTAAATCTTGAATATATAGATAGTGTACTTTTTGTATTAGAGGGCTATTTTTGGAATATGTCCTGATAATAAATCTAGAGCAGAGAATTTTTCTCCTATAGCTAAGTGGTAGGATATTACATTCTGCTAACAAGGCATCTATTGGCGTGCTTCTTAGTGCTCCAAGGCATAATCTTAAGCACTTGTTTTGGATGACATTTAATTTATTTAAAAATGTATTTGATGCTTGAGAGTAAAACATAGATCCGTAATCAATAATGGATCTAATATAACTCTTATATATCATCAATAAAATAGAGGGATCTGCACCCCACTTGACGTGTGATACGGCTCTAATTATGTTTATGGCTTTTTCTGATTTTTTTACTACGTATTTTATGTGTTCATGCCATAGTAATTTTTTGTCTATTATCAGACCCAGAAACTTTATGCTGTCCTTTACCTCGAATTGTGCACTATTTAATGTGATTGAATTTGGAAGTAATTGTCTTTTCCTGGTGAAAATACATATTTGGGTTTTTTGTATAGAAATTGTTAAGCCATGTCTGTCCGTCCATTTATTTAATTGCGAGAATGATTTTTTTATATTTGCTACACCCTGCTCTAACTCGCAGTTATCGCTATATATACATATATCATCTGCATATTGTAGTAACTTAATATTATTGTTTGTGATAATTGTTTCTATATCATATGTATAAATAATATATAGCAGGGGACTTAATATTCCACCCTGAGGTAATCCAATGTTAGTGTTTTGTGGACCAATGAGATTATTATTTACTCTGATAAATATTTTCCGATCTTCATATAAAGCTATTATGTTTTTAGCAAATAACATGGGGATACCTATTTTAATCATTTTAGAGTAAAGTATTTTTAGATTAATGTGGTCATATGCTCCTTCAATATCTACGAACATGGCTACCATGGATTTTTGGTTAGTGAATGATATATTTATATCCGTGATTATGTGAGCAAGACTGTCCGTGGTTGAATGTCCCTTGCGAAATCCAAACTGAGAACTTGGTATTTTTCCCCTGATTTCCAAAAATATTTCTAACCTACTTTTAATTAACCTTTCATAGGTTTTTAAAAGGCACGATGCTAGTGCAATTGCTCGGTATGAACTTGGTGTATTGGGCGTTTTATTAGGTTTTAGGACTGGGATTACAATATATGTTTTCCATTCCGTCGGTACTTCACCGGAAGTCCATATATTATTATAGATATTAAGGAGTAAATTTTTCCCAGATACGTGTAAATTTGCCAGCATGGAATAATGTATGGAGTCTATGCCAGGTGCTGAGTTATTGTTGGTTTTTAAGCAATTTTCTAATTCGTATAGGTCAAATTTCTTTAATAGTTCAGGGCAGTTTAAGTTATCTGCGTTATATATAATATTTTCTTTCGGCATTGACGGAGTAAGTCTATTTAAGTATTCATAAATCCAGGCATCCTCGGTCAAAAGAATATGATTGTTATGAAAAGAGTTTTTTATTTTTTTAATTTGTGTCCATATTTCTCGTATTGGTGTATTTTTGTTTAATTTTTGACAATATTCTTTCCAGGCAGTTCGTTTACTTTTCAGAATAATTTTTTTTGTAATTGCCTTCATTTTCTGATAATTTAAAAAATTTTCTACTGAAAAATTCTGTTTGTATTTTTTTAATGCCTCCTTTTGACGGAGGATGGCCTGGCTACATTCATCATTCCACCAGTTTTTTTGGTATTTTTTATTGAAAAATTTTTTCTTGTATGGGATTGATGATTCGCAACAATTTTTTAAATGAGTGTAAAATTGGTCGTAATTAAAGTCATTTGAATTTAGTAAATCTGTGGCAAACTCGTCTACCAGACAAGAAAACAAATCCCAATCTGCTTTACAAAGGTTAAATTTTTTATTAGGGTTATATGCATTCACTGCATTATCAAAATTATAATGAACTATGTTTATAGCGTAATGATCCGACCCTATAGTATCCTCAATTATATTCCAGGTGTACTGTGGAGCAATATCCGCAGAGCATATAGTTAAGTCTATTGCCGATACATTAGTGCTGTGTGGACGACGAACAAATGTCTCGCCACCTGTGTTTAGTAATGTTAGACCACAGTCTTCTATTGCCTGGAGTAGATTTTCTCCCTGTTGGTCGGTCCGACTACAACCCCACGCCAAATGGTGAGCGTTGTAGTCACCACCAACAATGAATGGCTTTTTCAGACTTGTTAAAAATTTCAACCAGTCTCTTAATGAAATATTTGATTGTGGTTTTACATAAACAGAATATACATGAATATGTTTGTTTTGTTTTTGAAATATTTTCACAGCCACAACCATTATACCACCAATATTATGATAATCATTCAGAGGTACATAACTAATATTATTTTTAAGGAGGATGGCTACTCCGCCACCTCGTTGGTCTTGCCTATCAGTACGAACTATGTTATATCCATGAAAATTCAAATTTTGAGAAGGTTTTAGCCATGTTTCTGATATCAAGGCTAAGTTAATATCGTTTTCAAACAGGAAGACTTCTAAATTACCTTTATTAGATATAAGAGAACGTGCATTCCATTGTAATATCTTAAGCATTGTTAGTAAGTATTGAGAGTATAGTTCCTCTTATATCTTGAATCGTTTCCTGACTATTTTTGTTTAATGAAATATCTTTTACTTATATATTGGGAAATTAGTTGAACAGCGCTATCTACGCTTATTAAATTGTGATATTGGGGGGCGGTTGTATAGGACGTAGTTGGTTTTTGTATATTTGGTCTTGAAATAATATCTTTATGTGCCTGGGCTAATGGATTTCCGCCTTCGATTCTTTTACGTTTTGGGGGACTTTGTGTTACATTTGGTACATGTGAAATAGATTGTGAGGGCTATGCTGCTTGAGAATATGGTATATTATTTGTAGTTATTGCGGAATAACTGTTATTATATTTATTCTTGGCATCTCTGAAACTGATGTTCTCTGTACTCATTATAGTTTTTATTGTTTTTTGTTTTTTAAATTCAGGGCAGTTTTTAAAATCTGTAGCTAAGTGTTCCCCCGTGCATAGAATACATTGCGGTTTTTGCGTTTCGCATATATGGTCTTTTTCTCCCTTTCCACATTTTTTACACCTTTCTGTTCCCTTACACTGAGTACTCAAGTGGCCATACCTCAGGCACTTAAGACACTGTACTATTTTTGGAATATAAGGTTCCACTTCTAGTGAAACCTTATGTAAAGCAACCCTTGTTGGTAACATTTGGCCCTTAAAAGTTAAAATAACCGTTCCTGTAGGAACGTACGTGATACTGTCATTTTCTGTTTTTCTTCGGTTAATTCTTCGAACCTCTAGAAGCTCAAAGTATTCCCCGAAAATTGGTTTAGTGTTTTTTAAAATTTCTTCATCGCTTATTTCACTGTCTATAAATTTTATGACTCCTTGCCAGCGGGTAAGATATGAAGGGACGTATGCCTCATATTTATTATTTTTTAATAAAGTGGTATTAACCAATTTATTGGCACAAACATAATTATTAAATTCAACCTTTATTCTGTTCCTCCCTATACTAGTAATATTTACAATATTTTCAAATGCATCTGGTATATAACTTTTTATAGTTTTAGCTATGGTAATTGGATGCGCTTTGCCTATATTACCCGTACTATTTTGAACGTAAACAATAAAGGGACCCTTATCATACTTATCGTATAAAACAACCTTGCGACTTTTATTTATATTTATTTCTTGTTCACTGTTTTTTTGTTGTGTTAGGTCAACTATTTGTGCTGTTTGGTTTAAACTAAAATTAAATTTCTTACTTACATTTTCCAGTTTCTTATTTGTTACCTGATCGATGCCAATATTCAAAGTCCTATTACCGTTAGCAGTTTTTTGTATATTATCCGTTTCCATTGTTTCATATTTTCCTCTGTCGGGAGGATCCTTTCCATTTCCACTCATTCTGTTGATTAACTTATTCACTATAATTCGCGCTCTCGATCGATACGTTCACTCTTAATCGAACCTAGGCCGAGACGTGAATAGTTTATAGGTGGTACATATATTAGTGAATAAATATATAGTGTGATACATTTAAAAATTGTGTAGTATTCCCTAACTCCAAATATGTATACTTAGATACCAAGTTTGAAGTCCTAAGTGACTTAGAAGCCGAGATATTGATAATATACCTATATTTCAAAATGGCTGCTGAAAGCTACGTACCTAACTAGTACCTGTCCGGTGTGTCCACATTAACGCGAAATCAACGTTAAGCCGACCCACTAATAACAAAAAAAAGTAGTGGTACTCGGCGGATTTTTTTTTAACCCTCGAAAAATACCGTTATTTAATAAAATTATTGGCTTAAATTATGTCTAATAAAATCAATGATTTTTAAAAATAACTTTCAAAGAAATCGATGTAATAATAGTCGTACATAATCCGTAGCTTTACAATCCATGACGAAATATTCATAATAGTGGTAACAAAAAGATTAAAATACATATTTACTCCGCCAAAATTTCGGACATAACAGATTCAAGCGCAGTCGACAGGTGGAACGATCACTTGTGGACCGCGTTTTACTTTTATTATTATTCATACAAATAAAATATAGACAAGGTTACAACCGTGGGTTGTTAAAAATGTTTTCTAATTTCTAAAACTATGTATATTTTAGTCCTGATGAAAAAATTAATTTTTGTCGTCTTAAACACGGTATGTGCGGTGGTTTGAAAATACCCATGGCACTCGAGGCGATTAGTATATAATAGAACAAATCTGACCTAGAGAGTGACCACAATAAAGACGACTAACCTCAATCATCATATACGAATTATATAGAGTGAGTTTACGCTCAATGCGCCACGTGAAGAGTGTCAGATTCATGTGGTGCGCAAGCACGGTTATTAAACAAAAACAAGTCACCGTGTTCCATAGAACCCAGTTAAGATTTTTATCATAACTGCGTGTGACGGCGATAAAAGACTCTTGCCTTTCATCGCTTCTTCACCACTTTTTGATCGGAGAACTCAAGAAACGTTATTAACATTAATGGCGGACACATCAAACTGAGATTATGATAATCGAACTGAACCGATTTTGTCCAAAACGGCCGCGAATAGAACGATTACTAACAAACCAATACACATTATGTACCTAGGTATAAGTTCTTTAATCGGAGAACCTTACACTTCTCGGGGAGATTTTAATACTGCGAAACAAAGTGTTATGTTGTACTCTACGACGCACCCCAGCACGGAGTTTTCTCAGTCCGCCTTGAACATGACCGGCGGTAGATCGGCGTCGTTACGTTATCTATCGACCTTGTCCTTGTGGGCTTGCTTGAGATTACCGGCGCTGATCACTTGAGAGTCAATGATCTCCACTCATTCCTGTATGCGGTAATATCAGATTTCTTAGGGCCTACTCGTGTGGTGTACACCTTTTGGAGGTACTCAGTCCACCGTGGCAAGTTGGCCACGATTTTAATTATATCATTACGTTTTAGGATCCTCCTGCCATGCGTTCTCGTGCACATCTGAATGATACGCACCATGATCTCGATTTCTCAGCGAGACACATTACTACAGCGTGACCATTCAGCCCTCTGCGAGAACATCTCTTGACGCCTACGAATGCATTAGCTAGAACCAAGTAGTAATACATAATTTCCTTCATATATGTGAACGCTAGTCGCATCCAGTCTGACTGGACTAATTGCCTTCAAACTGGCTCCGTTCATAGATTCGTGCAAAACTGAGCCAAAACTTACGAAGACTGCTCATCAATTTTGATTTGGATAAGTTCGAGGCGAGTACGATACCAATAGGTCTCGCCATCACTTGTCCGCGATCACGTTCTCACCGTTAGAATAGTGTTGTGAGGCCTCTTAAGATATGCGATTGATATTCCACTCAGCACCTATGAAAGACATGGCGCGGAATAAGATAACTACAAACTTAGTGTAATCACTACTGATATTGTAACGGTGCTCGACGTAGACTCTCCAGTTCGGCACCCAGAGATATCGTCATCATATCTACATTCGATCCGATAAACTCGATACGAAGGTAGCCTCAAAAATCTAAAATCGAGCATTGACGAATACATTCCCAGCCTATTGTGAACAGAAGCGCATCCACGATCTTGATCTTTTTGTTGCCGCTCAACGCTACCATGGACATTTGGAGGTATTGAGGCTAAGCCGGAGAGAAACCAGCAACGAACTTGTCGAGCCTATATTAGAGCCCGGCCTGAGGTGCACGTAGTTACGCACGTAATGATCTCCCTCATTTCCCCCCCGTCTTCCCTATCTTCACTTCATCTCTTTCACAAAGATGAGGGAGATAGAGGAGAAGGAAAGCTCTGTCTTCTCATCATATTCACCAATTCCCTTATCTTTCTCACATTTCCACTATTCCATCTTTTTCTATATTTCCACCACATCCACTATAAAGTAGCCTACCTTTAAGTTTTAAAGATGGTTTAAAAATGTTATCAAAATATGTTGAACCGCTGTCAAGTTATGATGGAACAAACATTCAGACAGACAAGTAGTAGAGAAAAATGTGAAAATACATTTTCTTACTGTCATCATTAAATAAACCTTAAAATATCGAAAATTGTAAGAAAAAAATTATTTCATTTTATTTTTCAGAAACTCATGAACACGCTGTACAAACCATGTTAAATTTTGTTTTCTCAAAATTTTTATTATACTTCAAAACTAAAAAATAATTGAAAATGTAATAAAGTTTTTCTTAATTATTAACAATTTCTAAGTAGTATCAAATCGAAATGCAAAGCCAGTGTTTTACATGTCAATTGAAAGAATGGCTCTATAGCCTAGATATTGCATGTATTGCTTTGATTTACCATAGGTAAAATTGTATTTGTGACGAACGTAAATTGAATCTTACCGAGATACTCCAAGAGTTAGAAGGACTTATCCTTGTTTCTTTTGACGGTATTAGTATTCCTACGATATTTCCGATAGAATTATAATGTTGTGTATATGTGACTTATATTATAATTATTAATTAATTTTTCTTTTCGCATGCTTTAATTCATTTATTAGACATTCCCTACCTGTACTTGAGATGAGATTCATTAAGATACAGATTTTCCATTAAGATACAAGTTTATAACCAATAGAAACGCGACAGACAGCAATATTCTGTCAATATCAACTATTGCCTTGAACATCTGACAGATCGAAAATTTATCAATTTTGACAAGTCATTTGTCATGCATGTCTTGTTTACCTAGCAATTTCAAAATTAAGTGTTAATTTTCTATTTCATTATGACTGGTCGTAGAAAAAATAGTGTATGCAACTCTTAATGGTAATTAAGACACTTGCATTCAATTCTCATGCTCGTGTCTTAATAGCTATCATTAAATAGTTGTAACATGATATACTATTACAAGTAGGTTAAGATAATATATTATAGGATAATGTAATAATATTATAATAAGATAGTAACTCAGTGAAGATTATCAGTAAAGTAGTATAAGAATTTACCTGTAGCTACAGGCGGGTACTCACAGGCGAATTTAACTGTAATTGCAACGATTACTGTATCATATTTTGGTGTGTATGTAAACGTTTCCCTTCTCGCAAATCTCTGGATCCATAGTGTTCGTGCATAGCTCGCGAGGTCAGCATGTTGATTCCGAGAGAAATGACATATATTTTAATAGACATATTAATTAATGCTTGCACAACGATTTATTTTTATAAATATCAATTTAAGTGAGATTTTTTTTTTTCGTCCCACTCGACTATTTTCTTCGACGTAAACGTACTCACACACACATACACACATTCACGAACCAACCAAATCAGCGTCCACGAAACAACATAGTCTCTTTCGCCTCGAAAACCGACAATTGGCGGCTCGCTGCCAAAAGTTCGAAGAGGGCTTGCGAACATGATTCATAACGCACATACACTTGGGAATTTTGGTTGAAGTAACCATCGCAGTTCATCTGTGAGTGTCCGCCTTTAGATCATCAGTTGCTCCTGGATACCTTCCTGTTGAAGCTGAGAACGTATAGAAAGAAAATACAAAACATCCACGGCTGGATCGTCACGTATAGTCCAAAATTCACATTTATATGACGTTAAAACCAGGGTTGGCTTTAAATGATCTGTCAACAATGTGTCAGATTTTTATGCACGTAGTTCTTTAGCGAATTCCGTAACATCCAAAGTTAATGAGGTAAATTTGTTATAAAGGCTTATTCGACGAGGGTTGGGGATATGTATATTATGTATTTTTCACTACCACTACCAATATCTGTATAAGTGTTTTAGAGTCAAACTTTGACGAATTTCATTGAAAATTTATTTATATTGTGAGGAAGAGCGCTCAATGTCGACAGACATACCGAGATGGGCATACCTAGATATCTGCACTTTCGCAAAGTAGCTTTATTTACGTCTGGTATAGAGAAGTCTACTTTTTGCCGTTTAATAGATCTATTATGCCTGGCTTCGTAAGAAATCTGAGATTATTTTTTAAAACAGCTTCGAATTTCTGTTTCATTGCATCAGCAATTTCTCCCCATAATTTTAAATGAATTATGGAAGATTAATTTTACTCTCACTTAACCATTGGAATGTTTAGAAAAAAAATGTATTGTAATTCTCCAGAAATAAGTTTTCAGATGATGTGTTAGGTACTTGATAAGTTCATACATTTGCAAGAAAAAGTTAAGGGTAGATATACACCTCCAGGTGAAGATAAATTAAAAAATTTTCAGCTATAATATCCCTAGGACATTGATAATGTACGAGATAATTTTATGACAATCGGAAGCACGCGGAGGGCTATTACCAAGCAACGTGCTTGAGGTTGTCATAAAATTATGAGGCATTTGTCAATGTCAGAGGGATATTCGGTCAGAAAATTTTTTGAAAAAATAAAATCAAAAAGTCGCAACACAACAAAACATTTTTCTTTGATTAGCGTATTTATAGATTGAGAATTGGCATTGCCAAAACGTGACATTTTGAAATTTATTTGGCAGCTATTATGAAGTTGTCAAAGTTAAATAATTTTATTGTCATAGTGATTGAAAATTTCCTTGGATGGTGTTATCAGTGTAATGTTAAAATGATTGGATGATTTGTGTCATATGACAAGAAATCACGAAATTTAATTAGTTAGAACTATCAAAAAATTTTTCCCCTAAAATAGGTAAAAACGTATTTAAAACGTGTTTTAGACAGAAATACCGTATATCCAAGTTACATAATGTATACCAGTTAAACTCTCCGTACTGTACACTTACCATTAACTATTTATAATAAAACATATCATTTTTTTCCTTATGGGTTGCGGTGCTAGAAACCCCGCCGTACTGAAGCATAAGCTTATTGCACCCCATAGTCTCGTTATCCCATTAGTCCTGTTCCTCTCCAAAAGGCAAGTGTACGTTCGATGGGAGTTCTGACTATTTCTTTCCTCGAAGTATGAAAGCCTCCCAGCCACCAAGGCTGGGCATTCACATAGTATATGGTGAGGAGTTTGCTAATCCTCACCACATATCCTGCATTCTGGATAGTACTTCACATCTATGTCGGTTAGGTGTCTATTCAGTGTGCAGTGTTCTGTTAGGATTCCCACTGCACATCTCAGCTGTTTTGTGCTCAACTTTAGCAATTCATTGGTCTTTGTTTTGGAAGGCTCACCAGTGATGAACATACGTGACTATCTCATCATTTAATTTAATTTCAGAGATTTATAAACATTCTGTGTACAATAGTACTTGCGAATTAAATGCTACATATTTCGAAAAATTCAGCTGATAGTCAAACATCCAGGTCCCAACATACTGTTTCGCAACAAAAGTATGTCCTATTGTACGATCTCCCAATGATGCTCGGGCTGAGCGGGTCACTGGCAAAACCGTATGAGGTTCTATGAGGGTAGTTGGGGTTACTGGCTCTGGGACCAGCTAATGAAGTGGCTGGAGTTCGATCATCTCATCTGGGCTTGGACGTTCTTGTTGTTTTCCCTTCCGTTTGCGTTGTTATATTAGGGGCCGGGCGAATATCAGTAGGAGCAGCAGGACTACTAATATGGCGATAGTGGTGGCACTACTGGTGATGAGGGAATGGTGTATGTAGTGCCATTTTGTCTCATGAAGTTGACTTTGCCAACTTTCTTCCTTCCTATTTAGTCGGCCATTTTATCATCTAGTTTATCGGGGGACTCTATTTGCCAAAGGTCTTTCTTCATTTTCTGGACCAACTGCCGTCTTGACGATAAGTTTGTGTTGATAATTTGTCGTGGGTGGAGATATGGTGCCAATGATCCCACCCTTAATCCATGATAGCTGATGCTGTTTCTTGGTTAGATGATGGAGCAGTGCTGTGCATTGTGCTTCTTAAGACAGTAGTTTAGTGGTTGAGTTGCAAAGGGCGTCAAATTGAGTGAGTCCGGGTGGTGGACGCTGAATAGGATACCCGCCTTGTGTGGAGCCTGGTATCGGGGCGAACAGCAGACAGAGCGACAGGAACAGTGTCCGGAGATTAAACGACGTTCCCTCGGAAGGAATATCTTTCAGGGGGATTTGGACGGTGTAGGTTCCGTCCGTGCTTCGTGTCGTAGGTTTGGAGAAAAGTTCTTCAATTTCTGGACCAACTGCCGGCTCGAAGGACCAATGTACGATCTCCCAATGATGCTCGGGCTGAGCGAGTCACTGGCGAAACCGTATGAGGGTTGTAGTAGGGTAGTTGGAGTTGTGGTAGAACCAATCCTGAAGGCAGCCTAACCTCCTAATTGTGGCTTGGAAAGATTGGTTAGTGAGTACAACAAGTAATTAGTTGAAACTGATTTATTTAGGGAAATAAAATTCTATTTATACTAAGTGAAAATAAAAACATAATAACAAACATTAAAAACAATTATCCGTTACACATGTAAATAGTGAAATAGTAAACTTGGCCTGGAAAATGTGCCAACTATAGAAATGCAATTTGTGCACTTGCTGCATATTTGTTGACCTTGTTTATGATTACTGAAATAAAAATAGATGTTGAAAGTAGGATACAATAACCATTAATTTAATTTATTTGAGATGAGAAAAATGCATGTTTAATGGATTAAAGACCTATGCTTAATACATCCGCTTGTGAGGAATGGTTAAAACAGTTTTCTTATTGTCGTTGTTAAGTGCAAAAAACACCACGTTATAAAACTTTAAAGCTATTAATATACCAGGGGTTTCCTAGAAGCAATAAAGTCAGTCAGTGTGACTAATCAATGTCCAACAGCAGCTACTACTTATTTTACAAAAGTATAACATAGCTAGCCAGAGCTAATTTTAAAAGCAAATACCTACAACATGCGAAGTTTATTTATTTAGTTGAATAAAAGAATCTTTTCGTAGCTACTTTTCACACATTAACCTTATTTATGTACAAAAATAAATTTTGTTGGACTCCTAATCCAATCCATTACGCAAGGGTCCCTCATTGATAAGCACAAGCTATAAATAACGTGTTGGAAAACATGCCCACAGGAAATGTTACAAAAACTTAGCTAATGACTTTTAAAAGTAAAGATAGATATATTACTGCTGCTTCTAGTAACTTACATAAGCTTTTAAAGATAGCATTCTACTATAATTACGATTGCCTGCCACATTTTTTACTATACCAATTCGCGGAAGTTAAATATAAAAGTTTTAAAGTAAATCATTTTTTGTTACACTTGCAGTAAAAAATATTTTTTATAGAATTTCGCAAATAGCTGAAAGAATAATGTATGGAAAATCAAAATACAATCTAGCTAAGAAAATGTTAATTTCAATTCATTAAGTTCTTAAAAAGTTATTTTGTAAATAAATTCATTTTAGGACTTCTTAATTTTTAGCATACCAGAAGTAGGTTATCTAAGAATGCAAAGAATTGAAATTAATATTTGCGAAATCCTATCAAAAAATATTCTTTACTTAAATATAATAGATTTTTTTTGTCACAAACTTACTAATACGAACTCTTAAACAGAGCAATTTGCTATATAAATGTAGACAAGAAACTCTGTTAGTTCAATCATACCAGAAAAATTTAGAGAATTGGTGTTAGAATTAGTCCCAATAATAGACTGCAACAATCATGACTAAATCAGGATTGGCTCGGAGTAATTGTAAAAAGCCGCTGCCTAAGGAATCACTACTTCCACATCCAGATTTTCTATCCTACTGCTCGTCTCACAACGAAAAAAATTAAATATATGTAAATAACACAGCCACAAGAATTTTTAGCCTGGGTACCACACTACTATATTCCCATGTATTTTCACGCGCTGAATCCGAATCCGAGGTCACAATTGGTCGATTGGCTCATATATTCAAGATAACCTCCAAAAATAGATAAAAACGATTCCAGAGTAATCGTTAGCACCAAAAAGTTACAAAATCAACAGACCGACGCGACAGACAGACATTTTTTTGATCAAACTTAAAATCTTGATGCTTCATGATGATATTCTAAGCCTATTTGAATTTTTTTTGCGTCAGTATACTTAAATTGGATGTGGAAGTAATACGCAGAAAATGGCATGACAAAGATATAAGAAAACCATTGTGTGCCGTGGACTACACGATAGAAGTAAAGCTACTGCTTCAAGCATTTTCTTCGAGGAAATCTACGACGCACTCGAGGTAACACACTGTGTATCCAATTTACTCGAGGAAAGCCACTGCGCACCCATAATGCTCTAAGAAACCCACGGCGCATTCATACTACTTGAAGTAACCCAATGCGCATCCATACTGTTTCAGGTAACCTACTGCCCATCTATAGTACTCGAGAAAAGCCATTGCGCATCCAAAATACTCGAGGAAACCTACTGGGCATCCATTTGACTCGAGAAAACGCACTACGCGTCCAAAATACTCGAGGAAACCTACTGCGCATCCATACTACTCGAAGTAACCTACTGCGCGCATCCATACTACTCGAGATAATCTACTGCGCATCAATGGTACACGAGGAAAGCCACTGCGCATCCGTAATACTCGGGGAAACCCACTTATTATAGAATCAAGAAAATAATAGATCTATAAACACCGTATAGGTTGCATGGTATTCTGATTTGAAATCGCAGAAGTTAGACACACGCATTGACGCTTCTCTGACGCTATCTCCTCATCTATCCTTGAAACGTTAATTAAGCAACCTGCTAAAATAATCTTGAAAGGCAGGCAACACTGATGTTCGTTTGTTCATAGGACTCGAATTACAATGTAACGTGTTTATAAATCTTAAAATTCCACACCTAGATTTTCTATCAAAGTCTCACAACGAAGAAAATTTTGATACTATAGTTGCATCTCACCACGTGAAAATTATTGTTTATGGAACAATAATAACATAATATTTGAAATCGTCTGCCCCCAGAACCTATAAAACGACATGCCACATTGGTAGTGTGGGTGGTGGTTGTAGTGGGGTGGTAATGGTGTGGCCTTAGGTATATACACACTAAATTACAATTTTATTTTCTTCACCCCCTTTATTAATGGGATAAGGGGAGTAATTTGTGGCTAAGCCAAAACACTTTTTGGGACGGTTTTTTTTATATACTAAATACCAATTTTACGGACTCTTATTGCGTGATTTACCTATTTAGCTCCATTTACCCCAATTTATCTCCCAACCTTTCAATGAAATAAGATCAAAATATAATCTAGTTCCAGATCTCGTTAAAATACATATGTGTACCAAATTTCAAGTTAATATCTTAAACGGTTCAGAGTAAACGTGCGCACCAAAAAAAGTTACAGACAGACCGACAGACAGAATTTTTTCTTTGCTCAAACTTAAAATCTCTACGTTTCATCACATTCTAAGCTTATTTGAACAATAAAAATTTTCAAAAACTTTTTTTGTGTTACTATATTTCCACTGGATGTGGAAGTAAAATTAGGCTACTAGATTTTTCGTCAGAAATAAAAAGTTATTAACAATTTTAAGAACAGAGACCGCGATTTTTATATATTTTTTTAATATATCGAAAATAAGTAGGATAGGGTAACAATTCCACTTACCTTTTTGTAGGACAGGATTATCTACAAAAATATTCGTGGCAAATACCTTTCAAGTCAAGTGATTTGATAAGTGTTATAGAATAGCGTCTTAATGGCTCAGTTAAAGAAAATACTTTTTAATGTCATAATTCTTAGTCAAATACAAAATACATATATTTTTATTAGATCTCTTAAGTGAGTCCTAAGACTTAAAATAACAAGATCAAAATCAGTTTCTTTTATTTCCTAGCTACGAAATAAAGAAGAAAAAAAAAATATTGTGCCATTAAAATTATTCTTTAAGGCCTGACTTAGGCACTTACTCGACGAGAGGATAGTTTTTAGGACTATTTTTATAGTTAATTGATGGCCTATCGGAGGAAAATATATAATTTTTTGACCATAATTTCTTTACTGTTCTAGATATTCAAGAAAAATCACCAGGATCTCGACTTTGGTAATAGTTACTAACAACAAAATGATTAATAACAATTTGTCACTTCAAAAATTCGGTAGACTATACGTACCTACCTTGTAGAGCATAAGATTATGTACAAACATTTTCGTAACAACTATTCCCATCAAGTGGGTTATTAGGCCTTAAATAATACTTGTAACGGCACAACAAATTTTTGTATACTTATATGCGGACAGAGGAGACGACGGACAGGCGGACAGACGGACATTTTAAGAGTTGTTCAGGATTCGATAACTAACACAACGATATGAAAATTTTTGCTATACGAGTGATATTTACGATTTTAGAAATATGTTGTTTTTAAATAAATTATTACTACCGATGCTGTGATATATTGTTGCCCCTCAAAAAAAGTTGGATGTGCTACTCCTAAATCCACCCCAAATATTTAAATATCTGTTCTAACGCAAATAACATTCCTTCATTTCTTGACAGTGAAACGCCTGTTTAGTTTAGTTTTACAACTGTAACTGCGAAACATGTTGAAAAAATATTATTTAAAACTAAATCTAATGCAGTGGGAGCTGATGGCCTATTCATTAAAATGTTATTATTTTTAGTTCCACATTTAAGCAATCATATAACCATTATTGTTAATAAATGTTTATTAACAGGTAAATTTCCCAAAACATGGAAAATGCATACGTCTTCCCCGTGCCCAAGAACACCAATCCTTGCTTATTTTTCATTTTAGGCCTATTAGTATTCTACCAGTCAAGTCTAAGTCACTAGAAAAAAATGTACAGAGCCAGTTAAGTAACTCCTTAAATAAAAATAAAGTATTAATTAGCACCGTTTTCTTCGTCATCACAGTATAGCTAATATCCCAGGAGTTTTAGTCAATATGTCGCTTCTACCCGGAATTAATTATAGCAAAGCTGAAAATTTCAGGATTGTAGTTTTGGTCTAGGACAATACGTACCAAAAAGTCCCCTACTCTCCCCCGTCGGTTTTTTTCATTTTGCGGAGCAAAAAGGGCCTAAGTGAGCAGAGCTGGCTATAAAGTGCAGCAGAAAGGTTGTTATTGGTCCAATTTGGGTCAAAGTGAACATAAAGACTTTGGAGAAGCATATCCGTTCGTATTTTACATTTCCATGCATATTTTGTTCATCATTTTCCATTCTAGTGCTGTCAAACTTTCAAAAATTGAAAAAATTCCGAAATGGCGCCATTGTGGATAAATGAAGACTCGGAGGGGAAAACGTACTCGAATAAACATTTCTCTTCATACTTTGGGCTTTCCATTGGTACCTATGTCTATCTTCTCTGTAGTGTCACCCATTACGGAGCTACGCCACCCCGGACAGTTAAGTGCGTTCATTGTTGCGTCGATCACGTCTAGTCTAAACAATCAAGCAGGCGCACGGCGAGCAATGCCTTCTTAGTTCAGTAGCTGTGACAGTCCTCGGAGGGTGTGCATCGGTTCATTGGTGCGGGAAAATCGCATGATCGTAGTTAAGTCACGGTGGACACAGGCGTTTGCGTTTTTTGTAAGTTGTCTGTTGAGGATGGAAATGTGGTGGTGGTTTAGAGTGGGCTATCAATTTTGCTTCGTGCACTGATAATGAGGAGTTGTTCAAAAATCTCTGAAGAAAAATTCATCTATCATTGTACATGTAACATGTAGGTAAGTCCTACGATACTCGATAGAATAGTGTGAGGATTTAATCTCTCGAAAAGCTTGCAGCACTCAACTAATGTGCATGTGCTTTTTTGCAGGTCCAGCAATGGGTAAACGTCAACCTCAACCCAAAGGACTGGGGGTGGAAATCTGGACTCCAGAGCCTGTTTCCAGTTCCTACCACTAGGCAGCCGGTTCATGATAGCCTGCTACGGCTAATTTCCTGTGCTTGCAAGGCGCACTGCGGTGCGAGTGCAGGAATCTTATCTGAACTGCAGCATCATGTGCCGCAGCTGCACAAACAGCAAGTCAGCGGAAATGAATGATGATTCTTCCCAGTAGATTAATAACGTCAATTGTCTTGCCGAATAAAGTCATTTTCTGAGTATGACAAGTTAAATTTCATTCAATAAATCTCAAAACTCCATATGAACAGAAATTCGAAACAAGTTTCATCAGCGCAGCCAGGGCAGTTCTACCGGACGCATGACGGTCGTGACCGCCACGTGGAGTGGCGTAGCTCCGTAAGAAGGTAGACATACCAATGGAAAGTATGAAGAGAAATGTTTCTTCGAATGGCGCCATTTCAGAGTTTTTCAATTTTTGAAATTTTGACAGAATGGAAAATTATAGACAAAATAGGCATGGAGCATCTGAAATACGAACGGATATGCTTCTCCAAAGCTTTTATGATCACTTTGACCCAAATCGGACCAGTAACAACCTTTCTGCTGCACTTTATAGCCAGCTCTGAAATTTCTGCGACTTATGCCCTTGTTGCTCCATAAAAACAGGGAAGCCGACGGGGGAGAGTAGGGGACTTTTTGGTACGTGTTGTCCTGGACAAAAACTACAATCCTGCAAACTTTCAGCTTTACAATAATTAATTCCGGGTCAAAAACTAAAATTCCTGGGCTACACTGTTTTACATAATGTAACTGATGATCTGTTTTGAGCCAGTGACAACAATAATAATTCATGTCTCATTTTGTTGGACTGCAGTAAGGTTTTTGATACTTTATTACCCTGAGAACTAAACTTAAATATTTTGGTGTCGGCGACATAGTTTTTTCAAAATTATTTAAATAATAGACATCAAAAGGTTGTTTTAAATAAAAAATTTTCTTAATGCATTGCTATAAATAAGGATATTTCTCAGGGTAGTATATTAGGTCCCTTACTGTTTTCCCTCTATACTATAGACCTACACAAGCATTTAAAATTCTGTCAATTGCGATGATCGTGATGATCAGCTTAATTCAGCCATTCATTCATTATCAACTCAGATTTAGACATGATTAATAGATATTCTGGTGCACTTAGGGTGGCCCATCTTTATATAGGAAAACATTTTTTTTTGAATTCTTATTGAAATTGTTTCGTTTACTAAGAAAAAAATTCCACCAAATTTTGTCCTCCTAGAATAAAGGGAAGTGGTGCCGCCGGCGAATTTTCTGTGGGTAAATTTGTTAGTAAAGGACATATCTTTCTTATAACTATTTTTATTGGTACTCATTTAAATACTACATTTTATTACATGTAAATTATTCTTTATAATTGTTGCAATAAAAAGCAAAGAGAGTAGGATTATTTAATTAAAGAGAGATTTGGCAATTTTGGCATTTTTCAAAGATCAGTCCTTCTTAGAAATAGGCAATAAAATAGAGAAAGATATATCTTTTTGCCTTCTTTCACTTGCAGAAGATATTGTTAATCCATCTACACCATGCCCCCAAATGGACCTAGTCAACTGCTGATGCTTATATAAGTTGAAATTAATAAAGAGATATTTTTAGTTTCCGATTTTATTTGTGTGAAGTAATATTGAGTTGTGTGTTATAGTTTTAGTGATTTTGGTCTGTAAATTTTGTTCAACCAGATCATCTCCTCCAAAAGACAGTTTAATGTATCTCGTAGGTAGTTATTCGCCACAGGTTATTGGAAGCAAGCTTTCTTCTAATAAACAGATTTTAAGTGTACTTTTTTTAACCTGCGAGAAGTGAAATTGAATTGGCGTAAAAGTGCAAAACTAGTACTAAATGAAGTAATTGTTTTTTGACACAAAGCGCGTATCCCAACGCTTAATGTGCAACATTTCGTTAAAAAATTAGAAAGCCTGTATGAAGAATTAAGAGCTCTGCAGAAAAGTTCTCATAAAGGAAGCAAAATTGTTAAATACAAAGAAATACCTTTTGTGCATAAATTAGATGATTTATTTGACATTGCTCGTATGAACGTCTTTGAAATAATAAAGATAGAGGAAGACAAACAATTTTTACTTAGTCAAAGGACAAAGGGAAGACCAGGTTTCATGTGTAGTATCGATAGAAAACTAACTGAACAGGAAAATAAAGTGGAAGAACAAAATCAGAAGAATCTTCAACGAATGGAGAAAAGCTCCAACATTTTTCAAAAAGGTAGCCGAATTAGACAATTTTGAGCCATCAAGTAGCACCTCCATGCAAGCTCTTCCTACGAAGAATTAGACCCCGAAATACCTAGACCCTCAGAACCAACATATAAAAGATTAATGGGAACACGAAACATAATAAACCCAAAGATAGTTGCGGGTTTCGACAAGTGTAAAGTCACTGACAGAAACGCATAATGTACTTTCCTTATCTATAAGCAAGACAACTATTCAACACTCCAGACAGAAGTTGCGCAAGGAACAAGTTGAAAAAGTAAAGGATCTAATTAATTATCTCCTGTTATTCACTGCGATAGAAAATTTTTTACTGGCATTGACAAACACGACAAACTCGCGATAATAATTACAAGTGGAGATAACAGAACAAATACTAGGAATACCAGTTTTAGAGAATTCGATAGGAAGAGAGCAAGCAACTAAAGTTTATGAAGCACTATTACACTGGAACCTATGTGATAAAGTGAAGGCTTTATGTTGCGATACAACTGCTTCGAACTTGAGTCACTTAAATGGTGCAAGTGTTTTATTAAAACAAATGTTAGAAAGAAATTTACTATATTTGCCTTGTAGACATCACATGTATGAAATTATTTTAAAAAGTGTTTTTGGTGTGAATATGCTGTCTTCTAGTGGCCCAGATGTTCCATTATTTAAACGTTTTATACAGGTTTGGCATAAAATTGATGATACCAAATTTAAATCTGCAATGGAGGATGAAAATATTAATCAAATATTACAAAATTATGGTCTTGATATTCTTGATTTTGTAGAGAACGTTTTAAAGACGAAACAACCTCGCTATGAATATAAAGAGTTTTTAAATCTGACTCGGTTATTTCTAGGAAAAACAGATAATAAAATAAATATTCGCGCTCCTGGGGTTTTCCACCACGCATGCTGGATGGCAAAAGCGATCTATTGCTTAAAGATATTTTTATTTAGAGATGAATTTAAATTAACAGCTAAAGAAACAATGTTAAAATATACGTTAAAGCCTGAGTTATAGCTCCTTCTCCATATAAAGCTCCATATCATGACCTTTAATTTACAAAAAGTCTTGTGCGCTATAATAGCATTGATCCTGCTATATCTCAAAGTGCAATTTAAAGAATTCAAAACCATTTGTGGTATTTAACTCCTGAAGGTCCTGCTCTATCTTTCTATGATGATGATATTTCAATAGATGCTAAAAAGGACATGGTTAAGGCTTTAGCAAAAGAAGACTTATTTGAAGAAGGCAATAAATGAATCAAATTTAGTAGTATCGATGAGATACAAAGTAAGGAAATATGTCATTTTATTTCCTCGGACACAAATAAATTTTTTGAACGATTTAACCTCTCTACCGAATTTCTTAATGACGATCCTCAAATCTGGGAGACTAATCAGCAGTACAAAACTTGTTCTGAAGTTATTAAAAAGTTAGAAGTTGTAAACGATACAGCTGAAAAAGGTATTAAATTAATAGACGAATATAACAACAGATTAACAACAGACGAAGAGCAGCGCCAATTTATAATTCAGATTGTTGGCGAATATCGTAAGCATTTTACCGTCATAAAGAAAGAAACAATTACTAAAATACTACTCTCATAAGTAATATTTATATAAAGGTTGTAATCTTGGCATAATGATTGTTGGTCCAAATAAAAGCTGATATTATAAATATGTCTCATTTCCGTTCTCATTTCCCATTAACTAAATTTAACAAAATTTTGTAGTGGTATTTCATTAATCATATAACACCACTTTAAGGGGTGAGGCAAAAGAAATCGAAAGTCGCAAAATTTGGGCCACCCTACACTGCACATGGATTAATTCTTAATGAGAGAAAGACGCAGGTTTGGATGTTTGGTTGAAATCGTGAATATTATCAATCATCCGCTGTTTAAAATTATTCTTAACAATGCTTAACTATCATTATCTGATAGAGATGAAACGTTTAAAAAATATATTTTTATGAGTTTTTGCAAACAATTTTGAAGACCACATTTTTTTAATGGATTAACTTTTAAATTACTCATTTTAGAACACGTGTTGCAGAACGTTTTATTCAAATCGATTAAGCCAGGAAGGATTTATACCAGAATAACGACCAAAAACGTTCTTTATTGCAGTGGACTATTTTCAGAGCGGTTTAAAATCCTGGTCCACGTCACATTCACATATGTTACTTCGTATCATTTTAATACCTCTAGTACGATTCTTCTGGTTTTGTTGTTTTGCATTTTCTCTTAGATATGCACTGGCCGTACAACTTATCTGTCTCTGAAAGAAATTTGCCTGAATACAAATTTGTAGGTAGTGATTCGTATGCTACTCCGTGAAAGCTGGACGACTTCGTTCTTTTATCAAGCGAATGCCACGATTCAAGAACGCGGGGTGTGCATTCAAAAACTTCCCGATAAAATGGTCAGTTTGAAGCGTTTCTGAACCGTAAAGTTTAAACCGTGTTTGTTAACAATGTGAAAGAAAGGAAGACAGGTTAGCTTAGAGATATTCAGGTCATGTAAGCGAAATCAGCAAAACCTATTCAGGTTCATTACAGTAATGACATGTTCTAACAGAAGTGTCAGATGGCTTCTGCTATACACAGTGTGTTTACTGACTGAGCTCACAACTACAAAGGATCTAGCAGGATCAGGCAGGGCCAGTGGTCCCAGAAAGGTATTTTCAAAATAACTTGTGTTATGGCATCGGTGAGAATAAAGTTACCATTGAAACAAAATCAGCCTCTGATCTTCCTGCGTTCTTGATATAATTGACCATATATGGCTAGAGCGGGTATTATTGAAAATTATTTTATTCAAAAACTATTGCAGCTAAACTAATAAAACGAAAACTCTTTGTTAGATAATACATTGTTCTATATTATATATTTTTTGTAGCATTTTTGAACTATTTACTATTTAAAAAAATTAAAAATAAAAATTTTTTATTTTTTTTTCATAGTTCACACTGAACAATCACAGAAAAAATATATAATGTAGCTTACTATGCCTAGTATTATCACCAAAAAGTACATTCAAATAAAATGCGTTCAACACTTCTTAAAAAAAATAAGAACTCGTTATGACCGCCCTGAAGTACTTGCTACTTTACATCTCTCTTTAATATAAACTTGCTCATAAATGTATAAAGAAGTAGTTATGTGTTTGTAATGTAAATAAATAAAGTAAATACTCTGAATTACAGTTACTATTTACGATAAGAATAAGAAAGGTGCAGTGTAGATAAAAACAAAGTCCAAAAAAATATTATTTATTATCGCTGTCCTCATGAATATGAATAACTACGTGAATATTTTCTGATGTAGATATATTAGATGAAACTTCTGCTGGACGTACTATGCGGGAAAGATATCGAGCATGAGACAAGTAATATACGACTGCGGCTATATGTGAACAGCATCCTACTGTTGTTATGCCATTGGGACAGTCGGAGCACTATCGTTCCATTAGGTATATAATCAATAATATAAATGTGGTAAGTTTTACTGTTGATATGCCTTGATGTTACTTCCAGTTTTAATATGTTGGGCGCGGCTCTTCTATAAATATTAGATGTGTTTTGATTACACTGTTGCATTACTGTGAGCTACAATTAAAAAAAAAAAGAATGAATTTTTAGCTTATCTTCTGTGGGAGAAAACGCAAATTATATCTTAACACGTTGACTGCCATCTCGGTCTATATGACCGAGGTTTTTATTGTCTATGAGGCCAACTCGGTTCATAAGACCGAGTACTTATATTTGCCCTATGGGCAGACTCGGTCTATAAGACCGAGTCATGTTTTTGGGATCTCTGAATCTTCTGGATCTTTTCGGGATCTCGGAATAATAATAATAATCTTTATTGTCCATAAGAAATAAATGATCACAAAAGGTGATATTGGACTAGTCAAACAATTTTGTGAGAGACTATCTCATCACAGACATTTTAAAAAATTTAAAACTTAAGCTACTGTAAAACAACACATTAATAAAATTTCTCAAACATGTTGGTCAGTTAAAAATTCAGTCACACTATAAAAACACCTTTGTAAAAGAAATTGACTAACTAGCTTTTTAAACAACTTTAAATTAACAACACATTTAAGTTCAGCTGGAAGCTGATTGAATAATTTTATTCCCATATACCTGGGGCACTCCTCATATTTTGTTAGATAATGTAATAGGATACACAAGTTTTTGACCATTTCTGGTATTGTAATTATGATGAAAATCATTAGTTCTAAAAGAATCTTGGTTGGATTTAACATAACATACTATTTCAAGTATGTATATATATGCTAACGGTAAAAGTTTTAGCTCTTAAATAAATTTCGACAGGACGTATTTCTTGTCGCTCCTACCATATTTCTAATAGCTCTTTTCTGCAATTTAAAAATTCTTTCAAAATTATGAGAGGCTGCCCAGAACATTATGCCGTACTTAGCTCTGGACACAAACTTAGCATGATAAAAAGACATTACAGTTGACATATTGGAAATATTTTTTAACCTATACAATGCAAACAGATTGACGACAGCTTTTTTGACAACAAAGTTATATGTTCATTCCAACTTAGCCCACAATCAATGTGTACTCCTAAAAATTTAGTACTTCTGACTTGCTCAATTGACTTATTATCTCCTTTTATCAAATAACTACTATATATAAGAGGTGAATCTGGGTGTGAAATTGATAAATACAGTTTTGGAGATGTTCAAGAATAATTTGGAGTTATTATACCAATCTGTGCAACTATTGGTCATATTTTGAGCCATTACTAATAATTCTGGTACAGTTTTTTCAGAGACAATTAGAGAATTGTCATCTGCAAACATTGTTAAGGTGTTTTGATTAAAGATTTCCGGTAAATCATTAATGTATAGGAGAAATAGTAATGGACCCAAAACCGAGCCCAATTTCAACATGCATTTCTTCAGATCTAATACCATTTATTTCAACCAGCTGTTTTCTATTAGAAAGGTATGAAGTAATCCAGTCACAAATTTTCCCTCTTAACCCATATTTTTGAAGTTTTTCTATGAGCAAGGCATGATTTATTAAATCGAATGCCCTACTCAGATCCATAAAAATACCTATGCAGTTATTGTTCTTTTCTAAGTTACCATACACTGTGTTAAGAAAGTCCATAATTGCTGTCTCAGTTGACCTTCCTTTGATAAAACCATGTTGCGCTTGAGAAAACAAATTATTCTTGTTACAGAACTTTTCGATTCTCCTGAAAACAACTTTTTCTAATATTTTTGAAATAGATGACAAAATAGCAACTGGTCTATAATTTTCAGATAACGTATTATCTCCTTTTTTAAACAGTGGAATCATTTTGGCTAATTGTAAAACTGTCGTAAAAATTCCTGTACTTAATGAAAAATTTACTAAATATGTAATTGGAGCAACAATAAACTTAACAGACCTCTGTAATAAACTAGTTGTTATATTATCTAATCCACAGGAATTTGATTTTTTTAATTCTATTAAATATTTCTGCTTCAGTAACAGGTTCCAAAAATAAAGTATTTTCAACTTTAAAATCCAGGTTAAAATTATTGCTATTTGAATTCAAAATTTTTTTGTTTAACTGTTTAAGTTTGTCAATGAATTCAAAATTAAAATTGCAATTTTGAACGAGTCAGTTTCACGGCTATTGTCAACTTGTATTTCATCTATCGCATTATTTTTATTTTTATTGTTATTTGTATTTTCGTTAATAATACGCCAAGCTGCTTTGGACTTATTGTGGGAATTTATGTAAAAGAAATCGTTATGCATTTTTTTAGCAGATTTTATTACTTGCCTATAGATTTTCTTGTATTTTTTATAAGATCCAACGCCTTCTAGATTATTTGAATGTGTCATACGTTTATGTAATTTTTTTAATTTTTGTGAGGATATTCTTATACCTTTTATAACCCATCCGTTTTTAATAACATTCTTATTAGCTTGTCTTAATGGAAAACATAAATCAATGTAGTATTATAAATGTTAATAAAACTAGAAAAACCGTCATCAACTGTCACCGAGTTGTATACGTCATCCCACCATTCTCTGCTTAAATGAAATAAGAAATTATTAAAATTACTATCAGTGTAATATCTTTTAACTTAACTTTTTAAATTTAACCAAATCTGGTCGGTTCATTTATTAGTACATTAATATTGTATGTTTGTAACAAATCATCGAGTTCGTTTCTTGCAGAAGTGTTAGAAGGATAATCAATATTCAGGTCACCACATAAAAATATCTTAGACTGAGAATTCTTACATAATTTGTTTAGAACACTATCTAGGCCTGTCAGGAAATCATTGAAACTATCTTTATTGAGATTTGGCGATCTATATATTGTTAACAATTTTAGGGAATTACTGCCAACTTTTATGTCAGCAGCACACATTTCAAGTGTTTTTTTCTCTTGATAGTTCTGAAATATTGGCAATTTCTTTTATTTTTATATCAATGCCATTTTTCGCCAGAATTAGCGTACCTCCATTTTTATACTCACTTCTACAAAAATACGTTATAATACTATAGTCATTAAGCGTAATATATTTTATTTCGGAAAATGTACACCAATGTTCGGTCAGACAAGCAATGTCAATATCATTTTGATTTAAGAATATTTCAATTTCTTCCACTTTATTTCTAATACATTGCACATTTTGATGCAAAATATTTAAATATGTACCTCTTTTATCCTGTAATTACTACTCATTTAGGATTTGTTTAATTTTCTGTCTTTGTATCTGTACTTTTTTCAAGTATACAGGACAATTTTGATCATAAGCGTTATGAAAAACATCTAAGCCTAAATTAAATTTCAAGTTAGAATCTACACAGTTTACACATTTAACAATTTCACTTTTACAGGATTCATTAACGTGGCCACTTTCAGCACAATGTAGGCATCTCGGTTCACTGCTACAGTTTTCTGCATGGTGATCAAAACCAGCACACTTAAAGTATCGAAAGACACTGACATAATCAAATACTCTACATCTTGACCAATTTATACATACGCACCCTTCAGCTAATATTTTTCTGTAAACTATTGGATCACATTCCACTATTGCCATATAATTTTTTCTCATCTTTTTGATAACTTTTACTTCTAATATCATGTCCAACTCTTGCAGAAATATATTCTGTTTTTTTAACACAATTAATTAATTCATCGGCTTCTAATTTCTCTTGAATATCTATTATTTTAATACAAGGATTTTTTTATTCTAGTGCTTTTATTTGATAGTTTTTTGTAAGCTTCTTTTCCGCAGCCTTTTTAATTTTTTCTTGTTCTTCTTTGTTCTTACATTTGATAATTACTCCTCCTTCTTTAATATTCCTCATTTCTGTGATTCCCACTTCAAGAGCAGCTGGTTTTAGATTTTTCTGTATTGCCTGTACGGGTTTTTTTATTCCTGTTTTATTTTTGGCTTAATAATCACCACTTCATTTGATGTTGCCTTTGCATAAGTTTTATTTTTATTTTCATTTGGAGCTTCAATTTTTGTGATGTTACCTGTATTTTTGTTTAATATTTCTTTAAATGCTGTCAATTCCGTTGTAACATGATTTTTTAATTGTTCAATTTGATTCTGTATATTCAATGTTAATTCGAGATGCAATATGCATCTATCACAAAACCATCTGACTCCCTTGCATTTTTGGATTAATTGAAAATCCTTATTTATTTCTGCACATTTATTATGAAAGATCTTTTCACATGTTCCACAGCATTTAACATAATTACTTCCACGTCCAGTGGAAGTATAGTAAGGACAAAAAAATTTTAAAAAATTTTTATTGTCCAAATAGGCTTAAAATGTCATGAAACGTCGAGATTTTAAGTTTCAGCGAAAAAAAAATTTCTGTCTGTCTGTCGGTCTGTCTGTCTGTAACTTTTTTTTGTGCGCACGTTTACTCTGGAACCGTTTAAGATATTGACTTAAAATTTGGTACACATATGTACCTTAACGAGATCTAGAACTAGATTATATTTTCATCTAGTTCCGTCGAAGGGTTGGGGGGTAAATTGGGGTAAATTTGGGGTAAATAGGTCAATCAAGCAGGTAAGAGTCCATAAAATTGGTATTTAGTATATACAAGAGAAGCTAAGGTCTCAAAAAAATTTTTGGCATTAGCCACCCCCATTACCACCCCCACCCCCTTATTAAAGGGGATGAAAAAAAATTGTGATTTAGTGTTTGTACAGGAACCAGAAACCTCAAAATATTTTTTTACTTCATCCACCCCCCACTATCACCCCCATATCACTACCCCCCACCCCCTCTACCTACGTGGGGTATCGTTTTATGGGTTTTTGGGGTAGAGGATTTCAAATACTATATTATTAAAGTTCCATAAACAATTATTTTTACATACAAAGTTTTTTCGTTGTGAGTGACTTGGATAGAGAATCTGGATGTGGAAGTAGTGATTCCTTGGGCAGCGGTTTTTTCAGTTTCGTTTATCTTATTTTTACAAATACCACAGTTGCATTCCTCTTCTCCCATTATAAACACATGATCATATTAAATGAACTATTATAGTGTGTGGTCTCCTTAATCTTGGTGTTTAAAGATACACAGGTTGATTGGTTTTATTCAGAGCTGCCTAGTAGTTAACTACATTTGTAGTTTAACTACAATTTAACTACTAACTACAAGTAGGTACTTATAGGTAGTTATGAATACATTGGTATTGTATTGAGTATTCACTACTCAAATTACTTTTTAAAAGTAGTTAAAACTACTAATGTAATTTTAACTACTAAAGTAGTTGCAACTACTGTTTATGTGTATCCATAGAAACTGTTTTTATATGTTTTTCTCAGAAATATGCTCAATAAATATCCTGCCCAGTTTCTCAGTGACAAAAAGAGTCTGAGCGTCATATAGCCCCAGTATTATTAAGTTGAGATGGCCACAGTCAATTAAACATTTTATTAATGTTAACCTTAACAAGAGGTAAATTAAACAATATTGGTAAATTCTGCTTTAAGAATTTTAAAATTGACGCAGATGTTAATACACAACCACCTGAGAGCACTAGAATCGAGGAAAAATATAAATTTGATTTTGACGAATTCACCGAACCCATCACGGCCACAACTAGTACAGCCATTACCAAATTACTACCAAAAGGATGAAAATACTGAATTGGGCAATAACATAAAGTTGCAACTAACATACTTGGAAGATTCTCGGAGCAACTTTGAAATGCTGAATTATTATCCAATTTTTAAGAAATTATTTGTTTACTATAATACGCCTTTGCCTTCATCAGCTCCTGTGGAACGTCTGTTTTCATTTGCAGGCATGATAAATGACCCAAAAAGAAGTTCATTATCCTATTCTAATTTTGAAACATTAGTAATGCTAAAGGCGAATGGCTATTTGTAAATGGGTTTTGTGTTTTTCTTTAATTAATAAAATGGTAATCTCAGTACTGTTTTCCTAATCCCTCAATAATAAACTTTAATAATATTAAATAGTTATTAAATAACCAAAAAAGATTGCAATGCGCAACAATGGAACAACATGTAAGTAAACTGTAGGGTAGGCTATCGGGGCTTTATGTAGGTACACTTTGCTTTCACACAAACGTAGAAAAGAATTTTGTGACTTTTTGTAGCATATTAGCACAATCATTTTACAAATTATATAAGTATATTAAACTTTCCTTATGGCATGTCACAAATAAAGGTTTCAGTGTCTTAAGTACACAGTTCTAGTGACCTAATTTCTTTCGTCATGAAAAAAATTTAATGTTGTGTAAGTATAAAGTGTACTACAAAAGTAGTTGTAAATGTAATTGAAGACACGTAGTTAAACTACTTTTTCAAAATAAAAGTACTCGAGTACTTTTCAACTACAGAGCATTTTTAATAAGTATTCTGTAGTTAGTAGTTAACTACTTTTTCCAAAAGTAGTTGGGCAGCTCTGGTTTTATCTTTGCCAGTAAGTCTACATCACCAGTGGTTCTTATTTTATAATCCAAACGAAAATTTAAATTTAAACACGTGCAATAAACTTTGATTTAACTACTTTAATTCACAGAGCTGTAACAACACTACTCAGTAAATACAATACTTCCTGCGACTCGGTCCAGCACACTTCTACCGTTATAAATAGACCGAGATGGCGTAGTAAAGCACCGAGACCCTTTTTTGACGTTTTTTTCGGCAGTTTTTTTTTTTTTCAAAATACGATGATATTCATGGCCTGGGGGGATATTTTATTTGGTTAAACCGTTGCTACTGGTTGGCGCCTTATAAGAAATTTGTCTTAACCCGTATGGCAGTCAACATGTTAAAAATAAAATTTTTAACGAATTCCGGAATAAGGAGATATTCGCGGATTAAAGGTTGAAGGCAACCCCGATTTTTATACGCCCGCCGGAGTCGGATTCACCAGAAAGTTTTACATCGAATATAACACTTTCCAGCTTTATGCCTGACGGGTACTTAAGACTGAAAGTCCAGAATCTGGACTATTAATTTTGTTTGACAGAGGTTGTAATTACACTTGATTTCAAAAAAAGTAGTACAACTCTTAGATAAGAAAAATGGTCTTTTTCAGTAGATATGTTGATAAATTTTTTTAAAAGTTCTGGGAATAGACTAAAAATAGAACCAACATAAGTTCAATGATATCAAACGGACATTAGATGAGATTACTTTTGTTAAAGTAGCGCTCAACATATTAAAACTGGAAGTAAGATCAAGGCATATCAACAGTAAAACTTACCACATTTACATTGATTATATACCTAACGGAACGATAATTCAAAGCATACGCCGGTATTGCTGCGATTGCTGCATAAGAACGGTAAAATGCTGTTCATACATAGCCGCAACCGTATATTACTTGTCTCATGCCCGATATCTTTCCCGCATAGTACGTCCAGCAGAAGTTTTATCTAATATATTTACATCAGAAAATATTCAGATAATTGTTCACGAGGACAACGACGAAGATTAATTATACTGTAGTAATTAATAATTTGTATCATAATAAATAATATTTTCTTGGACATTATTTTTTCTATACATTTTTTATTCTTAACGTAAATAATAACTGTAATTCAGAGCATTTACTTTATTTATTTAAATTACAAACAAATTGCTACTTGTTTATACATTTATGTGCAAGTTTATATTAAGGAGAGGTGTAAAGTAGTAAGTACTCCATGGCTGTCATAACGAGTTTTTATTCTTTTAAGAAGTGCTGCATCCATTTTATTTGAATCCACTTTTTGGTGATAATACTACACATAGCAAGCTAGATTATATATTTTTTCTGTGATTGTACCTATGCGTGAACTATGAAAAAAAAATAATTTTTAGTTTTTATTATTTTTTAAATAGTAAATATAGTTCAAAAATTCTACAAAAAATATATAATATAGAACCATGTATTATCTAACAAAGATTTTTTGATTTATTAGTTTAGCTGCAATAGTTTTTGAATAAAATAATTTTCAGTAAGCCTATAAATGGTCAATTATCTCAAGAAAGACGCTGAATTTATGTCAATGGTAACTTTATTACTCACCGATGTCATAACACAAGGTTTATTGAAAATACCTTTTTGGGGCCACTGACTATTTTATCTTGCTAGACCTTTTTAGAACTTTTTTAAAAAAATTAGATTTGCTTCCCTGCTTAGGGGTATCTGAGAGGTAATTTTGGGTGCAGTTTTGTGTTTAGATCACCTAGACCAAGGAAGAAGTTAAGAAATAAGAATACATAAAAAAACTTTTAAAATCACGACTTTATCAAAAATGCATTTAAAAAACAATTTGGAAAAAATTGAACCGCCTTCATGGCGCAGACGATGAAATTTTATTTCATAATTCTTAGCGACCTTTTTTGGAGGCAGTTCAATTTTTGGTTCAAAAATTTTTTACACAATTTTTAGTGGCGTCTTCATTTAGCATTTACATAGTAAAAGAAAATAATCAGTCCTTGAATTTCGAAACTTGAACGTCAGGCTCATTCAGAGAATCCTGAACCCACCATGTATCGAATTTGATGTAAATATGCAAATATATTGTAATTATGGCAGCCATATTGGAATCGCCATTTGGAATTTTTAATTTTTGACATCAAATTCGGTATCAGATACTCCTAAAATACTCAATTACCAATTTTAATGTAACTTGAAGTAACAGTAGATCGACCAAGATAATATTTATATTGAGATTTACGAAAAACATAGTCAGCTTCAAGTATGTGGGTGGAAAAGTCGTCAGCTGGCTGTACCAACGACTTTTCCATCCACATACTTGCAACTGACTGTGTTTATTGTTAATCTTAGTATGAATATTATCATATATCCGAATTTCAAAGTTCGCCAAGATTTATTTAGTAATATCGATATTGATAACTTAATGTGAGTGCGGCTTTCCCGAGTTTTTTTTTTTTTTTTTTAATTTGATTAAATATTCAATTTATTATTAATATACATTATTTTATGAAAATGCAAATTAATACATTCGTACATTTCCAAATTATACAGAATAATCTGCTCAGAAAATTTATTTAGTTTAGTTAAAAAAAATGAATTTATTCGGGTTCCGATATCAGATCTTCCTCATTCTCATCTTCGTCCGACTCATCACTCTCTTGATGCTCAGTGGGTGAAAGACCATTTTCCTATTTGTCACTCGCATTTAAAAAAATTCAAATTCTAAATGCCGCACGCACGCTTTCTAACATTGAGTTATCAATATCGATATTACTAATTAAATCTTTATGGCGAACTGTGAAATTCGGGTACATGATAATATTCATACTAAGATTAACGATTAACACAGTCAGCTACTACTATGTGGGTGGAAAAGTCGTCAGCTGACGCAAGAAAGGTGGTGCGCGCTGTCTCTCAAGCGAGTCACCACTCAGCACTTTTACTGTACCAGCTGACGACTTTTCCACCCTCATACTTGCAGCTGACTATGTTTTTCGTGAATCACAGTATAAATATTATATTATACCCGAATTTTAAAGTTCGCCGAGTATTTTTAAATTTTTTGGACCTGTTTGATCGATCAGATGACGCAAAATCCACTGTCCCCCGTTCAGCATATAACATAATCTTCCTCTAATATAAGTTTCAGCATTTGCCGGATAATTTTTTTTCAATTTTTTTTACGTGCTTTCAACTCTTTGACAGCCATCCCCACTGCCACCCAACCAGCTGACGGTCCATTCATTGCTAACCTATATAAGAACAATCCATTTTAGATGTTGTCAAAGTTCGCCGGATAGTCAGTTCTATTATACGCGGGCTCCCGGCTTATAAAGTTCTCTTTACAAAATAAATTTGAATTTGTCCAATTTAAATAGTTTTTATTTTATTTAACTATTCAGTACATGTCATTTTATTATGGTATTTATTTCATAGTATACATTATTGAAAGAAGCTAGGTGACAAAATACGCGTTATCTGTGCGATATTACGCGGCGGCCAGATATTGCGGCGAAATACCCTCAGACATGATGAACGAGAAAATAAAATAGTTTGCAATCTGCCAAAGGATTATTTGCTTTTTATTTCTATATATGAAATAAGTTCGCCAATTCAACATTATTTATTAATGTTAATACGATGTTGTATATAGGGAAAATAAATAAAAAAACATATTTTAAAGACAGAAGCAGTGTCACAGCGTACGCCCTGTTACCAGCTCTAGTGTCAGAAAGCTAACAATCACATAAAAAAGTTTTTCAAATAAAAGGATTTCTTGGAACTTTAATCCCCACTTTACTTCCATGCACCACCCTACTAACTTTAATAATAAAAGTGTTTCGCATCTTATATTTACGATGCACTTTATAATTTTTGTTCGACATGTTCGGGTTTTTATATTTGTTGTAAAAAATATATCGTGCGAATAGAACTTTTCATTTTACTATAGCTAAGGAAAAATTTGAAAGAATACCTTGTAAAATTTAAGTTTTATATCAATAGCAGGCGGCATAAAGAGTGAGAAATAATAAAATAAATATTTTAGTGATTCTTGCAATTTTTAATATAGCATTATAGTATGATTCTCCAATATAATTTCAAGGTAATTTTACCGACTATTATTGGTTTTATTGTAAAATGAATATGCTTAAAATCAGAGTGGATTTAAAATAAGGCAGTTTGCCGGATATCTCGTAACGTAATAGCGTAATAAACTCTAAAACAGGGGCACTTTACATTTGATAGTAACCAGCTACGTTGCCACATTTCTATAAAAAAAATGTGCACACTGTCTAAAATAAATTTTAATATTAATTTTTAACACTGTTTCAAATTACCAGCAACAAATATTTTATATATTTTTAAGGCTGATTGATAACTTGCTAATACAGAATTGTAATATTTCAGAGGATTCCGTATAGCAATACAGAATATCTTACATTATTTATCGAGACATGGCAACGTAGCAATCGTTTCTCTGTTCAAGCACAAATTAGAATTAGCTCAGTCGACGTAGGAATTTTCCCACAAAAACTTGCAAACTGTGTAAACTTTTTTTTAATGAGTTCGTGAAAGTGTGTAGAATAATATTCTGAAAAGTTTACATTTCGCTCGGGTGCAGAATATAAAAAAAAACTGAAAAAAAAATTTTTTTCATCCATTTTTTCAAAATTTAGAAATTGAATCATGCTAGAAAAAAATAAAAAATACAGATGGATAGATCACGTATTTATGAACAAAAAAGTTCTAACAGAATTTATCGTTAAAGCCACGGTTTTCCCGGAAAAAATCAGTCAAGTGTAACGTTATAACTCGGAGCGAGATCCATGCGTGCACGCGCTTGAATTCGCATGAATGTGACACCGACGCACTGAATTACATGTCACTAAATCAGAATTTGTTCAAAATATATGAGCGTTGGTTTATTTAAAAGATGGAAATTGTAGCTTTCTGATTTGTTTTAAACAATAGTCCTGTCGAATTAGACATCATAAAAAATTTTGCGTACTGCGGACTTTTTTTATGGAAGTTGTTTAAGAGGGTATAATAAACAAGCACAGAAAACTACACCCTGCTACACCATGTGCGTCCCCTATTTTTAGGGGTTGAAACTTTGAAATTTTACTTATGTGTCCATATCTGTTTCCCTATTGCCCGTAGGTCTCTTTAACAAGTCACACTTTTTGAAGATTCATCCCTCCTCTACATAATACACATATTACACATTTGCCGTAGGACAAACGGTTTTGGCTGTACGAGGCCGGAAAGGTCGCGCTGTCCGAATTTGGAGGTCTTCTGTACAGGACAAACGGCTATTATTTCCAATCTACAATACTACACATTCTAATGCCCTTAAGGAGGGATGATGATTTGTGAAAAAACTTTCATCGAATACCGCGCGGTTTTCATGATACGGGATGTTGAAATTAAAATCTAGCTCCTAAACCAACGAACGTATTATAATGAAACCAACGTAAATTTTCTTATATTAGGGTCGTACATGCATGAAAAAAAAATGGGCGAAAAAAAGTAGGTTCACTTTTCATTTAAAAAAAGGGGTTTTCAAAATTTCAACATCCCGTATCATGAAAACCGCGTGGTATTCGATGAAAGTTTTTTCACAAATCATCATCCCTCCTTAAGGGCATTAGTATGTGTAGTATTGTAGATTGGAAATAATAGCCGTTTGTCCTGCACAGAAGACCCCAAATTCGAACAGCGCGACCTTTCCGTCCTCCTACAGCCAAAACCGTTTGTCCTACAGCAAATGTGTAATATATATACATTATGTAGAGAAGGGATTAATCTTCAAAAAGTGTAACTTGGTAAAGAGCCCTACGGGCAATAGGGAAACAGATATGGACACATAAGTAAAATTTCAAACTTCCAACCCCTAAAAATAGGGGACGCACATGGTGTAGCAGGGTGTAGTTTTCTGTGCTTGCTTATCATACCCTCTTAAACAACTTCCACAAAAAAAAGTCCGCAGTACGCAAAATTTTTTATTATGTCTAATTCGACTGGAGTAAATACAAGCAAAGGATGGATGGGAAAAATATACTTACATATATTATCACGCCCGAATTCAATCGTCACAATAAACAGTATAGAAAAAAATAAAAGCCCTTCAAAAAAATTCTTTCTTCATTGAGAACTGTTAAAAAGAATGTACACTTCATGATTATTATGGTTTATTACGCTGTAGTAACGAAGATTAAAAAAAGGAATCTCAAATCATTTTAATTTCCTCGCTTGATGATTTTTTTTTGATAAATATATGTATTGTAGGCTGTAACTTGTCGAGAAATTGGCCCATTGGAAAAAACAAAATATCACTATTTCGGAAAAAATGTATACTTTTCGAATGTTCAAACACAAATTCGTTTACTTGTATGCGTTTTTTCGAAAATATGATCAATCAGATCATGATAAGAAATTGCGATTTTCACGATCTTATCCTTATAACTATGAAAATATCTTTGATTGTTTTGAATACAAATTCTGGAACTTTTCCAATACATTAACAAATGTATAAGAAATCCATTGGATATAGCTGAAATGTGGATAGGTTTACCTGTAATAAATGCAATACAGTAAAGGCACGTAAAAATTCATGCGAGCGATTCAGTGGCTATGTGTGGTGTCTATGTATGTGTTCATAATTATATATTTTCCCTCCATACTCACTATTTATCCTCCTATTCACTAAAAAAATTTTTTAAAACGTGTAATCAGAAAGAGAAAAATGCTTCATTTTACCCGATAGAACAGCTAAGAATTTTTAGAGGTTCCATAGTATGCATTTAAACGTGCGCTAGCCGCGCAGAGTGACAAGGTTACTTCACTATTTTTTTTCCAGGAATGCCGTGGCTTTAGCGATAAATTTTATTAAGACATTGTTTATTCAGAAATACGTGGTCTATCCACCTGTATTTTTTATTTTTTCCTGCCCTGACTTAATTTTAAAATTTTGAAAAAATTGGTAAAAATTTTTTTTTTCACTTTTTTTTATGTTCTGCATCCGAGCGGAATGTAAACTTTTCAGGCTATTATTCTATACATTTTCACGAACTCATTAAAAAAAAAATTATTCAGTTTGCAACTTTTGCTGGATTTCACTATAAAATGTTCTCTGCCGTCTGGGCTAAATCTGCTGATTACGCTATTATGTCATAGCCAATAGAATAGCCCGAAAATTGGCGGCAATATCTGACCGTTTAAACACAGTTTAAACTTCATGTTCTTTTTTACTATTATTAAAAAAAAATAAATAAAAAATACGTCAACTGATTTTATGTGTAGATGTTATTAAAATTATTAAAAAAAAATTGTATACTTGCCCATTGCGAATGAATAATTGGCGAACTCGAAATTCGACTCCGACAGGAAATTCTGTACGTAAATCTAGGTTTCGTTTTTGTATACGCTTTGTCGATTTCGAGACCGTAGATCCCCAACTATAGAGATAGAAGATAAGAACAAGACATTTTCCCTAAAATTTCTATTAGAACCACTAAATAATAAATTAATAGTAAAGGGGGGTATCGATAAGGCACTTATTTGGGCCCAGTTGAGCACAAGTGGGAAGCGCTTTGATTCTTGCATATGTCAAAGATTTTACGTCTCACACTACATATTTAAAAATCTTTGCAGTACTCTCATGTGCTCGGTGTAAAACGATCAACCAAAAGCACGAAAAAATGGTGATTTTCACGAATTTTTGATCTCTATTGATGGTAAAAATTCAAATTACGTAAAATGTATTTTGTTCGTCGTATCTTCAAATGTTGAAGTTTGAAAAGAATAGTAATTTTTTTATCTTGCCTCGTATTTAAAAATAAAGTGTTGTTTGTTGTTGGAGCTAAAAAATGGCCTTATCGATTTTACTCAGTTTAAAAGTGATAATATTTTTTTGGAAATATTATCTTGGAATGTTAATAATACTCCCTTTATAGAATTATTTACTACTGCATATGTACTCAGATGTCAAGAGATATTTCAAATTATCTACTCTATAACGAATGTATCATATCCATAATTTAAATTAGATTTTATCACTGAGCTTTATATCACAAATTTACAAAATATGATCATAAAAACAAGTGCAAATTATTTAAAAAAAGAACTCCAATGGATACAAAACCAACGAAAACAAGCAATTAGTAACTGGCAGCGTTAATAGCAAAACGGATCTATAATGGAATTTAATTCACGCAATCTGGGGCTGACACGATAATTACTATTTCATCATTTCTGAAAATATAGGGGTAAAAAAAGATTAATTTTATGTCCGGCAATGTACTCAGTGGGGACGTAAATAGTTCTCCTTCGTCTCCTAACTTTTGAACCGGGCAAGATAGATATATGAGAGAAAAAGTGGATCGAATGGTGTCATTGCTGTCAAGTGTATACTGCATTTTAATGTACGTAAAAAGTAAATCTGCAAAGATGACGCTAAGCACTATCAACTTTAAAATTTCATCTAGCAAGGAGTCATGTGATAATGAGGAACCCAAGAAAATTGATTTACATCGATCAGTTGTTAAAATCAACCCAAAAATTTCTCATCATTAAAGACGTTGTTTTATAGCACGTTAAAGCAAACTTTTGGAAACTATGTAGAAAATATTTTTAACGTCATCAGACGACGTTCGACGTCCTAAGCACAAAACATGTGACTGTGCCGAAAGACTTCGAATTTTACGTCACTTCCAGATATAGTACGTAATCACAAAAGTATTCTTAACATATTCTCAGAAAATTGTAAAAGTTTAAAAGTAGGCACGCAAAATATTAAGTACCAAAAAGAGGAATGTGAAAAAAGTGTATAAATTCCAAAACAAATTTGTAAGCAAAGAAGGCTAAAATTGCGATTTTTACCACAATTATAAATTATTTTCATCCGGCAGCCTGGCCATGGAACAGGTGTACTGGGATAGCCATTAGAAAAATATAATTTCATGCCGGAAGGCGAACTTTGAATTTTTAGCAAAATAATAAAAAATACCATGTAATCCGTTTACGGATATTTCCATATGAGTAGCTCGAGAGCGAAACCGAGGTACACTGCCGTTATTGGGTTATATGCCGTTAGTAAGTTTTTTTTTGTAAAAAAGCGAGAAAGCCTCGTATAAATATATTGCTGTAAAAAGCCTTTCAAATGATAAGTTTTTGTGAATGATAAAATCACTTTTAAGCTAGCCACTAGTGAACCAAAATTTAAGTGAATATATAATATTACTCATGTCAATCACGACTTATGTCAATCTCAAGTCAAATAACCAAACATAATCTCCTAACAAATTGTGAATCTATTTGTGCCAGTCGATTGATACTATTACTCTTCATTGAATATAGTTGAAATAAACGCTCTCTGAGGGAGGCGTCCGCCTTTGCATGTTTGGTTGGCAAATTCTTACATTATAACTAAATAGAATCTTTACCAACATCTATTTGTACACAAATAGTATTATTAGAGCTCTTGCATTTCCTTGATTGAATGATTAAGAGCCATGACACACACAGCGGTTTTGGCCGAGTCGGCCCACGAGTCGACACATTTTCCTATTCTTTGGTATTATGTAAACCACACAGAGCGACGGACGCCGTCACGCTGTTTTGAAACCGACTCGACACATTATCTGATTCATGCGCCGCTAGCTGTTTTATTTGCTTTAGGCGGCTTTACTTTACATTGTGTTAGATGTGCCTAGTCAGACTCGGTGGTTCTAGAGCGGCTTTGATGGCGAAATATTTTAGTTATTGTATACAAAAATGGATAACAACATTGATGTGGACATATTAAGCAATCCAAACCACGTGAGTTTTAACATGGTGTCGTGGACAAACATCCGGCAAACGTTTGTTTTCATTCGTTAAACGTTTGTTAAAGAGTTTGTTTTTCTGTTGCTTTGGCTATGTTTCTTCGAGTTAATTAAAATAAACCCCGTGTTTGCCCACGACGCCATATTGCCAAAATAATTTGACAGGTTGTTGGATTGCCTAATTAATAAATGCAATTGAAGCCAGACCGGCACTATGAGATATGACACAGTCAGATTACAGTGACAGCAGTGGCGGCTGGTGAAATTTCAATATTTTTTTTCTCGTCTGTGGCGCATGGGACCCATACGAAACTTGGGAAATAACATCTAGAGAAGCACTTCTCTAATGACCCCTAAAAAATTTTGAAAAAGCAGTTCGCGAAAAAATTTTTGAAAATTCGCTAGCCTCCCCTGGGTCTAGGGACCCCTGTTTACTTTTATTTTTTTTTGTCATATGCATTTGACTTTTCATAAAAATGCATCGACAGATTTTGGAGTTTGTGAAAATATTTTCATTACTAACTGAGATACAACGAATTGAAATATTGTAATTTGTTAAATTGTAAATTACAAAATTTCAGTTCATTGTATTTCAGTTAGTAATGAAAATATTTTCACAAACTCTAAAATCTGTCGATGCATTTTTATGAAAAGTCAAATGCATATGACAAAAAAAAATAAAAGTAAACAGGGGTCCCTAGACCCAGGGGAGGCTAGCAAATTTTCAAAAATTTTTTCGCAAACTGCTTTTTCAAAATTTTTTAGGGGTCATTAGAAAAGTGCTTCTCTAGATGTTATTTTCCAAATTTCGTATGGGTCCCATGCGCCACAGACGAGAAAAAAAATATTGAAATTTCACCAGCCGCCGCTGAGTGACAGACAAAAAGAAAAGAGTGCTGGGAGGAAATAACAAAATGTTTTGTGATGAAAACATGTCAATAGAAAATAAAATCTAAATCCATATTAAACACTTTGTTTTCGAAACTTTATTTCAAAATAAAATGGACAGGCCAACACAGTTAAAAACTAGTCGTTTGATCTGATGCTTTCTTTGCAGTATAATAAAAGTTGCGGCAGAGTCAAAACATCTGTGTGTATCATCGCTCCTGTTGCTGCTGAGTCGGCAGCGGACTCGGCCAAAACCGATGTGTGTGTCATGGCTCTAACTTTAAGTTCAACCGCGTTTTTGTGTGTTAGGTTGACAACTGAATGTATGGGATCCCCATAAGATCCTCAAGTTATTTAGGACATCAATTTGATCACAGAAACTAATGGGAGGAATTCTATAAAAGTAATTAAGATAGAGAGATAAGATAAGAAGGTAGATTGTAGATAGCAATAAGCAATTCACGGTAGATATCAACGTAAATCTTTCTCGTTTATTACAGGACTTTGGTTGTCTCTTAAAAAATTAACAGAACTCACTGAGAGTAGAAAATGCCATCATATGTTAAAGAAAAAGTAATTGACGCCTTTAATAATATAAATATTGCCACGTCCTTCAGACGAGCAGTGATGAGTAGTTCTACCATACATCATTTTAAAGGCCTTTCAATTATCTTTTCAATAATGCCTTGGTTTTTAATTCTATCAACTCGTTCTGAATTTTCTATTGTTTGAATGTGGTTTAATCTGAATAAATTATCTCACACTTGTAAGTAATTTCTGAACAGAAATACTACAATAATAACAGTAAATCTAACAAAAACGAACACAAAAGACAGCACCGTGTGCAGGTCAGGTTTTAGATACCGGTGACGGGGCAGCTTACTAATTTGTTACACTTTACCATTAAAAGCATTTTATTTTTTAAAAGTTTACTTAAAAAACTCATACATAAAAAAGTTTAACTAGAAAGAAACAAATATGAACTTACAATAATATGATTTTCGACTCAACAAAAACATCAGTCTTTTAATACTTTTTCTAATATATTCCAGTATTACAGTCCTAGCATAATCCACGTTAAGAATTGGAGAAAAGCAATGTAGTTTTTCAGTGTATAGGAAATTAAAGAAAAAGTCAAGCTAAGTTTTAGTTCATTAGAAAAAAATGGTTCGTTTCAGTCAGTTAGAGAAAAAACAGAGCCACCTTTATTTACTCCGAGGTCGAATGTAATTTGCATCAGGCATTAATGAAAGATATCCTGGCTATTCTATCTGCAGGAAAAAGTGGATTAGTAGAAGAATTTCAGAAAACTGGGAGTGACAAGAACAACATGGGGATGAACAAATCCATTTTAGAAGATAAACAAGTAGAAATCATTGAAGCGATGATTAATGACCCACATCAAACTACTGCATAAGTTGCAGGTGATTGTGAGGTTTACCCAACCACCATTAAAATTGCCTCTTCTTATTCACAACATCTTGACAAAGGATTTGTGACCAAAAAAAAAAAAAAATCTTCAAAGAAATACAAATTCCACCCTTATAAAGGGATGATATTGTACCAATTAACGAAAAATTACTCAAAGAGAAGAATTAGAATTCTGTGAGCTGATGTCTGAGCACATATTATGATTAGATAGATACATAGTTTTATTTTCCTTTAAGACAATTGTGTAGGAATAGTAACAAAACAATTAAATAAAAAACTTAAAACTAACAAAATTTCAACATTTAACAAAGGTTGTCAGTGACGTTATACAAACATTGATCTATTAAAAATTAATTAAGAGATTTCCTAAATAAATTAAGCGTTGTGCACTCCTTTATATCTACAGGTATGCGATTGAATGCTTTTAGTCCAAAAATACTTGGAGATTTATAAGTAATTAAATAATTACTATGTGGAATGTGAAAATCATTGTTTTGTCTAGTGCATATATTATGCGCATTTTTATTGCGGTTAAACTTGTCCTTATTAATAAATACGTAAACACATAACTCGAAAATATATAGAGAAGGGAGTGCCAAAAATTTACTTAAGTACTTAAAAATATTTTTACAACTATGGTACACTCACTATACATCTTAAAATTTGGTTTTGAGCAACAAAAACATTGTATGATAGAGTGGACCATCCCAAAGACAGACTCCATACCTAAGACGAGGCTCTACTTAATAATATACCATAATTAGCTTTTCCTCAGTAAGAACTGTTCGTAAATTTTTAAACATATATCCTATTGAATTAAACTTAGACATCAAATGCTCTCCACATAGGAAAGTATTTGTTTTAGTGAAGGAATGTAACTACATTCTTTTCAAAAGGAGAGTTTATACGCTTCTGGTGATCACATTGTATGACGGATATGGCCCAATTCTAATGGAAGATATTCTATCATGCAATTTTATATATTATGTTACATATTTCAAGTAAAAGTTTTAACTTTCACAAGGTATCGTTTTTAATAAAGATTCGCAGTCAGGAAGGTTTATGCGATTAGTAATAGTCTTAACATTCTTAACATTCATTAATAGTATTTCAAACTAAAATTAATATCACCTAATCAATAAAAGCTTTTTCAAACCCGAGGGACACAGTGCATATTGCAGTTTCGATAGTTTGTAAATACTTGTATTTTCTGTGCCTAATCAAAAACCTTAATAACATGTTGCTTCTAAATTATAATAAAATGTAGTTTATATAAAACATGACAGTTTACACGCCTCTAACGATCATCATATATGACAGATACGGTCCAATTTAAAAACTATTCTACATATGTACCAAATTTGAAACAAAAATTTTAAGTCTAATAGAAGTTAGGTATTCAGATGTACTAACATTCTGTATTTGATATTTGGGGCATTATGAATAGAATAGAAATAGAAATTTATTTACCAATAGCGGATACAAATTCTGTACATTTGGCACGTCAAAAATTCAAGTAAAACAGACAAAAATGTTTACATAGATATATAAGTAAAACCAGGGGCGGACTAAAGGGGGGGCTTTAGGGGCTTAAGCCCAGGGCCCCGGATACTGAAGGGGCCCCCGAACGCTGAAAACAGACTTAAAAACCACATACAATATGATTATGACTATGCTGTGTACTGGTGATCTCATTGATGGTATAAATAATAAATATAAAAGTATATGTAACATTTTGCTCTTGTCTTGTCAGTGTAATACGGCTACGCGCTATTTTTATTATTATTCACTTCAGTATTTAGCCAAAACAAAGTGAAATGTGTCTTGGTGATGCGTGATCTGACCTGATTTCAAAAAAATGTTATGAGATAATAAGGGCCCCAAAGCATTAATAGCCCTGGGCCCCGGTTAATCCGCCCCTGAGTAAAACATAATAATATATATAAAATAAAAGTTAAATAACAAAACAATCAATGTAGCCCCCCCTGTGAAATGGTTATCTGTAATAAAATTCTACGATCATTTTTAAAGATTTTTCCTTTTATAATATAACAGTTTCATCCAGTTACTGTCCTGTTTTAAAATTAAAAATATAATTTAGTTTACCATCAAAATAAATACAACACATACACTTTTAACCTCAAAAAATAAATAACTAATAACTATTATTACCATAATAATTACTAGCATAATGAACATTACCTTTCATATTGGATCCAATTATGGTAAAAGAGCCTTATCTTAGTTACATATTTTGCTTTAAATGTGATCGACGGCAGTAGAATCCCACAGGGAATATTACCACGTTTTATAAATATTGCATCTATATAAGTAGAGCACGTATGCACTGCAGGTGGAAATTACGAATGAATTCAAAATTATTCCAATATGGTTTTCATAAAAACCAGTTTGTTAATATCTAAACTGCTAGCCAATTGATATGGACCAAGCGATTTTTAGTTTCAATTTAAAGCCACGTTATTTGAAAAGAACAGATATCAATTTGCGGTTTTCAGGATTTAAGAGATAATTTATTTGTGAAACAGGCAGTTTTACCCGATTTTTTATTTTTAAGCACGTTACTATCTACAGAGTGTGAAAGAAAAGCATGTTTTTTTATCAAACTTTATAGCTAACTAGATTCCATATTTGATGAGCCTTTTTTTAGTCACTATGGGAAAAACCCATTTCTCAAATTTTCGGTATCTCTTATTTTGTAAGATACCGATTTTTTTTCTAAAAACTTGTCCATTTTCCCATTTCATTGCCGTTAGGCCTTGTTGTGGTTTGTTTATGACGACTCCTTTAAAATAATAATAATAAGTACATTTTTTTGTATTTTCAGTTCTTGGTGACCATTGAGTACCCAAAAATCGGTATACGTTCACGGATTGTTGACCTCTTTTTTGGAGTTTTCTATAAGAAAATGTAAGTAACGGAACTCCAATTATCTCCGGAACGGTTAAAGATATCAAGTTGAAATTTGGTACACATGTGAAAGCCTTATCTGTAAGTTAGAAAATATTATTTAGGTATTATGCAAATCACAACTTACACACTTTTTTATTCAATATGAAGATACAAACAATGTTTTGTTCAAATTTTCTTCATGTATTCACACAAAGAAATACAAAAATATATATTTATGTCTCCTTAATGGGATAAAATGGAATCTAAATATACTATAATAAAGAAAGAGGGAAGAACAAGACATTTTATTAATAATGGGGCAATAAAAACAGTCTGTAGTAGCTAGGAAAAAGATATTTATACACCACGAACTAGAAGTACAAAAAGTGAACTTATTATCATTGTTATTTTAGAGGAGAAATCATAATAATAATGACCTACAACATTAAGGTCTAACTGCAAAAAATGGAAAAATTACAGGTTTTTAGAAGAAACTCGGTATTTTATAAAATAAGAGAATTTGAGAAATTACCCATCCAATTTTTTATATAATAAATAATAATTTTACAAATTCTTTACTATAGGTGCCATTTTTGCAATTCTTCAATGATTTTGTTCATTAACATTAAATGATATACCTTTCGAAATACAATTTTGGTGATATTCATTGGAATGAACTTAACCCCAAATATTTTTAAGGTTGAAAGCAATATCACCATATTACCATGTTATCTATACTTTATCCTGACGAAACTACACGTCCTAAGCTGCTGTTAAAGAGCGCACCACGCTTCTGTTAGCTGGTAAACAAATTAATATTGCTTATACTTAACCGGCACAGTAGCGCAGAGGGCTGTTGTGTGGCAACCATGTTTGGTCACAATGTCTATCTGGTATTAAGGCTAGGATTTTGCGCAGTGGGAGGGAAATATGCGTTTATTTGCTTTAGATACTTGCTATTGTTCTAACGAATACAACTATATACAGTGTGTCCCAGGATAGATGTAACAAGAGGTGTAATGGACCAAAAATTTTGGAATTTTTGAATGGTATTTGGGGATTGAGTCCTGCTTGTTGTAAAACTAAAGTATACTAAAAATGACTTGATTTGGTGTTCTACAGGGTGTTTTATAAGCAAAGTTGTAAAAATCACCACTAATAAAGTACCTTTATTTTTCAAAATATGAAAAAATTCCACTAAGAAAAGATATTTAGAATGCAATTTTATACCTCAGGAACATAAAATTATTTTTTTGAAACTTCCCATTTTTTTTCAATAAATTAGTATTTTATTTTGAACCATTCAATTAAAACTGCATAGAAATAATTTTTTGTGAATTAATATTTAAAGTTATGTAGAAGCTAAAAGTAGGCTATGAGAAAAGCAGTGGATGATTAACATTTGCTCCTACATAACTTTAAATATGAATTCAACTCTGAGTTCTCAAAAAATGGGAAGTTTCAAAAAAATAATTTTATATTCCTGAAATTTGGTATAGAGGTATAAAATTGCATTCTAAATAACTTTTCTTTGTGGAATTTTTTCATATTTTGAAAAATAAAGGTACTTTATTAGTGGTGATTTTTACAACTTTGCTTATAAAACACCCTGTAGAACACCAAATCAAGTCATTTTTGGTATACTTTAGTTTTACAACAAGCAGGACTCAATCCCCAAATACCATTCCAAAATTCCAAAATTTTTGGTCCATTGCACATTTTGTTACATCTATCCTGGGACACACTGTATATTTTTTATTATAAATTTCTGTTATATTTAAATATTGTAGTTTGTCAATGAAAATAGTCCCTAATTTCATTATTACAGTATGGCATTTGACTATATACAACATTAATGATAAAAACTATTTATGGTTGTATTCCTTAGAGCAATGGGAAGATCTGAAATTATTTTAAAGATTGTATCATTTATGATTTTTTAAATATTTATGATAAACCGAAAATAAACGCATATTTCCCTCTCACTCTGCAAAATCCTAGCTTTAAGTTCGATCTTCAGCTTCAATACTAGCAATGTCAATGAGTAATGAATATTGTCTGCGATTTTTCAAATGTGTGGTGTATTGGCTTTGAATTTGAGTGTTATTTAATATGTGTGGTGTATTATGTTATGTGTTATGTCACACTTTCCACAGATATATTTTCAAATCTTGTCTAAGTAACACATAGTTATGTTATGGTGTAAATTGCAGACATTTTCAGTATTCATTGTTTTACATATTAGTCCAGTTTACACGTGCACACTTTAGAGGAAACCCAACTCAAACTTTGTCTTATCTCTCTATCCCTTCTTTTTCTGTCCCCATTCTAATTTTCACAAATAAAATAAATCAAAGGGGTTGTTTGTAAAATCACAAACAATTAAGTGCTAAGAATCATTTATTATAGGTATTAACGTAGATTAATTTAAATAGATATGTCACGCATACGGCGGTCTTTATCGCCTCAAATTTCAAGCAATTTATTTATTAGAAAATTATTCAAATAATGGATCTGTTGAAAGAGAAATATTTATTTTTACTTACAATGAAACAAAAACGTACTTATTCTTTTTATAACATCAAAGCTCTAAGCCATACAGCCAGAGAATTCTTATGAATTCTTTTGTTTTAACTTGTTTTACTCAAATGATCATAAATTCTTGATTCACCGCAAGAAAGGGCAAATATAACAAAAACACCAATACTTTACTTTCTCTTATTACTAATTTATTATAACTTGCGCGTTGTTGCAGTTTTGGTACTCAGTGTGCCATTCTCAAAGGGATGAAAAAGCAAAGGATCATATAAAAGTCACAACTAACTATTTACTATTTCGAATAATATGAGAAATTGAAAATATATTATGAACATAAAATCAAAAGTATTTATAAAGTTATTGTAGGTAATATTCTAGGTATGCTCAATTGGGATCAACCAGGAACTATGACTATTAATCCAATCGATAAGTGGGTAAGAAAAGTGTGTTCGCAAGAACAACGTTAGTCAATTTTTCTCTTTTAAAATGTATTGCAGAAAAATCTACCAAACTGCATCTAAAGGACGTGACACTGATTTATTTGTTAAGGTGCCAGCGCTTCCCCCTTTGACTAGGTGCGGCTACTTCCACTCCCAGATGAGTTCTATATGTTTATGAGATGTTTGATAGACGAGAAAAGTAAAAGTTGTCTTACCGTGGATTGCTAACTGCTCTCTCTCCCCAAGTCTAGCTTCTTTAGCTTATATTTTTCATATAGTATTGGATCTTTGCTTAAAAAGCCCTCGAGAAGATAGACTTAAAGTTAGTCATTCAATCAGTAACATGAAACAGTTCAAATAATACCATTTATTGGTTTAATCCAAGATAATACAGTAAATATGTATGCAATAGCCTATCTAAAAGATATATTCTGAAAAAATCGCAAACCCCAAATAGGACAAGGACGAGTGCCTATTCTAGTGGATATTTATCTTAACCACCATACAATGGAGAGCGTGAAATAACAATCCACTTGGCCTAAAAGATTTACATAACTTCTTAGGCATGTATAAAGGAACTTTGATTTTGGGACTGAAGGAAATAATAATAATAATTTACGTTACAAGATCGGAAAGTGGTGTTTTGCAGGTCCACCGAAGCAGAGTCCTCCCCAAGCTTCCAGGACTCACCTGCGGTTCGCCCTGGAATCTGCTTGGGTCGACCTGCAAAACACCACTTTCCGGTCTTGTAACGTACAATATTTTTTTCGGCCGAAACTTCACAATCTGAATCCATATTTTCCATAACTTGCCAAAAATGTAATTTCTTTGCTAAATCCATAAAATACTATATCCCCAATTTCCCCATGTTTCGCGATGCAGTAAAAATCAAAAATATTCAAAAAGTATAATGTAATTTTTCCATGTCCAATTTCCATGCTCTAGATTATATTTTGATCTTATTCCGTTGAAGGGTAAATTGGGGTAAATGGGGGTAAATAGGTAAATTAAGCAGGTAAGAGTTCATAAAATTGGTATATAATATAGTATATACAAGAGAAGTTAATGTCTCAAAAAAATTTTTGGCATTAGCCCCAATATAAAAAGAAAATTGTGTTTTAGTGTGTGTACAAGAACCAAAGGCCTCAAAATATTTTTTTGCTTCATCCATCCCTACTACCACCCCCCTATCACTACTCCCACCCCACTACTGATGTGGGATATCGTTTTATGGGTTTCTGGGGTAAACGATTTCAAATATTATATTATTAAAGTTCCATAAACAATTATTTCCACATACAAAATTTTTTCGTTGTGAGAGACTTGGGTAGAAAATCCAAATATTGTATAGGAACAAAATTGTAGAAAATTTTATGCACGTTGTTTTTTTGTGAAAAAAAGTTTTTGTCCATCTTTCTTAGTTTTTGTGTTAAATGACAAAAACATTTGAAATTTTTTTTAACGGACGTCATTTTGATTTTTTTTGGGGATATGTCTAAAATTATTCCTTAGGCTTTAATCTTTATGGAAAACATTGTCCCCAAGGATCGCGTGGGGGGTGCACGTACAGCTAGGGAGGGCCCGACTATCTGCTAGGAACTATATAACTAGCCACGAGCGAACCAAAACTTTAAGTGAAAAAATTATTACTTCCAGTTCCAGTCAAATAGCAAAGCATATTCTTCTAGGAAATTATGAAACTTTTTGTGCCAGTCGATTAACACTATTACTCTTAATTGCATATAGTTACGATAAACAACCTTTAAGAGAGGAGTCCATCCTTGTCATGGCGAACCAAAACTTTAAGTGAAAAAATTATTACTTCCAGTTCCAGTCAAATAGCAAAGCATATTCTTCTAGGAAATTATGAAACTTTTTGTGCCAGTCGATTAACACTATTACTCTTAATTGCATATAGTTACGATAAACAACCTTTAAGAGAGGAGTCCATCCTTGTCATGTTTGGTAGGCAGATTCTCACATTATAATTAGATTAAAAAGTGATTAGAATAAAAGAACTGATTAAATAGAGATGAAACTGATATCAGATAAGTTAATTTTAAGAAGGCAGATACATTGGAGAGAACAATAAGCAATCCACCTATACCATTTTCGTCTATTACAGGAAATCAGTCATAGGTCGCTTTCTTCTCTCGATAATCTAAACAATGCTGAAACCATTTTTTGTGATTCTGGAATTTTTAGAAAATCAATCTGTTATAGGTAATGGTTACATATTCAATATCTTTTCTTCGTATTATTTACAACGTCTTGCCCTATATTTTGCAATCCTTGCATTATTGTAGTAGGCTATCGTTTACTGTATAGAACATCTGATGACACCAAGCCATCTGTCGCGGTTGCCTGTTAGGCGCACAGTTTCACTGAAGCTTTCCCATCAGCTTCTTGGTAATAATAGGCCATAGTTCAAGGGTAGATTCTTTGGATCAAAATATGAGGATATAACCAAACATGCTTTAGTAAATTGTTGCTGTGGAAAAACATACAGGGTGTCAAAATTGTATTTTTTTTTTGCAATATCTCAACTACCTCTTGACCGATCGTCTCCTAGTTTGGTAAGGAAACATTTTTTAAGCTAAGAAACAATAATTTAACTATCACACACGCTAGCCCATGGAGGGCGCCTCATGAGCTATACCTGATGATGGATATTTTTTCTCTTTTTTTTTTACGAAACATTGTGGCACTTTTGACTAGAAAATCTCATGTAGGAGCCATTTCTACGTAAAAAAATATACACTTGATAGAACTTGGTAATTCTAACGATTTCCGAGAAAGCTGCGGCAAAGATTTAAGAATTCTTTGATTGATTGATTGATTGATTTACCAGCGTGCGGTAGGCATTGCTGCCACTCCTAGGGTTATACAGCTGAGACTGCTACGTCCACGCTGGGTTGGTCATGCTTGTTTCCAGCAGCGAGAGCCACATGGCGCATGGTAAAGGAACATGGGATGGGAGGTGTAGGTATTTATGAGATGCGTTACCACATTGTGTCATGAGGGAGCGTTTTTTGTGTTTTTGATTCTGGGCATCTACCTCTTCTGAAGCCTCGTGTGAAATATGTGCTGTGTCTTGATATGGAGTGTTTATGCTCCTCTTTTTGTGTTTCTGCTTCTTCAAATCTTCTTTTGCTGAGTCTTCTGATTCCTCGGTTTCCGATGCTGGGTTGGATTTGGGTCATGCTTGCTGTCAGCAGCGAGAGCCACATGACGCATGTTTTTTCCTCGCTTTTCTTTCCTATTTTTTTTTATCCTCTCGATTGTTGTTTTCCACGTGTAACATGGTCTCCCTATTTTTAGTTTCCTGCTGTTCAGTGTTAGCGCTTTCTTCTTCTGTCCTTTTTGCTTTAACCTTCTTGATCCTTGCCCTTATCTCTCTGCTTACCAGGGTATGGTCTATTTGTGTGATTGAGCCTCCATTACTTCAGGTGTCAATGCAGGTTTGACTTTTGCTCCATGTATTTCTTATTCTTAAGTCAAACATGTGTGCTAGGTTTTTCAGCGCGTTTCCATTTTCGTTAGGCCATGTGTGGAGTATATGTGCATTGAAGTCTCCTAATAGTATAATGGACATTTTTCTTGATTTTTCATAGCGTTAGTGTGTGCCGGTTTTCTTTTTCTAATTGATGGCTTAGTGCTCCATATAGACAGTTTTCTCTTCGGTTATTACTGATTTCTTTCTCCTCTTTGCCGCCTGGCATGATTTCACTGCACTATATATACCATTATTTACTGCGTTAGACGGGAAGCACTGTGTAAAGTTTTGGTTTGTATACCTAATTAAACACTAACTAATATTTCTTATCAATTACTGAAAATGTTCCGAGATATATATTATTTTACAAACACATCCACTTATACTTTTTTTTAACTATATTTTTTACACGTTGTCAGTATTTAACTTTTTTAAAATTTTATGGGTATTCATTGGTGACAGAGCATTATGAAGCAGGTCTGGTCGCCTCGACATCAAGATGACAAGTCCAATGTGTTGTCGCATTGTGTTCGTTATTTAATATTTATGCTCCTCTTTTTGTGTTTCTGTTTCTACAAATTTTCTTCTTCTCCTTCTGAGATTTCTGATGCCTCGGTTTCTGGTTCTGGTAGGGTATATCGCTGCGATTTTTTTGTGGAGTTCATTTTTTCCACTCGCTTTCTTTTCCAGTATGTTTGGTTGCTTCTCAGTTTGTTCATGATCCTCTTAGTTGTTGTTTTCCACGTGTTACCCGGTTTCCCCATTTTTTTCTTTTTTCGTTTCTTCTGGTTTCTTGAGTCAGTTGCATGAATACCCTTCCTGCTGTCTTGTCTGATTGATCAATGATCAATGATCAATGATCTTGATCATTTTGTATGATTGCCGTGGCTATGTTTTCGTTTATATTTTCCGTCCGTATTTCGATGGAGCTCTCTCGTCTGGTTACCTATGCAACTCCTCGACTAGTCTTTCCATACTGCTGGCGTGTGCCGGGTTTGTTATATTTTCTCCTTCTAACTGATGGCTTAGTGCTCGATTTTTGTACCAGTAGCTGATGTGTCTTCGTTGTTACGTTTTGAGTGGATACATTATTGTGTTCCCTGTAGAGTTATTATTTCTTGCTTACTTTTTGCGTATTCTTACGGACCTAAACGTTTTTAATAAAATTCCTTAACCTTACCAGAGCCGTACCAGATATGAAGTGTAGACAGTCAGTATGTTCTTATAGCATGCATGAGATTTTTTAAATTTTAATGGCACTGAAACCAAGCTAATAATGGGCAACAATTTTATCCAAGTTTTTATTATTTTTGGATTGATTTAATTTGGCGCGGTGTACTAATGGTACGCCCCTGGTAGTATTTGCTGGAAGAGAATTGTTTATTAACTTATTTCTAATTTATTGCATTTCAGGTCTGTTTATGAAATTCTTTAAGTTGTCTAGAGTACTTAAGACATAAATATTTTAAGGGTAAAGTGGACTTATCTTGATTGATTTATGGCCTTTCCTTCCTTCGGGTCGGGTACCTACTCGATATTTGTCGACTGTTTTCACTTTATTACGCTGCACTGAAAGATTTAATCATTCGCATTAATTAAATATTAGCACTTATCACTTAATTGTTGCTATTCGGACACTACCACCGCATGCACAATTTTTCACTTCACAACGAATGTACGTTTGACCTATTTGGGCCAGCTTATTACCGGTTTTTCTTCCGATTTAAAAGGAACGTTATCTAATAGGCGTCTATTCACCGTAACGTCTCTAGAGGGACCCCCGGCAAAGATTTCAAGAATTCTTTGAAAAGAAACTCAATTTGAAAAGGACAAATTTTATTTATTGAAAAGTGTGCTTTGGTGACGTCTTGGTTCTGTTAAAATGTCAAACTAATGAAATTGTACGTAAATGACAGAACTAAGACATCACCAAAGCACACTTTTCAATAAATACAATTTGTCCTTTTCAAATTGAGTTTGTTTCATGGCGTGTATAGTCCAATCAATGAATGCCCAAAAGAGGATTGTAGAGAACATTTTGGAGGGGAGAATTTTTCTCTTCAGGGATGTGTTGGGGGTAGTCAGGAGGTAAACATACTAAAAGTCCCCGCCCCTAGCCCCGCCGCTTCAGGGGGGAGGGGGGTGGAAAGGTTCCTTTTTTCGATTCTTCGCTTATAACTCGGAAACGATGCGTCGTACGGGAAAAGGTAATCTATGAAAAATTAAACGTAATTAAATTTTCCACAAGAATGTCTATATTCATTTTCTTCCTATGTGTTATAGTTTACGAGATGTTCGCCAGTGAAAATCCATAATTAATAAAAAAAAATCAATTATGTACCTTGAATATTTCTATCAAAGCGGTTTACCGTGGTCTGCTAATATATCACAGTCACAAAACAATCTTTATTTTACAACACTCGACGTATTTACTAACGTAATATTTTGTCGAAATCTAGACATTTCCTTAAATATACAGTGTGACTCCCTTAAAATGAAGATACCCTTATAACTTTTTCATTTTGTTTCTGATTTGAATCAAATTTTACTCAAGTATAGAACAAATTAGAATCTACTTATGACCAGAAAATCATTCACCTGCTATAAAGGCAAAGCCACCTGCGGTACAAAAATATGCTGAAAAAAATAAAACATTTTGAATGTTAGAAATTATAAAAAATGCATCCAATCGGCGCCACAAACGTACATACACCAAAATTTGATTTGATTATTGATGGGAGATTATCTCATACATAAACTCATCTGGCAAAGGAGGTCCTCAGTTTTCGCAATTTGTGGTGGCTACGAAAATTCATCGTTCGTAAGATTAAAAATCAATATGATTTTTAATCTTTTTTCTCATATTTTGGTACCCCAGGTAGCTTTGCCTTTATAGCAGGTGAATGATTTTCTGGTCATAAGTAGATCCTAATTTGTTCTATAGTTGAGTAAAATTTGATTCAAATCGGAAACAAAATGAAAAAGTTATAAGGGTGTCTTCATTTTAAGTGAGTCACACTGTATATTTATGGAAATGTCTAGATTTCGACAAAATATTACGTTAGTAAATACGTCGAGTGTTGTAAAATAAAGATTGTTTTGTGACTGTGATTTATTAGCAGACCACGTTAAACCGCTTTGATAGAAATATTCAAGGTACATAAATGATTTTTTCTTATTAATTGTCGATTTTCGCTGGCGAATATCTCGTAAACTATAACACATAGGAAGAAAATGAATATAAACATTCTTGTGGAAAATTTAATTACGTTTAATTTTGCATAGATTACCTTTTCCCATACGACGCATCGTTTCCGAGTTATAAGCGAAGAATCGAAAAAAGGAACCTTTCCACCCCCCTCCCCTCTGAAGCGGCGGGGCTAGGGGCGGGGACTTTTAGTATGTTTACCTCCTGATTACCCCCAACACATTCCTGAAGAGAAAAATTCTCCCCTCCAAAATGTTCTCTACAATTCTTTCATTGACTGGACTAGTATGTGACTTGAGATTTATGCTGCAGTTTTCTCGAAAATGGTTGGAATTATAAAGTTCTATCAAGTGTACGTAGAATTGACTCCTGTATGAGATTTTCTAGTAAAAAATGCCACTACCTTTCGTAAAATAAAAGAGAAAAAATATTCATCATCAGGTATGTGGCGCCCTCCATGGACTAGCGTGATATAATATATAAGATATTGTTTCTTAGCTTAAAAAATGTTTCTTTACTAAATTAGGAGAAGATCGGTCAAGAAGTAGTTGAGATATTGCAAAAAAGGGAAAAAATGACAGTTTTGACAACCCTTTTGACATTTTCTTTCATGGCAACAATTTACTAAATAGCGTGATGTAATATATAAGTTATTGTTTCTTAGCTTAAAATCGGTCGAGAGGTAGTTTAAATATTGCAAAAAAATAAAAAAAATTACAAATTTAACACCCTATATCTTTTTCCATAGCAACAATTTACTAAAGGTTTGGTTATAGCCTCATATTTTGGTCCAAGGAATCTACCCTATGGCCTATTATTAATGATCCACCCCGTATATATAATATTTCAGTATAGTGGATCATCTCCACTGTTAAATATGAGAGTTTTCTTTTACGGTCTATTATTACTTTATTAAAATACTCGTTAAATACTTAAGTTTAGTACTGGATATCTAAATGTAAACATATACCTATTTAATGTAGGTTGTCATATTAAAAATGTATTAATAATATAATGTTATGTTTTATTATATTCTGCTGTTATTTTTAATGTCAAAAAGAAAAGAAACATTTAATACTTTATAAAAGTTGTATTATCATATTTATACAGTATTCAGGATATTAGATACGCAATACGAAAGCAAAATATACTTTAAAATATCATCTCGCTATAGATTTGCATTTGTGTGTACGAAAATTCATTTCAAACGCGCTACGTTTAACGGGTCCCTTTATTTACTCATGGCGTGTATGTGACTGGATTTGTAAATGAGTTTTATTTGGCGAATGTCCAAATAAAAGGTATGGCAGGAATAACACGTATAATAATATGTTTTTTTGTGCAGATTTAAGTGATTTATATAGTAGTGGTTGTAGTTTTTTTTTTTTATATATAAAATGATGCTGATTTATTTTTGTTTAGTCGCATCAACGAATTTATAAGAATTTCCTTTGTTAAGTGGTATATCTTTGTACCTGGATAAAGGAAAGTGTTAATAAATCTATGTCGATATTTCATTGAAAAGCCGAAAGAACTATGTGCGACTATGAAACAGGCTATTGTTCAGCATTAAAATTGGTACGTTTTCACATCACCATTTCATTCTTTAAAAGGGTTTCCAATGCTGTGAAACTGTGTACGTAATGGCTACACGAGTCTGATTTTCTTTATCCTTCTGACACGCTGCCATAGTTGTAACTGGTTTTATCCATTCATAAAATGGAAACGGGAGAGGTTTTGTAAATTTGGCTAAAGTAACATTGCTATACTCACTGTGTCTTTTGTTTAATCTAGTGGATCGCGGAGGATCTGTACTTTTCTCGTGTGAATCGTTTGAGTTGCCTGTGTTTAAAACTTTTTCAGACTACTTTAAAACGTTAGCCGTAAATCCACGTAAACGAGATAAATCGCTTGGTTTTATACTTGTAAAGGTTGGGATTATATGAATGAATATTTCAGTTGCATTATATGTGGAATTTATGTAACTATTTAAATGAAAACATGTGAAGTCAACAAAGTGGTAATAGTTTAAAACATCGGTTTTCTTTTGAGTTTATTTTAAGAAAGGTTAAAACTATTCAATTCTGTTTTCACTCCTGTTAAGTGGTAATACAAGAAATGACAAGATTCACAAAATATTAAAGTTTCTACCGTTTGAATATATTCTGCGGGATTACTAGTGTGGGTGTATAATAAGCTTAAGTTTTAGTACCGCAATTCGTAAGGATAGAAATAGTTTATTGCTGGGGCATGTTCAACAGTCAGGAAGTCATATGGTCGTGCATATAAAGGAAAGATGTAAAGAAAGTTATAAATTTGAGTTTGTCTTTGAACTCTATATTAGTCTGATGCAACGAATAACGGTTTTTGATACTACTAAGTCATTCTTTGGTTTTTAATCCTGCCAACTCGACATTGTTTAATTTGAAGTCATTGCTGTTGAAAGAAAACATCAGATGAGCAGTAAGAGGACCACAAGGTTATACACGTATTAATGTCATATGACCTTGAGCATCTGTCAAAATTTTATAGCGGAAAAATCAAGAAAAACCTCTGGGCTCTATAAATATCGACTCTTTTTTGGACCCAGAGATTATAACAGGCGCGAAGAATTCAAACTCTTTGTTGAAGAGATAAGATTTTGTATCTACAAGACGTCCGTAAAGATTGCAATAATAGAAAGGACACTTTCCGAACAGTAATTAGAACGTGGTCAAATAAAGACTCCAAAAATCAGAACTGTCAGGTTTTAGATTACTGAGATTTGGCAACAAGCGACAAGCTTTTTGAAAGTGACCACTTAGGGTCAGAACTTGTCAATTGAAAATTCGTTTTACGGCAGTATATTTTTGCTATTTTAACTGCAGCAAGCGATAATAAGCACATATATCTGTTCGATAATCTTCAAAAGATATGCTCTGAGCAAGGTTTGAGCATAAATTTGAACAAAATGAAAGTGAGAATTGTAGACCCAGCAGGTAAAAGCGATCTAAATACGCTAAAGATATGTGAGTGTAAGGTAATAAATAAAAGTCAACAAGGTACTTTGGCAACACCGACAACTACGAATATGGGAATCGACCGAGAATTCAAAGCAAGACAAAAAAATTGCCAATTGATAATGAAGTAGACAGACGCTGCATTGGTACTTTTAATATGTGCGTCTGGATACGTTTACTATGAATTGCGCAGACAGGCTATTTCACGAACAAGATTCTCCAGGAATTTATTTTTCAGCATCCTAAGACTTTTTGCCACATCAACCAGCGAACGTACAATGTAGAACAGTTAATGGATCAAGGAAAGCCAGAGAGTAGCGGCAATGGGAAAGCACTTCAAAACGTTCTGACGATGTTACCAATTTGAATTAGAATATGCATGACTCAAGAAATGCCTGCCGAGACGCTATAATTAAGACGAAATAAGTCCGTTATTAAAGTTTTCAAGCACATTACGTTTGAATCACAACACTAAGTTGCTTTTTAATACTACAGATCACATAAGCCAGTTGACATGATTATTCCACTTGACCCAGCAAACATAAATATATAGCATATACGTAAATGCTACGTAAACTAAGTTTCGCAGAAGTAACGTGCTATGTAAAACGTGACGCATAATCATATGTGCATACTCTGCGAAATGTCAGCAACATGTGCATATGATTTTTACATAGTGAAGAGGTAACACTGTGACCTCACGGTATGGAACAAATGACGTAGCGTATATGTATATTCAACCACTTGCTATGTAAAGCATACGTAACTAATTTTATCTCTTTTTGATGTAGCATATATGTATATTAAACCACTTGATAGTGACCTTACGCTACGTAACTTATATACTTTTTATCTCTTTATGATGTAGCATGTATATATTTTATCTACCTACCGTATGTTCAAAATAGCATATCCCAGCACATTTTAAATATTGATACTACACAATTGGATTTTAAAGTTAGATATATGAATAAAGTTCCTTATAAGCTATACAGAAAAATATATTTCTTTAGAATATTACCGAAGTTGACACCACGTTTTATTTTTAAGTCGGATACCTTATTTAGAAAGCCGAGTAGTTTTATATTTTGAATGAAAATTTTTTTGTAAAAAATGGTTATATTTAAAATATAAAACTATCTAACTTTCTAAAAATGTTCAGAGATATTCTACTTAAAAATAAAAGTTGATGTCTCCTCCAGTTATTTCCTAAAGAATATTAATTTTTCTGGACAATTCATGAGGAATTTATATTCATATATTTAGCTCCAAAAATCCAGTTCTCTAGCATCAATATTTAAAAAGTACTATTTTGAACATTATGGTAGGTATATAAAACAAATACATGCTACATCAAAAAGAGATAAAAAGTATATAATGCAAGATATGGTTGTCTGATTTGTCAACATATATTGGCTTAGGAAAGATTCTCGAATTGAATGACAGTTTAAACTAAGTTAATTAGTATCAACAAAGTTTCAATTCCACCTTAATCTCTGCATATCCCAGTAGGTAAACCAGGCATTAGGCGTTGTCCTCGACGTTGTCATGTATATGTTCTTTAGAAAGCAGCTATACGATATTTTTTCTTCTCCAATGATGTATATCCACCTACCTACCTTGCCTTGCATTCCTAGTAAAGCTCAAATTTCATTTAATTTATTTTATTAACTGTTGATTTAGGAGAGATTAATACTAGTGTCTTTTGTGTAACTAATCTATATTCAAGTTAACTAAGTATCTACAATAAGTGTTAAGCATTTCTCGGGTCGTTTCTGATTTTACTCGTTCTTTTGTCAGCCTTTGTCACTCTGACATTTGCTACTTGAACATCAGTTACACAACCTGTGAAAGTAATTGAAATATTAGTCTATTTCATATACGGGGTGCACCATTTAAAACTCTCCAGGCTTGTAATTTTCTTATTTTTTAAGGCACATCAAATTGTAGATATTTTTAAAACATTTAAAAAAAAAATTTTTTTGAAAAAATTGTTAAGAAATCTGAATTTCCTTGAATATTTTTTTATGTCACTCTGTACATGAACTGCGTTAATGTTTTCTTATAAAGGTTTTAATCTGCTTCAATTTATACTATTACGTCATATTCGAAATTCTTTTTGGTTTTAGAGAAAGGAATTAAAAACACTCCAAACTGATTTTTTTTTTAAATGCTTTGAAAGGAATGTAAATAATAATTTTATGCTTTATCTGTAAGACATATCACAAACAATATTCAGCGTAATAAAACAGTAACAAAAAATAAAAAAAAATATTTTTAAAAACTAAGTTATATTAAAATTTACTAAGTAGGAAATTGTAAATTTATTTTTTAAGTTTTTTTATTTTAATAACATAAATTGAAGCTAATTGAAACCTTTATAAAAAAACAATAACACAGTCCATGTACAGGGTGAGGTAAAAAAATATTCAAAGAAATTAAGTTTCCTTTCTTAACCATTCAAAAAAAAAAAATTAATCACTCTGTATGGATATTTAAAGGCTTTAAAAATGTCTACAAGTTGATGTGCCCAACATGGTCATTGCTTCGAAAATAAAAAAGTTACAAGTCTGGGGAATTTTAAGTGGCGCACCCTGTATGTAAATCTGGTTATATAGCTTGTATCCCTTTACTAAATTGTGAAGAAAACTAGATGCAAACTACTTTGATCAATTTATTAAGTTATTAAACAATTTATGATAGCTTAAATAATAATGTATATATTTTAACAAAACTTTACGAAAACACGCTTCCAATGGAATGGAAAATTTGAGGTCGATCTGATAAGTTTCAGAAGTATACTGCTTTAAACATGAACCGATGTGCTCAAAGTGCTGTCATTCAATCCGAAAGTCTGCCTCAAAGTTGAGTTTACACTGTTAAAACCAGATTTGTCTAATCTGCCAGAAATGGTGATTTGGGGACTATTGGAGTATTTCAACATAAGAGTATACAGCATATAACTGCCGAAAAAAAGGGGTATGAAAATGCAACTAGGAGTGAATGACTTCACGCAGCGTCTATATTCTTGATTAATTTTAAAGCCTCTAGAGATCTTAGAATATTCTGGTTTTTTGAATTTCGCTCTAAAATTAAGAGATTTTTTTGCAAAATGTAATAAAAAAATATGCTAAATAAGCCCATTAAATCATCACACCAAATTTCAAGTGGAAATGTTTATAACAACGCCAAAAAAACAATAACAAAGTCGAAAATTGAACGTTGATTGTTTAAGTGCATCAAGTCATAGAACAATTTGTTTTAGAATGTAGATTTTTCTCCTACTCTTGAGTGGTGTTAACACAATTTTTTTTAACTATTTAAAATCATTTTAAATTTTTTATAAAGAATTTTTTTTCTCAGAATTAAACAATTATAAATTATTAGAATGCTTCAAAAGATCACAAAAAAAGAAACAATTTTAAAAAACGCCAATTGGGAGCCGTGAAGCGTGAAAAAAATGCATTTGTTAAATAATTGGCAAAAAATTGTTTTAAATAATTTTAAAATACCTACTTATTTATGCAACAAGTGTGTAAAGCAGTACTTTTTTCATGCATAAGTTGTAGACGAGTGCATCAATCTTGTGAGAATCCCATGATAAAAGTAGTTTTTTTTTAACAGTCATATAAACAAATTGTTAATTAACGCCACTGAAAAGTAAACAATGAATGATTCAATTTTCGAACTTGTTACTGTTTCTTAAGCTTTTTTTGTATAAATATTAAATTATATTATACTATTACATTCACCGAGAGCCATTTGATATAAGAAAATGTGCGGTACCTTTACCAAGATGATTTAATTCTACCAGAGGCATATTTTTAATAATGACAAATCTTAATTGTCTTAATTTATTGCAACCAAATTAACCATAAAGGTTCAGACAATTCTAGTTTTCTTCGTAGTTTTATAATGATCAAATTAATTTTTTTAATGGTGATACAAGCAATATCATTAATCACAAGACAACAAAAAAAAGGGGCTGCGCTTTTGATCAGAACCATCTAATCCTGTTTTTTAACATGTTGAAGCCGATTCTGATATTAAAAAAAAAATTATCAGTTTTTGGTTACCAACCCTTTTATCCCCTAAAAAGGGGCAATGGTTTTGTCCTAAGGTTCTGATCTAATTTTTCTGAACTATTTTGACGTGCTGAAGCCAATTTTGGACAAAAGAAAAATTGCAGGAAAATATTAGCCTACTTTATACATACAAAACCTTGAAATATATGTACAATACAATAACGAACACAAAGTAGGTGCTATAAGATGTCGGTAAACAATAACCATACCTATGCATAGTACTTCGCAAACCTTTTGGTCACTATTAAAATCTGGATTTCCTAGAATTACAACTTCTTACGCTGGATTCAGTTGAACTTAATAATGTGGGAACAGCACCAACATACAGCTTTTGTGTAACAAAATCCATGTAGTGATATAATTGTCTGTCGAGAATAACGATTGCCCGTGAAATAATTCTAACCTATAAAAAGATTACGTTTCATTTAAATAAATATCTTTATAAAAACGGTACAACACAAACTTACTTTTGGGTCATTAACTGGAAAATGGTGCACCTCCAACAACCAAATTCGCAAACAAGAGGGCATGTTTATGTTTGCACCTAACCTCTACACTAATAAAACGTCCAAATAAAATAATATTTAAAAAAGTTACAACGCTTTATGGTTCACAGTTCTGCATCAAAGTTATTAAAAGACATCATCCACAATTTTTCACAAAAATGATCAAAAAACACAAACGTTAGATTTTACATTTTACACTGGAGTGCTGCGTGAGCATGACACTGGCGCGTTCCATGACTTCGATGTCGTAAAATGAAGTAGGTAAACATTTTTAAGTAAAATTATGTAGTAAATATGTAAACTTGTGTATAAGTAATTAAGTTAATATGTTGACTTAAATATGATATTATTTTACGTATATGCTATGTAAAATTATGTAAAATATTTTATATAAAAATGTTCTATTAATCTTACATCTCAAAGAGGTAAAGTTACATTAATGTTTACTGGGGAGGTGGTAGGTCATCCAGATTCCTGGAGTTTTAATTTCTCTTTTATATATGCACATTACACATTCATCACAGGATCATAGTAAAGAAATATATATGTATTTTTAAGTGTACTTTTTGTGAAGGTTAAATATCCACATTTTGAGCAAAAGCATGGTCATATGGTAAGTAGTAAGCTAAGAAACTTAGCCTAGCATAATAAAAATGTCACAAAACACACAAACCAAACTTGCAGACACAAGTTAGCATCTGTGCGTCTCTGATGCGTCTATCGTGTGACGGACGACCTGTTAATGCTTCCGAGATGTGGGCCTGTAGACGATTACTACGAATCATACCAACATGTCGATTATCCAATGAGTACGTCCCCCACAGCGGCTCTCCAGTGTCCAGTATCGTATTAGCCCGAATTATCTCATTTTTTAGTCACTCGTCTATCGGCCGAGTAGACATGCCCAATAGAATTATCCGTGCTCTACTACGGACAAGTGTAAGTTCGAATATATAGTAAGAGAAAGACTAATAATACTCTTACTATAATTCCAGCCATTCCACGTGCAGTTGTCAAGCTTATTCTCACAGCTTAAGTCCAGGGGCGGCTTAAGGACCGGGCAACCCGGGCGACTGCCCGGGGCGCCGGCTCGGAGGGGCGCCAAAGTGAGGGCAAAAATTGTTGTTTTTTTTTTTCAATGTAAGTATCTCTTTTATTAGTGTTCGTTGGAAAAAATATCAAATAATATCAGTTAAGATGGTAATAATGCAGAACAGTCGAATAACATTAAAACCGCCTAAATAATTCAAATATGTAACACAAACGTTTTCATTTAGCTATGATGAGATACCTCACTACTCATACCTCAAGCCTCCCGTCCTATTATTGACTGACACTGAGTCGACGATTAAAAATTTTGCATAAATGAAGTCAGGCAACATGCACTTTCATTCAGAAAAAAATCAGAATATTCAAAAAATTGTTCTACCAAAATTAGCCGTTTGTATTTCGTATCTTAGGTAGTTTACTGTTTATAAATAAATAAAACAAATAAATGGCAATTTGTTTTGTATGAAATATTAAAGCAATAAAGAGGAACCTTCCTCTAAGTAAACTTGTGCCGGTGGTCCTCTCATTATAACCGTGTTCAGATGGTGTAGACAAAAAATTTTATATTATAAATTAATAATTATTAATAAAATGTTGTAATAGTAGAGTGCATTAATACACTTATTGTGACTTCCGTCAAATAATATACCAATCGATAGAAAAAATAGTGGTTTTTATTTTTTATATTTTGTAGAATTTTGATTTATTGGGCCGTTTTAGAGGTATAGCCAAACATGTGTCGTTGTTGGAAGGCTCATTACCTCTTTTTTTGCTGTGGGACCTTAAAAAGAAGAAAATAGCAAAAAGCAAATGGAGGGTCTTATGCAAAATTTTATAATCTATCGATTGACGCCAAGATCATTCCTCTAGCTAATACCGTTTTTGAGAAAAAAAAAAATATATATAGGCAGATACAGGCAGCCCCTTTGAGTTGGGGCAGGGGGAGCAGGTATGATTTCTCGAGGTGGGTCTGTTCGAAAATCTACTTATTTTAACTAGTTCTATTCATGGTTAAAAGGATTTGCTATTACTCAAAAGTAGAAATATCAAAACACCTAATTCACTAAGAAATAACTCGTTTTTTGATTATAATGACCTTTTGAGTAGGACATTTTTTGACGGCTTTGAGATTTTGAAACATCAGTATATCATTATTAATTTTATAACAAATTCAGCTTATAACAACGAAACCCCCACAGAACTTATTTTTATGCGTATATCTGGGCACCGAGTACTCTACTATAAGTGTACATTGATCTGTAAATATTAATTACTTGAGAATGGTTTATTGAAATGAAATAAGAATATCTTCTTTTATTTCTAATGATCTGAAAATTATTTTTTTATAAGAATTTTTAGAAATATGTAAAAAATAAAAAAGTTAGAGGTAAAATACCGACAGCCACCCCCTAAAACTACCCCTTAAGCAGAAGAGGGGGTTTGATTGATACTATGTAAACTGATATCCAGACGGGCTATCTATGAATTTTATATTTTAAGGCGGTCGGAAGATATTTATTTTTCCCCTTTAAAGTGGTATAATTTTCTTATTCATTTATTTTTGGATGCACTATCAGCCACATAAATATCGGGAGACAATTTTATGTTAACTTAAAAAGTAGTGATTGGGGAGCCCAAAGGGATATCCTTGCACTTTAGTACGTAGTACGTCTGTGATTTCCGTGATTATCTCAGTGAGGGGCGCCAAAAAGTGCTCCCGCCCGGGTGGAAAATTTATCTTGTGCCGCCCCTGCTTAAGTCTACGGCCAAGCTTGTGACCTGGTAGCTGCGACAAGAACGCCGCAACCAACTCGCAAAGATGTGTTGGTTTCCTATGTAGGTGGTCATAGTTGCGACCCGCGACAGCGACCGATTTTAAAAACGCCCTGAGCTGCGTTTTCGGGTCGCCGCGACAAAAACGCTCACCATTGTTTCTTATGTAGATAGCCATACTAGCAATAAGTCGCGTCAACTCAATTCTTAGTTCGATCGAACAAAGTTCATCAAACGAAGATACACTCATTCTAAAGTATGAAAAAAATCTTTCACTGTGGTTTCTGAGAACACTAAATAATGTATGAAACTATCCACAAGTGAGTCTCTGTGCGTTAACAGGATGAACACTGTATTTCCTTTGTCTCCGCTTTTTTTTTAAATAACGGGACACAACAATAATAGTACATCATCATTCATTGGTACCATGACTAATACTGAGCAAAAACGCTGTCGGATTGTTAAAATATGGATAGGCCAGAAAGTTTTACATATCTGCGACATGGTTGCAACGTTCGTGTCGCAGCGACCAGGTCGCAAGCTTGACCATAGACTTAGAGACAATCCGACTTTGTGACTTAATGAGAGATTTTTGCTTGATATTGGCTTTTTTAGGAATCACATGCAGAACTGAATTTGGCGACATAGTATATTCTTCAAATTTGAAGCAGGCTTTTCATTTTAATTACTGCATGAAAAAATATTAATTATCTATTTTAGGTATAGAGTAGGTAGTATAATAAAAGCAATAATAGCCAGCGAGCTTTTGGGGCTTGGTGGGGGTCATTGGCCCGGAGTTATCAACCGGAGAGAGGGAAATACAGAACGGTTGATAGTTCAGGAAAAACTGGATGATAAGAGGCGAAGAAGACGTCCTCTTAAATGTTGCGCCGATATCACAAAGGAACTGATGGAAAAGATCTTCAGCGAGGCTGTGTGCCTAACAGACAACCGTGACAGATGTCGTGATGCTGTCAAACATGCCATACAGTAAAGCGAGGCGTACTAGAATAATGCATGGATCATAAAATATCTGTTGAGACGCTGTGATTATGTCTTTGATAAACAAATTTTAAGGAAAATACTACCAATGTTTTTATTGTAACATAAAAAATTTTATATTTAAAGCAAGATGTTTCTCATGTAGGCATTTCAATCGCCAACTTTTGAGTACCAAGACTAGGGCAATTATTAATTTGTAATCAATTCAATATAGTACCGTATCTAAGTTTTCAATTTGGAATTAGTCGGTATATCGAATAAGAAAATAAACGAGGTTATTTTCACATGTCGACGTTTCGAATAAAATTTTATTATTCTTGAGGAATAAAATACAACATACAAATAATACAACTTACATTATTACCAATATGAAATGAATAAAAAGAAAATTGAGTATAAATAAAATATAAATCACAATTACAACGAAATTAAAATTTATGTAAAAAATTATTTTTTTATTTATATATTAATAAATAAACAATTACAATTAATAAAATAATCTAATAGCAAGTAATAACCTTACCTTTTGTTAAACAAAACCACAAATATATTTCTTAAGTAAGGGAGAGTCATAACAGTGAACAATAAGTGAGTTAAAAAAAATAAATAAAATCCAATAAAAACATAACATCTAATTACTAAATATTTATGGACGTGAATAGTTTCATACCAGATGCAATACTGAGTTGTAATAATTAAAATAATGAATAATAAAAATTTTATGTGAAATAAAAAACTACTACTTGAGTTTTTCTGGGCGAACAAAAAAAATTTTTGATAATATTAAAAATTCGAACCGTTAAACAAAAACTGGAACTGCATCCCGTATGATAAAATACATATAATGTGAATCGTTATCAAACAATTAATATAATTTCAAAAAAGGTGGTTTAAATATTTGTTGATTAAATTATTATACACAACACTTAAATTATCAGTGTACGTTTTCTTATTGATTGTATTTTGATGTAAATGGATAAAAATCATTTCACTGATGCGTCTTTTTTAGTAATTCATTTCATGAGAATTTAAGTGTTATAATATATAAATAATAATTTAATTAACAAATATTTAAAAGTTCAACCTTTTTTGAAATTATAAATTATATTAATTGTTTGATAATAATTCACATTATATATATTTTATCATATGGGATGCAGTTCCTGTTTTTGTTTAATGATTCGGGTTTTTAATATTATCACAATTTTTTTTATTTCGCCCAGAAAAACTCAAGTAGTACTTTATATTACGGTATTGCATCTGGTATGAAACATACATACATTTACATTTAGTAATTATATGTTATGTTTTTATTGGATTTTATTTATTTTTTTAACTCGCTGGTTCGCTATTATGACTCTCTCTTACTTAAGAAGTATATTTGTGGTTTTATTTCACTAAAGGTAAGGTTATTACTTGCTATTAGATTATTTTATTCATTGTAATTGTTTATTTATTAATACATAAATGAAAAAAAAAAGATTTTTGTACATACGTTTTAATTTCGTTGTAATTTAGTCCTGAGGAAGAATAACATTGTATTAGAAACGTCGACAAGTGGAAATAACCTCGTTTATTTTCTTATCCAATATACGGACTAATTCCAAATTGAAAAATTATTAATTTGTTTATATTTTTAAATATATTAGTTAATAGTTTTCCATATTCTGAACTAGTTAGTTTTTGAAATGAAATAGTCAATACAAAACTGAATAATTCATATGAACGAATACATTCGAGAACATATAGAGTATGTTGGTTTCGTTATTTAAATTAAACACGCCTCATGAATCGCTGAATATTACAGTAACAAAAGGTTCCCGCGAGATTTTTGCAAATGTTCGTGGAAAGCAAAAAGTATATATCCGCAAAGCGGAATTATATGAACTGTGATAAGTGAATCATTTTATCCTATGATCACTTTATTAGTTTTTTCAAAAGTGAATAAATTAAGTTCATAAAAGCGCAATTAATATTAAGTTTTAATTAAATAATAATAAGTAGGTATATAAATAGCAAGTAAAAATACCCGTTCTTCTATGGTATTTATTTGTTTAAAATAATTGATACCGTTGGCATGTTATCATATTTTTCTGAATGATGATTAGATATCAGTTAGTGCTCCTTGGTATACTACCTTAGAATAAATGAATTTTCGATGATTTATAAGAGTTCTCTAAAATTCCATCTGCCGTCAATAATTTAATAATATGTCAAAGTTCAGAATTAGTGTTAATTGAGTGATTTAAACCATGTATCACAGCATTATCGGTTGCTTATAGAAATTTACTTGACATTTTATGTGTCCCATAAACGACAAGTATGCCAAAGCTTTTTTATATATATTTGAAACTGATGAAGTCAGTAAGTTACTAAGCGTTTTCGCATTTATATGTGTAGATTACATCTCTGTTACCATACCTTCGCGCATTTTTTTTTCATTTTTATAGGCTTTTATTTAACTCACTTGATCTGTTGGAACAAATCTTGTAACTGATTTTTCATCCACTTACCGTGTTCCTAAAGCTTTGAAATTTGATTTAATGGCGATGATAATAAAATAATCTATCATCTGTCTGATTAATTAAATAGTTACGGTAATAATATTAATTCAATTTCTTTTTACATTCACTTCGAGTGTTAGTATAGAGTTTCCTTAACGCTGTACTATGTGTCTGTTGTATATTACTTGTCGACAGATGGCGCTGTCTTAGACGAGATTGCGAATTTAAAATGTTATAATCGATATTATAATAAATATTTTAGTTAAAATAATTCTGAAAAGGATGGATCATTTGAGAAGATACGATGTAATGTATCAAAAATTTAAGTAAAAAATATAAAATAAAATATAAATAACTACTTTAAAATATTAGTTTTATCAAAAATTCAGTAAAAAATTTAAAAAATATTTGATCACAGTATTTTCAGGTTTACTAAAAATAAAAGCATGGGGAAAGTTTTTACAAAATTTTTGCTATTTATCGAAGAAGTTACGACAGAGAAAAGTGAAATTTTATATTGAGCGCCCCATATACGTTGCATTGTTTTGAAGACGTTAAATTATATGAAAAATGTTCCAGTTTCACCTTATTTTCAACGATATCTGAACAGACAGGTGGCATATGTTTGTACATAATAAAGAAGGCTTTGGAAAAAAAAAAAATTACCACATATATCACTACAAAATTTTACATAAAAATAAATAATGCTTTTCGAAAACTGATCACTTAAAATTGAATATAACAATAATCTCGCTAAAATGGGCATATTTTGTGGTATAATTATTATGAGTATAGTTATTCCCTCAGTAAGTGGTTTACAATTGACACATATGAACATATATTTTTCTCAATTCTTTTCTGTTCCTCCGTTTTTGAGATAGCCATTAAAGTGAAGGCTTAATACTTTTAAATCGCATCGAAGGTGCATTGATACAATTGAATCAATCAATCGTATATCAATTTAAAATAAAATTATGATTGATATTTAGCAATGTTTTCTACTTTCTGTGCTCTTCTTTTCATGACCTACTGATAGCCTCTTACAACCTTTGCAATTCCTCTAATGTCAATATTCATATTATTTCTATGACCGATTAGCAATAAACCGCCAGCAGTAGACGAGAAAAATTCCCACAATGTCTTTCTTTTAATATTTTTAAGCCATTGCAGACATTTTTGTCCAGTTAAGCTCGATGTCATAAAATTTCATGATCTCTAGTGTGCAGATTTCCTGCAAAGCTCCATCATTAAAGAGGTCTTGAACAAGATCGCCATTCTCGACAAAAGTTTTGAAAATTAAATGGTGTTATTGTTGGTGGGAGGGTTCATTTTAAAGAATTATGTTTGAATTCACATCAGAGGTTGCATCATGGGTAAATGTTTTCAAAACGTTGGGTGCAACAGATCACTAACGGTATGTAAAATAATGAACTGTACATTTCTACCATGCTCTACTACACTCTAGTTTTTTTCTCTATATGAATTATTACATTGCTCTGATATTGCCGAAATATATACCACTATGTAAAATGCAACTGATAATCATTCATACAATGGATACATTCGTACATGCGTAATAGGAATATAAGAGTACAATATACCAATATAGAGTGTAAAGTTAGATCTGCAAGGTTCTGTTCTGGGCCCCCTATTTTGCATGCTATACATTAATTACTTACCCAATTTTATTGACTATATCATAACTGTTATGTACGCTGATACAATAGTTGCTGAATATATTGATGAAATGAACATAAAAGCTAAAACCGTGCTAAACAATGTTAGTACCTGGTGTTAGCGCAACATACTTATATTACGAAACGAAACAGGCTAATTCTTAATTAAAAGGAAACATCATGTATCACATTTCGAACAAATAGTTCAAATCTAAATTTGTCAGAAATTAATCTTAAAGTAAATAATGAATTTACCGAATCAAGAAAATTTTTGGGAATTATTACAGAAGCTACATTAAGTTGGTCACGGCATGTTGCAAATCTATAAAAAAAACTGACCAGTGTATGTTACAGTATGAGAGTGTTAAGGAAATATATTGATGATGTAACGTTGAGAACAATTTACTACGCTTCCCTCATTTCAAAATTAAAATTTGGAATACTGAATTGGGGTAGTGCGACAGATATTAATAAAATATTTATTTTACAAAAAGTTATTCGCGTTATTGATAACACAGGTTCGCAACAAAAAAACTGCATAGAATTTTTATACTGTTTCTTATAAATTTTTACTCACTAAAACCGGGAAAAATACTCGAGAAATTCCATCACGTCAAGTTTTTCTGCAAAACTCACGTTTTTAGTTTCATTTAGGGTGAAACGCCCGTTTAACCAGAAATCTGGTATCCTATTTTTGGTTGCTATAAACTGCCAAAAGATGGAAAATGTTTCAGATACCTGTGTTCCAAGTTCCCAAAATTGTCTGAAGTCAAATTGAAAGAGAGAGTTTTTACTGACCCCAACATACGAAAACTGTTATCCGATCTCCTCTTTTCAGAGACAATGGGAGAAAAAGAAAATAAGCGTGGGACTCTTTCAAAGACGTAGTGCACAAGTTTTTGGGTAATACTAAAGACCGTCACTATAAAAAATTGTACAACGCATGATGGCTGCGTATAAAGCTCAAGGAGGCAACATGAGCTTAAAAGTTCATTTCTTACACTCCCATGTCGACCATTTTTTCGAAAACTTGGGAGCCTTCAGTGAAGAGCAGGGTGAGAGATTTCACCAGGATGTCCGTGATATCAAGCTACCAAGGAAGATGGGACGTCAACCACTGTTGGATGCTCAAGTGGGAAACAGAAAATGGAAAGCGGATGCGTGTTCGGGGAAGTAGGCAAAAAAAAAATAAACACGGAATAAAGTACATTTCATGAAGAAATTGTTTGTTTAATTATAAGAAATATTGTTTAGTTCATTGCAATAAAATGGTGGTTTTTTCGTTAGTGTTAGGCTTTTTCTATCCAAACACCTTGTATTTTTCAAAAAAACTGTACGTGATGGAGGGAAATGGAGATCAGTTTTGGATTAAGCAAACTAGAAAACACAATATTTACCTAAAACATCACATGCAGCTGAAAAAAAATATTTTTTTGCAGACCTGTGTAATAGCTCAATAAGAGAAACATGTAGAAGAGAATTAAAAAAAAATAGATTAATGACAGTTTTTGCAATATATATTTATATTATGAGTGTTTAGTTTTTCATTTTAAGAAGACAAATATGAAAAACAACAAATTAGTCACTAGAGATAATAATTATAATTTTCCTACTCATAGGTTAAGAACGTAGGAATGCCCTCTTTATTCAAGTATGAGATTTTTTTATATTCTTCTAAATAAAATTAAAAATATTAAAAACTTTGCCTTAAAGAGAAATATTCAATTTCTTAATTGAGGTGGAATTGTACCCAATTATAGAATATATTAATTATAGAAGATCCCATTTATAAAACTATTATTGTAAGTAACTTTATGTAAAATAACTAGATATAGTATAAAGATATTTAAGAGTTTCGTTTTTATTAAACTGTAGAAATTTTTGGTAGACGTTTTCAACCCATTGTGTCCTTATGTATATACTGTATATTCTGATTGTTTGATAATAAAGACATTATTATTATCATTATTAGATATGTAATGAAGCACATTTTTACAAGCCTAGTTACACTTATATAATCTGCTATGTAGTGGAACGGATAGAACGTCGTAGCTCATTAAAAATATTTTCGGAGTAGAAAGATATGGGATAAAAACCATCTTGTTCAGAAATGTTTAACGCATCAGAATCTCTTTTTACGAAAATTTTGGGTGGTACTGAAAAAAATATGAGCGATTGAATCTTGAAAATGTCTATTTTCGTACGGGCCTCCTCCGCAAACTGATGTTTTTTTTTTCTCCATAGCCAAGTAACGTAAATTACTAATTTTTGTTTCACTGATGTACTATTGGGTATGGAACGAGTATATAATTTTTAATGTAGAAAGCACCTTCAATTTTAGTTGTAGTAATTTTTTTTTCCGAGCGGAACACGGCAGAATTGAGAAAGTTCCGACTTCAGTAGTGCTTAACTTTTTTTTTCACGATATGAATTTCAATTTTTTTACCATTTTTGGCTGAATTGAAGCAATACCAACATATGCCCTCGCATAACATATGGTCGCCATTTTTATAACGTCGTGTCTGGCGAGCTGTTCTCCTCACTGGGAGTGCGAGAGAGAGCGAATTATTGACTACGGACTAGTGATGGGATCACTCGAGTGAAAAATAACCGGTTATCAGGTTATTGAAATAACCTGCATTACTCGGTTATTGTCGACGAGTACTCAAGTGAAAAATAACCGAATGTTAAACAGTTATTGAAGTAGTCATATAACTCATCACTCTCTCACAAATAAATTAAATGTTAACTCGTATCGTATAATAAACGAGTGAACCTCATTACTAACCTACGTTTCTAAAATAAGTATTAGGTATGTGAATTCGAACCGATTGATGTAGTAATCAGTATCCATTTACTTATCTATTATTTACAATATTATTTTATTTATATTTATTACGTCAAGAAATAATCAAACTATGTGCAATTTTATAAAGAATCATTTTATCCTGTACACATTTTTCCCAAAAATGAATTGATTGATTGATATTCCCATGGAACTTTTAAAAAAATTTGTATGAATCGGAATTTGACCAAAACTTGTTAAATAGCCTTGTAGGTTATGCATGCATAACATTCAAGTGACCAATATTAATGATCCGGTTATTGAAATCACTTGAATACCTAGTATTCGGTTATTAAAATTAATCGGTTATGCCCATCACTACTACGGACGCGCATTGGGAAAGGAGCGCATTATAAATATAAATATTATGGAACTCACGGCCGGGTTATTTTTAAAAATGAAATGTTTTTGGGGTAGGAATAATTGAAACCTCCTGTGCAATAATTATTAGAACCGCAAATGTACAGTAAAATAACCTTTTGATTCTCAACTGAACACAATGTCAAGGGGAAATTTGAGAATTGAAAATATTATTTATTATATATTACATATATTATCTATTAATATTTGTACAAGTAGGTATGGTAATAGTAGTAATAATAATAATACTGAACGGAGAAAACACAAATCGGACGATGGATAAACACAACAAAAATTGATGAAAGAAGGTTTTACATAACACATAACATAAAACAATATATAGTGCAAAACTAAAAGTCTGAATCTTCTGAATCATATTGGAGCTCGATATCAGCATTTTTGCATTCTTTACATTTGCACAGTTCAGAGCATTTAAAATTCTCTTTGAAACAGTCACATTTCTGAGTAGAGCATGTCTTATATTTGCAGTAAATATTGAGTACCTCCCTAATTTCATCTGGTATGGCAGCTTTCGTCGTCCACACGGGTTTCAATACATTTTTATGCTTCTGCCAACCATACGAAAATATATCAAGTTCCTCCGAGATAAGAATGTGACTGTTTTTCCAAATCTTGGTTTGAAGTAGACACCTGTAAGATTGATTTTTGCAATATAATATGGTCACGTTGATAATTACATACCTTAAAACGTGTTGCAAAAACGCGTCTTCAGTCCGAGGAAATTCTGCTGCAGATTTCTTGGTTTTCATCGTCATGTTATAACGAAGCTCGTCCAAGCTTGTGCAACTCTTTTGCTTGTACAATTTTTGTACAAAATTTCTCGCAGCGTCAACAGCTTCGTTTGTTGGCAGCACTTCAAAAAATTGTAAACTTTCGAATATTTCAGGTGTTGTTATTAAAGTGTCAAACACTGTTTTCTTGCCAATTTTATAAAATGAACTCGTTGAGTCTGAACCTGTCAAAGCATGTACTGATCAAGTCAAGACACTGCACTGCACTGGTAGCGAATAATATGTCAGTTGAATTATACAGGGTGTAACGCAACTTATCCGAAAAAGTTTAATCATACATGCACCTTTAAATAGAAGTCGACTTCTTAAAAAAATTTTAACACAGAAAAATATATGCATTGTTGAAGTTACAAATTGATGAAAATGATAATTTATTGGAAATGTTAAAATAACCCTACTATTTAAAATTAAAATTTTTAATCCAAATTTTTTTTTATTTTTATTTTTTTTTAAATACAATAGTCCTTCAATGAAGTAAAGTTCAATCAATTATCATTTTGGTCAATTCGTAACTTTAACAATGTGTATCTTTTTCTGTGTTGGACTTTTATTAATTTTTTTTTTTTTAAGAAGTCGGCTTCTTATTTAAAGGTGCATGTATGGTTAAAATTTTTCGGGTAATTTGCGTTACACCCTGTATAGAAACCGCAGTAGTAATATAATGCGCTCCTTTTCCAATGTGCGTCCGTAGTCGATAATTCGCTCTCTCTCGCACTCCCAGTGAGGAAAACAGCTCGCCAGACACGACGTTATAAAAATGGCTCTAAAAACTTTATTTTTGAAACGCGACCATATGTTATGCGAGAGCATATGTTGATATTGCTTCAATTCAGCCAAACATGGTAAAAAAATTGAAATCCATATCGTGACAAAAAAAGTTAAGCACTACTTTCTCAATTCTGCCGTGTTCCGCTCGGAAAAAAAAATAACTACAACTAAAATTGAAGGTGCTTTCTACATTAAAAATTATATACTCGTTCCATACCCAATAGTACATCAGTGAAACAAAAATTAGTAATTTACGTTACTTGGCTATGGAGAAAAAAAAACATCAGTTTGTGGAGGAGGCCCGTACGAAAATAGACATTTTCAAGATTCAATCGCTCATATTTTTTTTCAGTACCACCCAAAATTTTCGTAAAATGAGATTCTGATGCGTTAAACATTTCTGAACAAAATGGTTTTTATCCCATATCTTTCTACTCCGAAAATATTTTTAATGAGCTACGACGTTCTATCCGTTCCACTAATGTTTCTATTATTTAGTACGTCTCATGTAAACTACTATTATTAATATTTTTTAATTTCCTAGGTAATAAGCCATGCAACGCCAGGTCGTCGAAATCTACAAAATCGCCGAGTAGTAGACGGTGCGCGGTGTATGTAATCATTTCTGTACTAGCCCGCCATCACACCGCAATTGAAGCGAACGTAAATCAGTCCAGCCCCGGCTGTCCGAGCGGACAGATGTGCAGCAGCAACTCCTCAGCTATGACATCGACCACCAGAGTAAGTTGAAATTATTCTGTCCACTCAGGGGTGTTTTTACAACCGAAACATTCCGTCTTGAAAATATTCTAAGTCAGTACGACGTCACTTGTTACATTCACGCATCGTGCTTAGTCATTTCTTCCACTCGACCACCGTTGTATTCAGGATAGCCGGCAGTTTACGACGCTTTTTATGCCTAAAGCAAAAAAGTATTCGCATGCGAACGGCAGCTAGTTTATTTCAGAGAGCAAAAGAGGAGTGAGCAATAGAGTAAACACAAACAAACAATAGAGGGCGCCACTTGGCCAATAATTAATTTAGGAATGAAATTTTGTCAGCCAAAAAACAAAATTTTGGTTGGCATATGACATGCGATGGAAGGTTCTTGAAAGCTAAACGTATATTGACTCTTGCTATAGCAACACACTACAAATCACGAAATCTAGGCAAGTCTTGGGCAAGTATCAAAAAAATAATGAGAAGTAGACACTGACAACATTTATTAAAAGAGAAACTAGTGGAAGCATTATACTCTTCGCCGATTTACTGAGATTTTTATATAATTGTCACACATTCTATAAGATACTCTTTGCATTTTTCTTGTAAATAATAAGTTTTTGGACATTCTAAATTTTGTGAAAAACTTTGTTGGGAAAAAAAAAAATATATGAAAAAAAATCAAGCAAGCAAGCAAATAAAATTTATTAATATTCATATATACATATGCACCTCCCCGAAACCTCCTTGGAACCAGCCAGACAACCACGGCGCTGCGCGCCGTGGGGAAGTTAGAAATACGTAATTTCACGCACGAACATTTTTGAAACCCACTAAATGAATGAACAAACTTAATTCCGTCATTAACCTTTAAAATAAATACAAAATTTTCAGGTGTGCAACACGCCGCACCGTCAAGATGCAAGTTGGTTGCTTACCTACATGAGGACAAATGGTGAACTTTAGGCGGCACTGAATCAATTTCATAGAAATTAGAGTCGTGGCACATTAAATGCTACAAGTTTAAATGAAAACGTGGGGTTCGACCTGACCGTCCACTAGCTCGAGGAAGACGTGCCCAGCGGCAAATAAGTTTGGTAGAGAATTTCCAAAGTCTGTGTACCGAAATAATTATTAAATCCATCGTCGCCATCAAACCATTGCTCAGAAGAATTGGAGGTTCTCCCACTCTACAACTGAAAATTTGTTCCAGAATCTGTCCAAACCACAACACCAGAGAGTCCACCGATCGTGGCCGCCTGAAACAGACGTGCTAAGGGAAAAGCACTGTCTGTGGCAGAACCCATTCCACCGCTTACTCTGTTGAGCCCTGCCATATCGCACTGTTAACTGTATCACCAAAATAATAGGTGATATCATAACCTCGTTTGCTGTCGCCTATCGTCGCCCGATCATAATTTGAGATTATAGTTTTCATTGTAGTAATAAGGGTGTTATTAATTGTAGATATAATATTTGGGACCTGTAGCATTTAGTTTTAATAAGGACTATTATATTCCGACTGCTGAATGTGTGAAGAGGTCTAATTTTCCCGTTTGACCCACTGGATATTTCCGTTTATCCACTGTAGTTACTCAAGCCCTGCTTCACTGGCTTTGAGGGTAGTAGCGTTTCTTCACTTAGAAAAAGTAGCTGGCGCCCGAACAACCGATTTGTAAGTACCGCTGTTGCAAGAGTGTCAAAGTGACACTTCTCAACCTCACTGGAAAATACGTCAGAGGTAAATGAAACTAAGACCACTTTTCTAAATTTATATTTTAGAATGCCTTTAGCAGGCTTTGTTTATTCTTTTCATATACAAAATAAATTTAAGTACACTCATTTACAACAGCTTAACTTGGAAGCCACCTATCGACAAGTGATTTTAGCGGAATTTATATTATTCCCAAAAGGATTATTAGACTAATATTCAATATGAATGTAAAAGACACTTTTAAACTAAAGTTCATTGAGAAGAAAATACTTTTTTTTCGGCCCACCAGAAAGTACACCCTTTCTCGAGAAATTATCCGCCAGAAATTAACGTTTTCCCGGGTTAGACCGGAAAGTGATATTAGAGATCGGCAATAGTATATTGTGTATTTAGGTATGAAAGCAATACATTCCCGGACGACGATGCAAATTGTTGGCCGAGGCGCTAGCCGAGGTCAACAAGTCCGGGAGTGTGCTTTCACACTGAAGTACACATACTATTTTTTCTGAAATCACAATCAATATTATTATAAATTAATGAATTTGTATTAATGCATAACATTTCTTCATTACAATCTAACTGCTTACTAGTAAATGCAATTTTAATGTGAGTTGGTTTGTCTGCGTGTATTTATTTACTGTCTAAAATATACATAAAAAACCGTACGGGAATGTTACTTTCCCGGCCTAGGCCGGGAAAGTAATATTCCCGTACGGTTTTGTCGATCGTTGCTTGGCAACGGATCTTTTCCGGTTTGTTTTCTGATAGTTCCTTAACAACGGACTAAAATACTGGAATTGTTCATTTTTCGATCTGAAATCGTGCCGAAAATGTAGGCATTACCGATAGATTTCAGAAAAAAGCTTTTCCGATTCCTGTTATTCTCGTTGCTATGGAAACGAATTCATGTTAATTATTGAGATAAGTGTCAAATAGATAAATATAGTTAACTTTTATGAGTTTTCAAAAGTCGATTCACAAGTTATGGAAGATATGGATTCAGATTTTGAAGCGTTAGAAGCAGAAATTGAAGTTGTATAATAGTGTCGGTCGTAAAAATATTTTATTTAATCAGTTATTATTGTTTGTCATTGTATTTGTTAGAAAATTTATTAAAAATATAATACAAAATTGATTTTTTATGACAGAGTCGGCTGAAAAAAAATATTGTACGTTACACGACCAAAAAACAGTATTTTACAGGTCTGCCCAAGCTTCCAGTACTCACCTGCGACTCGCCCTGGAATCTGCTTTGGTCAACCTGCATTCACCTCTTTCCGGTCTTGTAACATAAATTACTATTCCTTTCCCTGTATCTTTATCTGCAAGTGTTATTTGCATGTAATATATGCTAAAAGTAATATTGACAAATTTCCAACATTGGCGGATTTTCATTCCTATAAAACCTAGACTTAGAGACAATTTTATTAACCCGTGACCACTGCCTTCAAAATGTCTCTTACTCTAACTGTGTGAACTTATTTAACAGCTTGCCAGGCAAAATTCCGTTAACAAGATTTAAAAGGTAAATTAAAGCATTACTTACGAGTAATCGTTATTACAGTATTAACGAGTGTTTATGTATAAATTTTTTTTAAAATTACTAAGACAATTTTAAGTGTGTCCGTGTGTCGTTGAAAATCAGGGTATCTTTACATAATATACTAATTTTTAGAATTTTCTCCCTCTATATAATATAACGATGTACCATATAAAATTTTTGTATCCGATAAAAATCAGCGAATAAAGATAATCAAGCAATCAGTTAATCATAGGGAATTGATACAAATTTTGAATTCTACCATTCACTTAGAATAATTGTCAAAGGTTAGAATAAATATATCTTCTCTGATCTTCCCGCACTCATGGCACCCTAGTGTAATCAGTGCGCCTCTCGTAAAGCATCATTCCATTAAACAAAACCTAATATTCGTGTAAGGCAAAATCTGAAAGGTGTAATATAATTTACAAATTGAATTATTTGTCTTAGCAAGTTAAACCTTTTGTTTATGGCATTGCGCAGCGCCAGCGTAGTAAATTATCGTTTAAGTTCAGAACAATTTCGTTTCTTAGTGTTATCTCTGTAAGGTCAATAATTTTAGTCTGTGTTTTATATTATTTATGCATGAGATGTGGTTTATAACTTATAAACAGTAATCTATTCTTTTTTACCATTATCATGTAAGATAAATGAAAGATCGGTTTAAATTGACATAAAAATATCAATGTGCTTTAATAGGAGCAGCCCCGCTTACCCTAAATAACTGTAGGACAGGCTCTGGGCTGGCTTTGGAAACTAAAAAGGCCCTAGCTGTGCTCGTACAAAACAATAGTGTCCAGGTTCGTTGAGTGAAAGGACACGATGGAATTCAGGGTAACGACGAAGCGAACACTTTAACCCGCAAAGGATCTGAGAGTGCATGGTCCAGAATCTACAATGGCGCTCTCGGATTCAGTCTACAGTTCCCTGCTAAAGAATTATACACTCAAACACCACGCGGACTGTTGGATTGGTCTTAAGCAGCTGCAGATATAGCAGAATGGCTTTAGCCACACCAAGTCGCAAGCTAGGCAAACACTGCCTCCAGATGTCCAGGAGTAATCTGCGCATCTATATAGGATTACTAATAGGACACTGCTTTGATAATCGACGATTGCTTTCTGCGGACTCTTTGCTCTTCTTGCTGTAGCTCAAATATGACAATGATATCGACATCAACATTTCTTTTTAAACACTTGATATAATTGTCATGATGTCAAGGATATAACTTGGAGTAATGTCCGCCTATCAGGAAATAGCAAATGTCAGCATTTTTTCGCGATACTAGGTTATATCCCATTATTCCCATTTAAAGAATTAAAAATAATAATAATATATATACGCTTCGTAAGTGAAAAACTGCTGCAAGATTCTGGTACTGAACACAATTGATTTTTTTTGTAAATATTGCAGCTATTGGCAGATCAATAAAAGCGCATACGATTTTCAGATGAGACTTATTCTCGAATTTCATAAAAACAGTAAGTAAATTATTATACTTCCAAAAGAAAAACCGACAGAACATATATGTCAAGATACATTATTAAAGCTTTAATATCCGTACTATAAAATGCAGATATCTTATTTATTAACCACGCTAACGCCATTTGGAATTTAATGCATGAGGAGTGGATATAAATTATTCAAAAATTTATGAACTTCAATGGCTGTATTTCACGAAATAAATATTTATAAATCTTTTCACTTCATATGTTTTATAACTTAGTGTATTGAGCGTACGATCCTAGAACATTATTTATATCAATTAAGAAGGGATTATAAGGGAGACAATCTGTTTAACTAAAATAAGCAACATATCTCATCACGTAACTTTGTCAAAGCGCGCTCAAGTTCCTGCCGTTAAGCTTCGTTCCGAACTGTAACGGTCATTTTTATTCCCAGGCATAAAAGCCCTTAAATTACATTATTTCGTATTTTCCGTACATAAATTACCTATTTTGTTACCTCTTAAAAAATAAATTATCGCCGCTACTGTAAGGTTCTAGAAGGTAACGTAACCGTCGCCTAGTTCTCGGCTTTACTGGTAAACATTTGAAAATAATGCCTTTCCTCCAATGAGAAACCATAGTTTAAATTCGCGGGTTTAAGGAGTGAGGTATTTCGACTACTAGTGGGGGAAGAGATAAATACCGAGCCAAGCGGCAACCATGACACTTTCCACGGCCGCTTTAAGCGAGCCCACAGTCAATCTTTTAACCAAATTTGAGTGAAGATATTAAAAGTTCCAGAATTTAAATGGTTTAGTTAAACCATAAAAATTATAAATTAATTATTTATTTAGTCTCTTTCCTTCGTTTAAGCTGGTTAAGGAATTTGACAGCCAGATTATGTGTGCTTTTGTGAGCTGTACATTCGAAATAAGTATTGATATGTGTAATATCCACCTAAAAGTGGCTAAATAATAGTGCGTTCAATCTACGTTTTCAACTTTAAATAGGATTGCAGTTTTATTGGTAATGTCCAAAGTGAACTTATGTAAGTACCGATCTGAACTTTATATTTTCCTGTTTATGCACGAGTCATCAATTTGTGGAAGATTTGAGCCAGTAGTTCATCATGTTGATCACAGTGTAGTGCGTGTTCGTTACCTTTACGTTTTCGTGAACACTTCAAGCAAGCTTAATTTGTACTTGCTAATTTTTTATCTCGACTAAACACTCAAATTTACTTTTGGAGTGCTATATGTTTAATATTAAAATTTATCTTTACGTATTTCGTTCGAGGAATTATGTAAATTTTTGTGGGTGTATAAATACTCCCATTTGTACCTTTTAGTTAAGTCTTCTAGCTTGTTTTTGCCTTTAAACTTAAATAAATATTGAATTGCTCATTCTTGGATAATTTGCTCGGAAAATAATTCTGATAAGTGAATGAACAATCATTTATTTATTATTAATAGTTTTTTTTCTTGCGGAATTGGCCAATCTCCCTTTATTACGCTTTATCTATTTATCTTTTGTATTTTATACCATTATGTCTGTCTTTCCGTATATCTGTGAATTTGTTTGATTATTTGTTTGTACTTCTTTATTCGTTAGCACAAATTTATTCGCCCATACCCTGTAGTGTTATTCTCATTTGCTCTACCACTTTGTTAATAAATTAGTTTATTGTTAATTTCGTATTTTTATTTATTTAGAATTCATTTTAAATAACCCCAAGAGAGACAGGGCGTTATAGAACATTGATTTTTTAGCTCCGATAGTTTCGCCCAAACAAAAAAAATGGCTTATATTTTTGTGTAAAATTTCCTCCTATTTCTTTTCATTATCTTATTATTTTCCGAAAAAAGTTAAAATAGCAAAGTTATTTAAGAATATTTGCTCACCCAATATGTTAAATAGAAAAAAATGCACAGGTGTTAATTCGGCAAACTTTTCGGATTATCGTTTTTTTTTTAATCGCCTTATTTATTTTAATGTTCTGGCGGAGTTTAGCCTATGGCTATTCTACCACTCAACCAGAACACACACACACATAGACATCACAACATCCATTCCCTGCGACATTGCCATCTGCCGCAGCTGAGACTCGAACTCAGGAGAGGAGAGCGACTAGACCGTGTTTTGTCTCTCACACAACCGCAGTCTAGCCCACTGCTACCGTCTCGGCAACACGTGAAAAATGCCACTACACATCCATACCCTAGCCAGGATTCGAACCCGGCAGCCCGTGGTCGCAAGCCTAACACCTTAAGCACTGCGCCACTGTGGCCATTTTTGAGAATATCCTTTCAAATTTTCGGTGAATTAAGAAAATTTCCGAAACCAAAACCTAAATGCATTGGTTATAGACTAAATTTTACAAGAAAATAAATAAATAAAATGTAAGATGTATTTGAGGAGAAAGCCAAGTGAGACGCCACCTATGCTGGCCATGCTGAACCAGAAGTCCCCTAGCAAGGATTCTCTTTTCATTGAGAGAGCAGAGCAGTGACAGATCACATGCTCGGCAGTCTCGTCATCCAGATTGCACACTCTACATCTGGGGTTCTCTATAACTCGCAGTGTCTGCAGTGTCCTATTGTTTTGATGTTATTTTAACTTGAAGTGCAACTCACTGGCCCCGATTCCGGGTTCGAATTCTGGCTATAGTATAAATATTTAGTACTGTCTTTAATGTATTATCGGGATGGTAACAGTGGGCTAGTCCGCTGATGAGTGAGACAACATGGCTAGTCACTGTTGTCTCTCCTGAGTTCAGCTCTCAGCTGCGCCAGATGGCAATGTCGCAGGGAATAGGGTGAAAATACAAATGAAAATGAAGATAGGTCAAGAGAAATTTCTGAGACATAGTAATAATGAAGATAGATTTATAAAAATATTAATGAAAACTATAACAGAAGATAATATTTTTTGTGATCAAGCTACTGACGATGCCAATTTGTCAGTTACACAGGCACACAAAATAAAAAAAGTGGTATGTTCCTGGAACTACATTGGCTGACCCGTATATATTTCGACTTGCTGAACACGAATCAGGTGTCCGTTTAGCTCCATCACCCACTGATTTTTTTTTTTAGGAAGTTTTTTATGAGGTTTTTATGAAATTTTTATACGGGCATCTGATTCGTGTTCAGCACATCAAAATACATAGACAAATTACCCAATGGAGCCCCGAACACAAACCACTTTTTTTTATCCTCAGGTCCCTTCCTCCCAAAAAGTAGTCTTTGGGAGTCCATTGGGAAACCCCCATATGTTTCGGCGTGCCGAACACGAATCAGGTGTCCGTTTAGCTCCATCATACACTAATTTTTAGTAAATCGCGAAAGTAAAGAGCTTCATAAAAACCTCATAAGAAAACATAATAAAAAAATTGTCGGGTGTTGGAGCTAAATGGAAACCCGATTCGCTCAATGGAGTCCAGTAACAGACGACTTTTTTAATTTTATGTGCGTGTGTTATTAAAGCAGCAATAAAAGCGTCTGGGAAAAGTGCTGTAAGAGTATCGGAAGATATTGATGTGCTTGTAATCTTGATTGCATTAATTCCACCCGAAAAATATTTCATAAATTTATGGAGAGGAAAAACCACGAGAAAAGTAACCTCTTCAAAAAGTTTAAATAAAAGTTTCCCACGTATTAAAGACATTTCTTCATTCTGTTACGAGTTACGACACAACTTCGTAAAACTAAAAATAACCTTACTAAAGCGCAATTTTATTAAATTTAAATTTATTCAGGTATAAACATTTTTTTGAATCGGCAGGAAAAAACAACCAAGAGAAGTTAGCCTCGTTACCTCCTGCAGGGAATGTATCAATGGAACATTTAAAATGAGTGTATTTTCAGGTTCAACTCTGAATGGACAATTTTGTCATTGGAACTTTGGAGCTGAAGAAATCGAGGTAATCTGACACCAAATATGATGACCCAGCAGCCTGCTCTGAAAAATTTAATGGAGATGGGTTTTTGCAGATGTAAAAAGGGGCGTGGATAGCTTGCTTCTGTAGAAGTACTGGATTATATTGCTTAGTGGAGTAAATTAAGCATCAAAATAGGTAAATAAGGAAAAGAGTTCTCTGACTACCAATTTTATTTTTTTTTTATTTGTTGTGGGTATAATAACGAGTGCTATTAGAAGTTTTGGATTAAATCGGTCCATTGCTTCTTGTAAAATTTAAACAATTTTTATTCCCGAATTGAAATTTTCTGGTACTTTTCTTATTATCTACGGTCCTAGTAATCGCATCGCAAAAATAAAAATACAAAATTTTGAATAAAACTGGACCTATTATTTACAAGGCTAACTTAAATTTTTAGTGAAATTTCAATTCCACGATAAGTAGTACTAATTTCGTTTATCAGGAATAATAATAATCAGTTGGGAGTATGTTTCCCATCTTTAAGAAAGACTTAATAAGGGTATGTTTTCTAATTTTAGGGTACAACTTTACTGTCAAAAATTGCATAGATTTGGATTAAGTGAAAGAATAGCTTATAGTGTAGACTAAACTTCTCTCATCGAATGTACAATCTTCTTATATACATTCTTCTATAAATATGTTTTTGAGGCTTTCCGGACGGTTTTTTTGCAGCTGTCAATACATTATTAATCTTACTAAATAATTACCTCTTAAACTAAAACAATCTCATTTATTCCAATATGTAATTACGATTAGAATCTGATACGGATTACATCTTTGAAAGTGACCACAGATAATCCGTAATAGGTGTTATTAAGGTGGAGAGGATAATTTGTGTGAAAATGTTAAATTGGTGCATTCGCCGGGATAAACCGATCCTAGTTAGCCAAATGTTAGATTGCTGAAAGGAAATAAGTTTCCTCTACATCTGACTTATTGCAATTAATTATGTTGCTTGCTCAAGCATTCCTGATAAAGTTTGGGGTGTAAAAACTGTCAAGGCCATCTCCAGAGTCTTGTACTTTACGGCATGACATTATCATGTGAGTTTTAGCATCGTATGTAGGCACTGCGTATGTAACTAGTCCTGGGGGGGGGGGGGGGGCTGGAACTTTCGGTATGACGTTTTCTCTGAAGACGTTTCCACAAACACCAAAACACTTGAACACATTGCACTCAATTATTATCGCTCGACATGCGTTTCGCCAAGCACGTAGGCATCATCTGAATGTAATTAAAACTGCCTTAATTATAGTTTTGATACTCATTTACTTTAACTTTCATGACTTTTCGAAGTAAGTAACGTTTTAATAATCACATTGTAAGTCCTTTCATTTACTTACGTCGCACAGTGGGACGAAACCCTACTGTGCCACTCAAATCACTCTACAGGTCGTCAAGTTAAAGTTATCACAAAATTCTTTTTTCTTAAATGTTCATTTTGAAATTATCAATCTGTCGAGCCGGATTTTTTATTTTTAGCCACAATTTTTTATAATTTTTATCTAAAATTGAATTTTTAATAGAAAATATCGTTTTTTTTTTTCAATTAAAATAAGTCTACAGGACACAATTATATAAAGATTCACACAATTTTAGTTTCAAATCTTTACACAAGTACTTAATCGATCTGCCAAAGTAGATTTTCATTTCATTTTTTTTTTATTCTTGACAGCTGCCAAAATTGCTGTCAAATTTAAAAATTTACAAATTTGTCTCGTAATTTTGAAAATAATGTGAGTTTTCATAGAAGAAGCGATATAAAGAATTTTAAAACTTTTCAGTTCTATAGTTGATATTAAAATAAAGTTTTCACTTTTGGCAGCTGTCAACATTTGTATCAACTTAATGAAAATGCCATTTAATAACACAGGTGTATAAAAAAAAAGGTCTTGTCCTAAGGTTCTCATCTAAATTTTCTGAAGTATTTTGATGCGCTGACGACAATTTAATACAACAGCAAAATTTCTATAATGTCAGTTCCCTCTACAACCCCTTTTCATCCCCTAACAAAGATAAAAAAGGTCTTGTTTGTCCTAAGGTTCTAATCTAACTTCTTTGGAGTGTTTTGAGACACTGAAACCAATTTTGGACACAACATTTTTTTCTATCGTGTCAGTTTCCCTTTACCACACATTTTATCTCCTAAAAAAGAGGAGAAAAAAAAAAAGGTGTTGTCCAAAGTTGACCTAATTTTTTTGAAGTATTTTGAAGTGCTGCAACCAATTTTCCGCAAAAAAAATTAGAGGAAAAAAATTATGTCCAAAATTGGTTTAAGCGCGTCAAAATACTTAAAAAAAGTTAGATGAGAATCTTAGGAAAAAACTTTCCTTCACCCTTTTTAGGAGATGAAAGGAATAGTACAAGTAAACTGACACGATAGAAATTTTTTTTTGTTCAAAATTAGCTTCAGCGCGACAAAATACTTCATCAGTGCCTTAGGACAAGACCTTTTTTTAGGAGATAAAAGGGGTGGTAGACAAGAACTGATACGATGGAAAATTTTGTTTGTCCAAAATTGGCTTCAGCGCGTCAACTTCAGTTAGATGACAACCTTAGAACCAGACCTTTTTTTTTGTTATTAAATGGGATCTTCACTAAGTTGACAGAAATTTTGACAGCTGCCAAAATTGAAAACATTATTTTAATATCAATTATGGAACTAGATAGTTTTAAAACACTTTATATCTCTTTTTCTAAGAAAATTCGCATTATTCTCAAATTACAAAACAAACTTGTAAATTTTTAAATTATATAGCGATTTTGGCAGCAGTTAAGAATAAAAAAATCTACTTTGGCAGATCGATTACGTATGTGTAAAGTAAAGATTTAAAATTAAAATTGTGTGAATATTTACATATTTGTGACATGTAAACTGATTTTAATTGAAAAATAAGATATTTCTTAGTAACAATACAATTTTAGGTCAAAATTATAAAATATTGTAGCTAAAAATCAAAAATCCGGCTCGGCAGATGGATAGAGAATTTCAAAATGAACATTTAAGAAAAAAGAAGTATCTGATAACTTTAACTTGACGACCTGTACAGTGATTTGGGTGGCACAGTAGGGTTTCGTGCCACTTTGCGTCGTTGAAGATTAGGCCACAGATTATATAGTTTAATATTAATTTAAAAGTAAGGATGACATGACAACACAAAATCGAGATAATCGACTTTGAGATTTTTAATAAGACGTCCGATATATTTCTCATATATCAAGACAAACATGAAAAAATTATGACATTCGTAATTAGATAGCAAATTAATGAAAAATACGTTGAACGGAAACAGAAACTCTAAATCGGTAAAATCAAAAATTGTTTTATTCAATAAATGTAATCCACATAACATTAGTTCACTGGTCAAATTATTACTATACTGTTCGCAAATATGAAAACAAAGGGTATATTGTATTTTATTGGCACATTTCTGAGGCCCTAAATAGCTCGTAAAGAAGATAGTTGTGTTAGTGACCGAATTCTGAACAACTTTAAAATGTCTGTCTATCTGGCTATCCGTCATGTTCCTTATAAGTACGAAATTTTGATAGCAAGTTATTGTTAGCTAGAGCAATGAATAGAAATCCTGAGATGTTCTTTCCTGTCATTTATTTATATATTTTACTAATAGATAACTAATAGATAGTAGATGTTCCAGTCGGGCGTGACCGACTGCGAATACTTATTTGATTCATATTTTATACCAACATGGCACAATTCACTTTTAAAGAGTTCCATTGAGATTAAATACACACTCAACATATTTTTTATTTTTATTATTGAAATAGGTATTCGCCTCGGTATTCTCAGTCGGCCACGCCCGACTGTGACTTTCTATCGTTTCGTAATAATCTCATTAAACACAAACAATTTATATCTTTTGAAGGAAAATTGAGATATAACCTAATCTACGTAAAGTTCTTTGAACAAACTTTACCTAATAGACACACTATATATTATATTTTATGCACTTTCATGTTTCTTGTGTTTAATTAAAAACCTTAGGAACATTTTGCCCCAAAACTTTAACACAACATAGTTTATATATAGCAATATAGTTTACATGCTTCTGGCAATCACCCTGCATAACGAATATGGCCCATCTTCAATAAGGATATTCTACCATGCTATTCTATATATAAATTCTTTATGTCAGAAGTAACTGTATTAATAGGGTATTGGGAAACGCCCGATTGCAACTTTCAAATTCCGATATTGAGCTAGCAATTTTCTCGAAAACTGTTAATCCTAGAAAAAAAATTAAAATAAAAAAAGTTACGTCCTTCCTTTACCTTCAATTCCTCTCGATATAGTTAGTATCTATTTGAAACAATAGTTTCCCACTTATATTTGCCCCTGCATATAATCGACACAGCCTTAGAAAAAAAAATCACTCTTATAAAATTTGACCTTCGTATTATCGTCTTTTGTCAACAAGTATGTGTTAATAAAATGGTAAAAAATTGAGACCAAATCATTCGTTTTTGAGTTAGACGAAAAAATTAATATAATAGTTTTATTTATCCAATAAAATGAGATTATAATATTCCACATGCCTTTAGTCGCAGATTTGAAATTAACCGTATTATATTCATTTATGATCGTTGTGAAAAAGAAGTTTTATTTACAAAATCTTTGTAATTTGGTGACCCTTCGGTTGACACAAAATGAAGATAGATTAGTGGAAATCAAACAAGTAGGCCAAAATGTGGCGACAGTAACAAAACATAGTAAGAGGGCCAACAGACGGATACGATTTTCCTGGTTGATCCATGTGCCTTTTCTTTACACTGCTAACCCTTATCCGCTTTTTATTTGCTTACGTGAAGGGTCAATAAGTTATTTATTTGTGATCCTTTCCCAAATATGTTTGCTAAGAAATTTTCTTTTAATACTTTCCTACTTATGTAAATACAAGTTGTCTAAAATGCATGTACCATTTTACGTATAATTTATATTAAGAACTTGCCTACCTATTTTTTTAATTAGATTATTACAATTTATTCTGAACATTAATGTTATAGCAATGCTTTAGAATCTATTACTAACACGTAGGTACATTAAACGAAATGGTATTTAACTATAAAAATAAGAAAAAAAAACCGCTGCCCAAGGAATCACTACTTCCAGATCCAAATTCTTTTCCAAGTCACTCACAACGAAAAAATTTTTGTATATGGAAATAATTGTTTATGGAACTTTAATAATATAATATTTGAAATCCTCTACCCCAAAAACCCATAAAACGATACCCCACATCGGTAGCGGGGTGGGGGTGGTGATAAAGGGTGGAAGTGGGGGTGGATGAAGTAAAAAAACATTTTGAGGTTTCTGGTTCTTGTACACACACTAAATCACAATTTTTTTTCATCCCCTTTAATAATGGGGTGGGGGTGGTAAGGGGGGTGGCTAATGCCAAAATTTTTTTTGAGACCTTAGCTTCTCTTGTATATACTAAATACCAATTTTACCTGCTTTATTTACCTATTTTCCCCAAATTTACCCCAATTTACCCCCCAACCCTTCGACGGAACAAGATGAAAATATAATCTAGTTCTAGATCTCGTTAAAGTATATATGTGTACCAAATTTCAAGTCAATATCTCAAACGGTTCCAGAGTAAACGTGCGCACAAAAAAAAGTTACAGACCGACAGACAGACAGACCGACAGACCGACAGACCGACAGACAGAAATTTTTTTTCGCTCAAACTTAAAATCTCGACGTTTCATGACATTCTAAGCCTATTTGAACAATAAAAATTTTTTAAATTTTTTTTGTCGTTACTATACTTCCACTGGATGTGGAAGTAAAATATAATGGAGTAAAGGGCAATAGTCTTGCCCGGCCCCAGACATCTGAGACCGTCATCTTTAGCCAAGAATATTGGCATCACAAATATTTGTCGATGCAATTACTACTAATAGTGGAGTCGAAATAAATTTCGAATGGAATTGTTTAGCTTCAGCGATTTTATGGTTTTAATTTATTTTAGATGCGACAACAAATTTAATGGAATGGAAGTTTTGGATTAAATCTGTCCATTGCTTCTTATTCAATTTAACAATTATTATTGCAAAACTAAAATTTTCTGCTATTTGCCTTATTATCTCCGATCCTAGTAACCGAATTGCAGAAATAAAGATACCAAAATGTTCGTATTAAAATTTCTAATAAATCCTGACCTACAAATAAACTTTCTATAATTTGTTAAATAGTAAAAAAAACTGTAAAAAATTGCTCTTTTTGTTTAATTTAAGATATATGATATAATAATACATACATTTTAAAGAAAGTAGGTAAAACGATGCCTTTTATTGAACTAAACCTTCCTGTAAAATTTTAGCTCAAAATATTACAAACGGCTGAAAATAAGAAAACCATTCGAAATTTTAATCGCTTATTGTTTAAGAGCATCTACTCGTAGGGGGACAATTTTTTTTTTTCAGTATCCATTTAGAGGTTATATTATTTTGCAAGAATATAACAAATAACTTATTTCTTATATTCTTGCAATTAATTATAGCTAAATATTAATAGTAATTTTCTTTCTAGAAAACAATAATTCTTTGAAACTTTAGACTCAAAATAAAGTTTGCTTTGATTTTTAAAATGTTATTTATAAAATTATTTCTCTGATGCTACTTTAATGAAACAGGTAAAAGCACATAATGGGGCGAAAAATGAATAAATCTGTCCTCTTACGCGGAGGTTAAGTGTGCCGTGGTTTCGTCCACCATCACTCTAACGCCACGTACTTTATTTACGTCACCTTATCAGTGTGATGTATGTACTGTCGGGAAATCTATTAAAACGCAGAAAGTTTATTCGGAACCCTATAGAGAGTCCTTGTTTTCTACACAATGATATCAATTCTATTCGAAGTATAAGAAAATAATGTAAATCGTTTAAAACTGATTATAATTATTTTTTCATGTTTTGCGTAACTAATATTATAAAGAAATAATTACATAAGAAACATGTAAATTCGACCTGGGAAGGAGAATCAAAAATGTCACAACTCGCTTTTCCTTTATTAGCTCTAACTTCTGTAACCTGGCATTTATATTATATTTTTCTACTCCCATACTTTAATTCATTTATTAGACATTCCCTACCTCTACATTAATGAGATTCATTAAGATACAAGTTCATAACCAATAAAAACACACACAGATATTCTATCAATATCAAATATTGCCTTGAACATCTGAAAGATCTAAAATTTGTCAATTTTGACAAGTCATACTTACTGTTTACCTAGCAAATTTTCAAACCTTGAACTTCTTGCAGTTAAAATCAGTGAACATGTGTGATAGTGAAAGTGAAATTGAAATAATAATCCATAATATTTCCTAAACTGTAATCTATAATTAATACATTTCAGAAATAAAGTGTTCATTTTCTATTTTATTATGACCTGTCGTAGAAAATATCGTTTATGCAACTCACATTTAATGGCTATTAAATGGTTGTTGCATAATATACTATTATATTACTATATTATAATTAAATTATTCATATATTATTATTATATACTTAGCAAGCGACACACTTTCGGCTCTATTGGAGCACGTTCCAGGTTTTTAGGCCCTTCAAGCGACGTTGGTAATGTGTGCTCCAACAGCTCAGGGTTCAAATCCTAACAAAAGATCACAGAGACTCCCAGTTCAAAACTTTTCTTGAAATATGCGCGGTTTCCAATAAAGAGGTTTTCTGAACTTGCGCGCTCGGTTGACCTGGCAGTTGTTGTAGACTCCGGTCATGGCCCTTCTTAACAGTTTCGAGGACTCCTACAATCACTGGCACGACTGTGGTCTTTGTATTCCACATTTTGCTAACTTCTATTTAAAGGTCTTTGTATTTGTTCAACGTCTCTGTTTCCTTGAGTATCACGTTGGTGTCATTCGGAATGGACACTTTAATCACCAAAAACGATCTTTTTATTATACGACGTTTTCTGGTCCACTGACGCGAATTTCTCTGTCAACTGAGAACTTTTTATCTTATCATGCTTTTTAACTAGCAATGTAAATTTGTCCTTCCCTATCGGATATGAGTTCAGTCCCACGATAGTTGGCCGTCGACCGTCTCTTTCTCTCGTATAACCTGCGCACAATCGGCTTCCGGATGACGATTTCCGCTCTTTGTTAGGATTTTTCTTGTCTTTCTGTCCATTTTCACGATGTCACCTCGTAGCCAATCGACAATTCCAAAACTGTAGATAACTACGGGAGCAGCAATAATGTTTATTGCTACTATTTTGATCCTGGCGTTTAGCTCGGTCTTAAGAGCTTGCCTAATGTGACTGTAGTTTTTCCTACTGTTCATTTCATCTTGCTTAGGTTGAGTAAATGTAAGTTAATATTATATTGTTATTATAATTTTTTGGTTATTTCCGGCTCAGATTTTTATGTGATTAGATGCTTTTTATCATGTTTGGTTTTAACATGCACAAGTGTATGGTATTTTTCTTACAATGTTTGTTAGGGGTGTTAGATGACTGCGTCATGACTGACTTTTGGTCTAAGTTACTAAAGGCGATGTTATTTTTTTATCATTCTTAGATCTTTCTTTTATGTTTTGTTTTAATGTTTTTTTCTGTCTGCAATTTTTTTGTTTTTTGTATTTTTGCGTACTTTATGTATGTTTTCAAACTTGAGTATGCTGAGAATTATGCGATATAGAAGTGGATTAATGAAAGGTGGGTTGGTGCATATGGGAATTCAGGTGTGAGTGGATCTAGTAAAGTTGGGTTTTTGGATTGTACCAGAGAATTAGCGAAGTTGGGTACTAGGCTTTTCAAGGCAAAGCTAGTAAGTGTGTGTTTGTTCTATTGAGGTGCGAATTGGAAAAGCTGCAGCTATTTTCAGGGTTTTATTCTGCAATATATAAGGCTTTGTTGAGTACGGGAAATAAGTGGGAACATACTGGAGAAGCATAGATGAGGATAGGTTGAAGGACTTGTACAGGAGCGTTGAAGTATGTATGGGAGATCGCACTCTTTAACATCCTGGTACTTATATGTTTCTCCCAGGTCTATACTTCGTATTTTAGATTAATCACTCAGTAAGATGTTCTGAAATATCTAAATGGTGCTCGACAGAGAGTCTTAGTGTCAATTCGAGCAAAACAGTTATTGTTTCATTCACCAAAAGGAGAAAACTAAATTTGAGAGCTCCTATATTAAATGGAACAGTACTGAATTTTTCCAGTGAAGTCAAGTATCTAGGAGTAATCCTGGATCAAAAACTTGCACGAAATTTGCAGAAACTGCAACGCCTTGCCTGTTTAGGGACTACTTCCTCTGCATTTTCATGTAAAGAAGGAGGCAGCACATACTGCATTAAGGCTGCATCGGACGCTGAAATTCAGACCAGGCGACCTGGTCGGTCACTTAAAGATTATGGAGCTAGTTCAATTTGAATCCATGAACAAATCCACTGATTCAATGCCAATCGAGCATGATTTTGACTGCCCGTTTGATGTGCCGATTGAAAGCCGTCGGGTGAGCAGGGCCGCAGTACTGCGGTTGGAGAAAAAGTCATACATCTGGTACACAGATGGATCCAAAATGGATGAAGAGGTTGGTGTGAGCATAGCGGGGCTTAAATACAGACTATCTAAATAGACCAGGCAAATCTCAGTGCAAAATGGGTTTGGCGTGAACTATTTGGGGACAGTTATTTGTTTATCGCAATGGATAGCTCTATTAATGTAGGATAAGTACATAAAGTCGCAAAAAATCCCGACGTGAGCTAAAGCCGCCATTTAGAAAAAATGACCGCCAGAGATATTTTCTTTAAAATCATATCTCAGTAACCGCTGCTCCGATTTTAGATTTCTTTTTTTTGTTTATACAAGGTGTCACAAAAACGAGTCACACAAGAAAGTATAATTTTTTTAAATAGAACAGCCTGTATTTCCTTAACGTCCAAGGACCCTGTATTACACCCTAAAATATTTTGCCAAGTTATTTTTTTCTGTTTTTTTGGGCAGTTTACAAACATTTTTGACTGGCGTATCTCCGCGATTTATTAATCGTAAAAATGTAAGATGTTGTTAAATAATGATGTATTTACTGAAAAAAATTTTTGAAATAAATCTTTAGTATATCGGGTGACCAAAATATTTGCGTACATTTCTTGATATTTAATTATTATTTTTCTTATTTTTTTTTAAATGGAATGCCTAGGTATACTTTTTTTACATGAATGAATAAAACATACAATTCCTCACATTTTAATATCTTTTTATTTCTATTTCAAACGTTTTTTGAGATATGATTAATTGATTATATCAAATAATTTTTGCGTAAATTAAGGTGCTCTTTATTTTAGCATTAAAATCTTTATTTTGTTTTACATTTTTTTCAATTTTTTTAAATGGAATGCCTATAATTTTTTTAAATGGATGAGTAACGTTTACAATTTCTCACATTTTGATATCGTACACTTTCTTTTATGAACGGTTCTTGAGCAATAATTTTTTTTCACAATATTGAAACTAACCTAACAACTGCTCAAAATGCCCACCATTTTAATTCAGGTAACACTGAGGTCTCTTGATAAATGAGCGCCTTACACAGTGTAACATATCAACATTATTCGATTGAAACACCGACGAATCCTTTCCATAATATCTTCTCGAGTCCTTGGTTCTACTTTATAAACGTCTGACTTCACAAATCACCAAAGAAAAAACCCCCTGAAGTCAGGTCGGGTGACTTAGGCGGACATGTAATGAGACCTAACATAATTTAATAAAAGAATAAATTAAATATTATTTAACAGTTTATTAAAATATTGGACCTCCTTCCTATCCACCTTTCAGGAAACTGATTACTAATGGCCTGACGAACATTTCTATTAAAATGTGATGGTGCACCTTCAAGTTGTAATCACATATTATTTGTAATGTAATCAGGAATATGCCCGATTATTTGTGGAAACGTATTTTGCGTAAAATCTAAGAAGACAGCTCCATTCACATTTCCCTCAAAAAAGCGAGGATGAATAACATAATCATGTACAATTCCTCCCCTTACATTTAATCTCTGGTTTTGATTTTTCTGTGCAACATGAGAGTTTTCTCTGGCATAATAATGGAAATTGTGCCTATTCACAAATCCGTTACGATGAAACGTTGATTCATCCATGAATAATACAAATTTGAAAAATTCTTCATTTTCTCCAATTTGGTTTTGAGCCCACTGGCAAACATTTAATCTACGATTTAAATTCACATCCCAAAGCTCTTGATGCAGCTGAGCTCGAAAGAGGTGAAACTTATTTTTACGAAGACATAGGGAAACACTAGATTCGCTGACCTCTAAATCCCTACTTAACTCCCAAACACTTGCCGTAGGATTTTCGATACCGCTAAAGTTATAGCCAGCACATTTTCTTCATTACAATACATTTTGTCGTCTCGCCTTCTTTTCATATGCAAAATTTCCAGCACGTTCAAAACGTTCTTTCAAATTTTCTAGAGACCTCACATCAGGACATCTATAGGAATATTTTTGACCATACATTCTTGATGCCAATAAACAATTTCCATCACATTCGCCAATAACATAACATTTACCATAGATATTAAATCTTATTGACAAAAATTATAATTCGTATTTTTAAATATTAACAATATTAATTCAACTTAGTCACGATAATCTTAAACACATTAGAGAAATGTCATCAAGTGAAAAATAAACGCAAAACAAAAGACCAAAGCCATACTAGATTTTAATGCGAAAATAAAAAGCACCTCAATTTACGCAAAACTTATTTGAAATAATCTCAAAAACGGTTTGAAATAAAAATTAAGTGTATGATGTTAGAATGTGGGGAATTTTATGCTTTATTCATTCATGTAAAAAAATATAGGCATTCCATTTAAAAAAATTGAGAAAAATAATAATTAAATAACAAGAAATGTAAACAAATATTTTGGACACCCGGTATAATAATAATTTATTTCAAAAATGTTTTTCAGAAGATGCATCAATATCAAATAATACCCTACATTTTTAGAAAAAACAATTAATAAATCGCGGAGATATGGTAGTCAAAAAAATGATTGTAATTTGTCAAAAAAACAGGAAAAAAATTATAACTTGGCAACGCTGCATCTGATTGGCAAAAAATTTTAGGATAAAATTCAGGATCCTTAGAGGCTTAATTGGCGCCAAAAAATTAGAGGGTATTCCGTTAAAAAAATTATGCATTCTTGTGTAACTCCTTTTTGTGACACCTTGTATAATTGAAAATAATTTCACGTTGTAGTAGAGATGCAACATTGAAAGTTTTGTTTAAAAGGTTTTTTTATAAAGTTGCCCATTTTTGCACAATCTACCTAGACAAAACAGTAAAGGCGAGAGAAAATCTCCCTGGAATATTCCTCTTTTCCTCTTTTCCTCTTTTAATTTGCATGTTCTGTTCTTATATAACCTTTCGAGGTTATATAAGATACATTTCCTTTTTCCATCACTTCTCTGCAGTTTCCTCGAAGTCTGGACATACATGGTAAGTTATCAGGGATTAAGCAACCCAAGTGAGTTATAATATTATTAAATCGGTATATTTATTTTTTAATTTTTGAAACTTGTTTCATGACATGATCTGACATGATATGTGATCATGTTTTTTCCACTCCGATTGCTCATTTTTAGTGAAAAAAATATTTTCAAATATTAGTCGAGTAACTCGTTGCTTAAATATGTTTACTTTACAGACTTTGATTTTAGGATGTATAGCATTATATATTTTACTTGAATTAATTGAAAAGAAGAAAAGATCTTTCTAATATCGATGTGTGGGTGCATAGGCGTATCAAATATATGTTTTTCTTTCCAGGTATTTAATTCATGTATATTATGTCGAAGTCTTATTTTCATCTATAAACATGAAGGGTTTTTTTCTGCTACCGGCAAGGCAGCCTAACGAGCTAAAGCATGTTGTGTGATGAGCGCACCGTCTACCGTGCACTGGGTTCGATTCCCAGCTCCGACACTGACAATGTCACCGGGTAATGGCTTTTATCTACGTCTCTCTGAATAGTTAATTCCTTGCAGATAGCTTTGGCCTTAAATTTAGAAATTAACTCATATGGCATATTATGTTGTGTTGTGTCGTATCACGTTGTCTCCGGTCAAGTCAAGTCGAATCAAGCTAAAGCAAGTCGAGGCAAGGCATGTCATGACAAACGATGAATGATCTGATATTATGGATCACGATGTATTTCAAAATTATAGCTTGTGTATGTGAAAATATTAAACATTACTTTATTTTTTTTCTTTTTTTTAATCGCCTTATTTATTTTAATGTCCTGGCGGAGTTTAGCCGATGGCTATTCTACCACTCAACCAGGACAGACACACACACAGACAATATCACAACACCCATTCCCTGCGACATTGCCATCTGCCGCAGCTGAGACTTGAACTCAGGAGAGGAGAGCGACTAGACCGTGTTGTCTCTTACACAACCGCAGTCTAGTCCACTGCTACCATCTCGGCAACACGAGAAAAACGCCACTACACATCCATACCCTAGCCAGGATTCGAACCTGGGACCCCGTGGTTGCAAGCCTAACACCTTAAGCACTGCGCCACCGAGCCGGTAAAGAAGATTAATAATGTTTTAGCCAATTAATAAATTATTATAATATGTATTTATCTTCTAAAGTAACATTTTAACAAATATGGATAGGCTAAAATTATGAAATTAATAAGTAGAGGTAATTCCACTGAAATCTTCCAAATGACTTGTGCAAGGGTGTGTCATTTTCCACAAAACATACGACCAGAGTTTTTCAAATAAAACTATTTTCTTTCTCAATTTTTTGCTTTTAAATAACTGCATTATTATACAAAATAATTGTAAATATTTATTGAGGAAAATTTAAAAATAAAATAAACATAATTAGAATTGTCAGAGTCAGTAATAATCCAATCAACGAATGAGTATAGAGGACATGGAGGGGGGAGAATTTTTCTCTTCAGGAATGTGTTGGGGGTAGTTAGGAGGTAAACATACTAAAAGTCCCCTCCCCTGGCCTTGCCACTTCAGGGGCGATGGGGTGGAAAGGGCCCTTTTTTCGATTCTTCGCTTATAACGATGCGTCGTACGCGAAAAATTTCTCTATGCAAAATTAAATTATATTAAATTTCATACAAGAACGTCCATATTCGTTTTCTTCCTATGTGTTATAGTTTCAGAGATATTCGCCTGCGAAAATCGATAATTAATAAATAAATAAATTAGGTATCTGAAATGTTTCTATCAAAACGGTTTACCGTGGTCTTCTACAAAAAACATTCGATGTATTTACTAACGTAATATTTCGTCGAGATCTGTACATTTCCTTAAATATATAGTGTGACTCGCTTAAAATGAAGACACCCTTATAACTTTTCTATTTTGTTTCAAATTTTACTCAAGTATAAAATAAATTAGGATTTGCTAATGACCAGAAAAACATTCGCCTGCTACAAATGCAAAGCCACCTGCGGTATCAAAATATGCGGAAAAAAATAAAAATTTATATTAGGCATTTTCTTATCGCAGTGATGTTTACTGCAATATTTTATTCATAAAACCTTGCAGAGGAAAAGTTCAAACCAATGTTTACTCCACCCACTAAATGCAGCAGCTAGAACAGAAAGGAATTCTGTTCCTACATGCTTTTACTGGCTGCTATTCAACATCTTGAACATTCTGGAAGAGTAGACTTGGTTTTATAAAACTTTGCATCAGGTGACTTTGTATTTGTAGTAAGCGAATGTTTTTCTGGCCATAAGTAGATTCTAATTTGTTCTATACTTGAATAAAATTTGATTCAAATTGGAAACAAAATAAAAAAGTTATAAGGGAATCTTCATTTTAAGTGAGTCACACTGGATATTTAAGGAAATGTATAGATTTCGACAAAATATCACGTTAGTAAATACGTCGAGTGGTGTAAAATAAAGATTGTTTTGTGACTGTGATTTATTAGTAGACCACGGTAAACCGTTTTGATAGAAACGTTTCAGATACATAATTAATTTATTTATTAATTATCGATTTTCGCTGGCGAATATCTCGGAAACTATATCACATAGGAAGAAAATGAATATAAACATTCTTGTAGAAAATTTAATATAATTTAATTCTGTATAGAAAAATTTTTCGCGTACGACGCATCGTTTCTGGGTTATAAGCGAAGAATCGAAAAAAGGGATCTTTCCACGCCCCTCCCCCCTGAAGCGGCAGGGCTAGGGGCGGAGACTAGTATGTTTACCTCATAACTACCCCCAACACATTCCTGAAGAGGAAAATTCTGCCCCCCCTCCTTGTCCTCTACAACTCATTCGTTGACTGGACTATAAGGCAAACAATTATTTGTTTTTTATGGAAATGTGACACGCTTATATTCAACTCCATAGTTATGTTCATTTAAAAAAGCAAAAGCAATTTATAAGCAAAGTGGTGCAATTTCTCCAAATTAACATTTTAAACACTGAATAAAAGCGCACTTCTCAGTCGTCACGCAAGATTATGAGATATAGAGAATTCAGTGGCTTACATAATGGATATACGAGTTGGGGTAGAACACGGTCTTTAAATGCAATTATTAAACTGATATATCTTGTCTAACTTACCGGCACTTTGCCACTCTTGCGGTATAATAGGCCTAACCGTGAAATATCGCCAATTAACGAGATAACTACATATATTTTATTCTCGATGTTTTAAATTTAAAGTAGTCCTTGATATTATTTCTCTTGTGTTATATTACGCATTAAATGCTTAATGGAAGATAGAGGATATCGAGCTAATTCCGAAACATATGTACCCCAAGGAGTCATTCGTTAGTGATAGATGCAGAGGGTTTTTGTCGGATATTTGACCCGTCATATTTTTCTTATCCTTTTATATAAGTACACAAAATTGGCACACATGTTTGTATTGGCAGATCCACCTTCAACAATAATATGTCCTGGAAAAAATGCAGATTCGGACTTGAAAAAATTATGATTTTAGCTAGGAGAGCTAAGAGAAGCCAATTAGAATAACTCACGCAGTACAAAATGTCTAGCAAGATGTTGTGAATAAGAAATGTCCAGATTCCTCTTATTATTTTTTCACAATACGTTGTCACTACTATTTCAGTGGCGAGAGCTTTCAGAGGGTATATACACGGTGTTTCACGAGGAAACGGACATGCTTTAATGACAGATAGAGGACACTGGGAGTAATCATAATCAACCATAGAAAAAGTTAGTTGGGCCCTCGTTGCTGAAATACAGGGTGTTTTATATATTTTGGTCCAAATTTCTTTTGGTTGTTACTTTGTAAAGGAATGGAATACTGAGTTCATATTTGGCACATGTAATACACTGGTGATCCTGAATAAGTACATTTATATGCACATAAAAAATCCAGGTCTGGACTTGAGAAAGAAATGTTTTTTTTTTCTTCAAGAAAAGAATACCCTGTATATATATTTTTTAAATTTCAATATTAAATTCGAGAAATACATAAAAAACTGAACAAAATGGTTTCATTATTTTTTTTGCCACACATCTGCCGTCTTCAAAATAAATTCCAATAAATAATGGAACATGAGACTTTAGAAAATATCGATGAATGTCATGCGTAAAAAAATGCTTCCACTATTAAATTGGGCATTTACTTTTTTTTAGCAATAATTATTATGTTCTAATTACATTTTTTGATAGAGGAGGTGAAAATAAATAAAAAAATAAATATTAGAGGACACCGAATCAAGAAACTATTTCATTCCTCTCATTTATTAAAGAGTGGTAATACAGCAACACAATATACCTATTGCCAACAATAATAACTGTAATAACAAAGTTGTATATCAAAAATGCACATAGTAATAAAATAACAACAAAATATCAACAGAATAATTGTACCAAAGATAAAAAATGCAGATATTGTCATAAAACATATTTACAAATTAGAATTATAATTAAATTGTATGTTCAAAATAGCCTCCTCAGTTTCGGCAGTTTCAGACGTCAAGGGTGTGGCAAAAAAATTATTGAAGCCATTCTGTTCAGTTTTTTATGTACTTTTCGAATTTAATATTGAAACTTAAAAAAAACATATACAGAGTATTGTTTTCTTGAAGAACAAAAAACATTTTTTCAAGTCCGGATCTGGATTTTTTTGTGTGTGGTATAAGTACTTATTCAAGATCACTAGTATATTATATGTGCCAAATATGAACTTATTATTCCATTCCTTTACAAAGTAACAACCAAAAGAAATTTTGGCAAAAATACATAAAACACCCTGTATTTCAGCAAGGAAGGCCCAGCTAGCTTTTTCTATGGATGATTATGATTACCCTCGGTGTCTTCTATCTGGCATTAAAGCATACCCGTTTCCTCGTGAAACACCCTGTATGAGAGTATTTTGGAACGCTCTCGATGTCTTGTATCAGTCTCTAAGCTATCCGCAAGTATTCACAGAACGCCATGTATATCATCGTGATATAGAAATAGTGGTGATAATCAAGAACTTAAATTATGCTCGAAGAACGGAAAACAAATCGGACAAATGGGTAAATTTAAATAGAATGGAAATTATCTAAAGTCCTACTTTATATACACCTTTACGTATAGAAGATTAGAAACAAGTTAAGATTAACTTTTTCGACTCTTGGAAATGCCTTCTCCCTTTCGTTTCCTCCATTGGTGATTTAACGAAAGAATAATTCTTTTCTTCAGCAAGGTGATATACCTTGAAAGCCTCGTTTAGAATGATACCTTTTCGAAGTTGAGTTCTTAATAAACCAAAATTTCACATAACATTACACACTTATAACTATCCACGACACTTTCCTGGCGTCAGGAAGACTACCAGGGTGGAATTGTCTAAACGGGTTTTTTCGTTGAGTTTTGTTTTCCCGTGCCAGCATAAAAATTTTTAAGTGTTCGCGTGTGCGCGAAATCGATAGTTTTTCAGTTTTAATTTTAATTATTTTTAAGTACCTACCCTCGTGTACTACGTTGCACGATATTTTTAAATTTAAGCCTTTATCAATTAGGCAGGAGTTTTAACTCACCAAGTAATTTTCGTCATCGCCAAACCGGACCCTCCCCGCCCAGCCTCACACCCACCTCGGCGATGTTCGCTGTCTGGCTGGCTCCGGGCCGGACTTCGGAATGGCGCATATTATATCATGTAACATTAATAAATGCTTGTTGTTGTTGTTGTGTTGTTTTCGAAGTTGAGTAAAATTTTACGTGACAAATATATCATGAAATGTACAAAGATCAGACTTGGTAACGCACTAGTCTTCTCCATTTTTCTTCTCGCAGACATGAATCTTTAGGAAAGCACATAGACGCATATTGGTACTTTCAATCTGTAAAACTGGAGATATTATGTTTTGTTACTAATTCCTTGCACAGCGCACCAACAGCTCAATTATCCAAAAAAGTCACAGAACTTGCATCTTACGCAAGTACGTTAGGCAGCTGCTAATTCTCTAATTTGAAACTTAAAAAACCGCTGCCCAAGGAATCACTATTTTCACATCCAGATTTTCTATCCAAGTATTTCATAACGAAAAAATTTTGTATGTGGAAATCATTGTTTATAGAACTTTAATAATATAATATTGGAAATCATCTACCCCAAAAACCCATAAAACGATATCTCACAAGGCAGTGGGGTGGAGGTGGCAATAGGAGGTGGAGGTGGCAATATGGGGTGGTAGTGGGGGTGGATGAAGTAAAAAAATATTTTGAGGCTTCTGGTTCTTATACACATACTAAATCACATTTTCTTTTCATCCCCTTTAATAATGGGGTAGGGGTGGTAATGGAGGTGGCTATTGCCAAAAAATTTTTTGAGACCTTAGCTTCTCTTGTATACACTAAATACCAATTTTATGGACTTTTACCTGCTTGATTTACTTATTTACCCTCAAGTTACCCCATTTACCCCCCAACCCTTCGACGGAATAAGATGAAAATATAATCTAGTTCCAAACCCGTTAAAGTACATACATATACCAAATTTCAAGTCAATATCTTAAACGGTTCCAGAGTAACCGTGCGCCCAAAAAAAGTTACAGGCCGACAGACAGACAGAAATTTTTTTTCGCTCAAACTTAAAATCTCGACGTTTCATGACATTCTAAGCCTATTTGAACAATAAAAATTTTCAAAAATTTTTTGTCGTTACTATACCTCCACTGGATGAGGAAGTAATTTTAGAAACCTTAAATGGAATCTTTTTAGTCACCAAGTAAGTATAATAATTTATATTTAAAATCTTATTTATGGTACATATTAGGCGGTCATAATCATTTTAAAACCTCTAAAAAAAATTGTCCGCCTGCAAAATTTTTCATTCATAGTCAGAAGTTATAATATTTATAATGGTGTCACAGATATTTCCATTACGATGAAGTGGGTACAAATGCAATGTGAAATTCCGATAACGCTAACAAAATAGCATTTTTTAAACATCAGAAAATATTTACATTAACAAAATATGTATACAAAATTTCTCTATTAATTCATAAAAACCGTAACTTATTGTTGCGCCCATCCAATGTGCACAAGTATCCAACCATAAAATAGGAATTTGTACCACTAAAATATAATTACAGTAGAACCCTCTGTATATAGGTATAAGAATATGTAATCGTAATCATTTATCACAGAACTGCTTACTCTCCAGTAGAAAATTGAAAATAGAATTAAAAAGACTTCACAAACACGTATTTTATAATCTCAACCGATTTTTTCAAACCACTCTCTGAGTTATATTCACTCTAATTATTATTGTTATTTATTTATTTATTATTATTATTATTACCACATAAATTACGCACCTAAGTACTATGTAAAACTAATTTAAATGCAGTAAATGTTCTCAAGTTGACTTTATTCCGGTGCCAGCTCAACCGATTCGGGAATACATGACTTATATGTAGTTTCTAAAATCATAAAATATATATTTGCTTATAATGCTTATTGCTAAAGATATATATACATGATGTATGCATATGTTATATGCAATTATTTACTACTACTTTATTATATTAATCCGTCTCAAAAGAAGAACCAGGATCAACTTGTGGCAGTACCACTAGTACCACTTGCTTCTGAAACAATTTTATTTAATTTCTTCCATTTCTTCATATTACGACAACGTTTCGCATTTAATGTAAGTTGTTCAGCTCTCGTTTCATTTTCTTAAACATTCTTTATTTTTTCTTTAACAGTAACTCACTTTTCTTCCCATTTTCAGAAGATGAATTAGAAGAAATATAATCTAAAGATGCCAGGAATTGGCCATAAGTGGTACTCATCTTATTCTCCTAAGAACAATACTAAATTACAAAAGAAAGAATTTGTAAACTTTATTTTCTATTTTTTATTACTTTATTCATTTTGCATTCACGGTTTTTCTATTTCTCGACCTTATAATATTTTCGAAACATGAAATCATTACATCTAAACTTTTCCTAATTTTATTTATTTTTCCTCTTTTTTACCTTAGAGTATTTGAATATTGAATCATTTTATCTAAGTCTCTTAACACCTTAAAAAATGCTTACCTATTTTATTTCACAAAGTATTATCATTTGGGACTGCACTGGCAACCACATATTGACCATTATAGACTATAGAGAATACGTACGAGTTGCTTCATTGAACTACAATTTAGGTTTTTGTCTATATTAAGAGATAAATATTACAAAACGTCGGCATATTACTTCATTTTTGCTTAGACCACCCCTATTATATGAACGCGCTCAGAAGTATTTTCGATTCTCCAGTATCGTACTCTTTCGGATGTAGAACGGTGTGTGGTTCAAGAAGAGCCCGATGGCAAGCGACGAAGATATATATGCTTTCTATAGACGACTTTTGTCACAAAACAAATTACTCGAGATAGCTTTCATATCGGACACTACTAATTAAATTTTTTACAGATGCACTCACAATAGTTCCTTTCTCTTCAATAGTAAAGATACAAACATAAAGGTACACATTCTTTTTAGATATTTATATTGTGAAATAATTTTTAGGGCAAATATTTTTCCGGTTCTTAATAAGTTTTGTTTTGGTTTTATTGTATATAACTTAATAACTTACATGACTTCGTTATTATAGGAAAACACGAGCAGATCTGAAGATCCGCAGTACTCAGACCTATCTGCCCATTGTACATTCGCGACATTTAGAATCCTCTAGAAAAGACCAGTGCTCTCCACGAAGGAGGGCAGTCCTTTCCAGGGTAGATCCCGTAGTTCCTTCTGGTGTATAAACTGCCTTCCGAAATACCTATACTTTGACGCTCCTATTGGTGCACAATGGCATAGAATGTGAGTGATGGTTTCATCCTCTACTCCACACATCCTACTCATCAGGATCATCTTTCAATTGCATAGTATGCAGATGCTTGGACAGTATCTGTTATCGATCCTACCATGCATCTCAATCATTCTTTATCTCAAGCAGCCACTTTACGATGGAGTCAATCGAAGGCCCCTATATATGGAGCCTCGACTGGCTCATTCCGGGGTCGGAGCCCAATAATTGTTAAATTGTGCCATAGCCCAGTCTTGCAGATCTGATTGAATCAGACTTCTTGGCAGACCGAAGGCTGGCTCCGAGCCATGGAAAGGAGTTTTTGCTCCTTCATCCGCCAAACGGTTTGCTTCTTTGTTGCCCTCGACGCCGCTGTGTCCAGGCACCCATATAAGTTTAACTGAGTTGTGTGACTTCGTTAAATATAATAAATTGGTTTTTCAAAAGATTTTCGTTATTAATCTGTTTGATTATTACAACATAGCCCAATATGATTAGTGCGCTGATAGTTTCTACAAACACTAAAAAACTTGAACACTATACTCGAATAATATTAAACGATGCGTGAAGTACCTTGGAGTTAATATAGACAAGAAACTGACGTACAACACGCACATTAACGAGACCGTAAGAAAAGTCTACTCCATATACAGGAGTCTGTATCCGCTCCTGGCAAGGGGTAGCAGGCTAAACAGAACCAATAAAAAATTGCTCTATGGTGATCAGGCCGGCCATCACATACGCGGCGCCGCGCCGATGTGATGCAGTATCCCAGCTACGACAATGAAAAACTCCGTGTTCTAGAATACAAAGGAGGAGGGGTCTCTAAGGCCGATTTTCGGCCTCATTTATTTCTTGAGAAAAAAATTTAAAAAAAATTTTTTTAATATCTACTAACAATATTTAATCGATTCCACCCCAAACGAAACTTTCCCGCACTCACCTCCCCTATTTATACCCCCCTAAACTATTAAATAATCAGCATTCAGTTGATTTTTTTGGAGGCCATTGAAACATTTTAACATGATTGTTGCTGAATAAGGATATTTTTGATTTTGTACGTGTATTTTCATTGTTTCGGAAGTGGTGGGAGGGGGAGGAGGGGGTGACAGAGGTTAAAAAGGGAGGATGAGGGAAAGTTTCGTTTGGGGTGGAATCGATTAAATATTGTTAGTAGATACTAAAAAAATGTTTTTCAAATTTTTTCCTCAAGAAATAAATTAGGCCGAAAACCGGCCTTAGAGACCCACCTCCTTTATGCGCCTCATTTCTGATTCGGGCAGATACACCTCACTCAGGGATCTGTACGCCTGCTGTAACGACATAACCCCACTAGCGAACTACGTCCAAGAGATTTCGCGAAAATTCTATGAATTCAAACTGGGCGATAGGCCACTAATCCGCAACAAAACACACAACAGACAGCATAATGCAATTCTATTTAATCTGAAACACCCATTACCATACCAGGCGTTGCCTACTTTCAGGCAACTTCCACCTTAGCCAACTTCTTTCCTATTATAACCTATATTTACTATATATTTATCTTTACCTATTTTATTATATGAACTTTACAATTTTAACCCCCTTCTATTCGTTTTCTGTTTGTTCATTGTTTTACCCTTTTTTGTTCTTTTGTCCTCTTTTTGCTCCAAAATTTACCTTTCGGCCGATAACCTTTTAAAAATTATAACTTTTAAAACCATAATTTTTATTCTTCCCCTATTTTCCTGGAGGCAGAAAGACAACCAGGGTGGAGATTACATCGAACGGGTTTTTTCGTTGTGTTCTATTTTCCCGTGGCAGTAATCAAAATTTTTCAGTGATCTGTGCGCGCACAATCCGACAACTTCAAGTGTAATTTTATTTAGTTTTAGGCCCTTGTGGGCAGTATAGTTAAGGACATTGTTGTTTTTAAATTCACCCCAGGTGTACCAACTTATCACTCCATTATCATTCCCCATTATCGTTCTCAGCCGAACCGGGCCTGCCCCGTCCAACCTTACTCACCACGACGCTACTCGCCATGGTTGTTTGGTTCGCTCCGGGCCGGGTTTCTGGCTAGGCGCATGTATTTTTACTTTGGTTAAAATCTTTTTGAACTGAATTGAATTAACGCACGTTTCGCCAACTTTGTTGACATAATCTGGAAAGGATTAGAACTAATGTATAACTAAAAACCTACTTACCTATTACGTTATCTCGGCTGGATGAACCGTGATCTACTAATCAATAAAGCGGATTCTTTAGAGTAGGCTTTTTGTCATTTTCACAGTATTTTTACATTTTGCAATTTATAAGCTTTAGACTTTAGACTTTTCAGTTCATTCACATTTGAAATAGGCCAAATGTTCCGTAAGTCTTATTATAATTAAACGTTTTCTTTGACCAACATACATCGAATTACAATCCTTATACCTAATTTCGTAAATCCCATTCGTTTTATTTAGTTTTATGCTATTGAAAAATCAGTTATTTTTAGGTATAATTAATATACTGGGTGCCCCATTAAAATTTGGACCCTTTTTAAACCTATAATACTTTTGAACTAGTTGAGATAATGAAATGTGGTTTTCTTCTTCTAATTTTGATAAAATATTTCCTGGATATCCGTCTCTTTTGCTGTATATTTTTCCACAGTTGGAAAGGCCATTATTTCCCCTTTCCAAAAAGTCCATATTGGTCATGGAAATTATACAGAGTGATGGTTTTATAAGCTTTTAAAGTGAATACTGCATTTTATCGGAATGCTACAAAAAAAATAACGATTCACAAAGTAGACAGACTATCGAAATAAAAGACAATATTATTTGTAAACGTCGAATTAGTTTGTTGACAACTCGGATACTTGAGTTACTTTAAGAGAAATGTTTACTTTAAGAGAAATGTTTACTTTAAGTGAAAAAGCTAAGTGTGTAATCTTTTTTGCTGAAACTAAATGTTACAAAACAACACAAAGAAGATTTTGAACTATGTTTAACAAGGAACCTCCAATAAGAAACTCAATTAGAAAATGGTATAGAAACTTGCAAGTGACGTTGTCTTTTATTTCCATAGTCTACTTTGTGAATCATTATTTTACTTCCACATCCAGTGGAAGTATAGTAACGGCAAAAAAAAATTTTAAAATTATTATTGTTCAAATAGGCTTAGAATGTCATGAAACGTCGAGATTTTAAGTTTGAGCGAAAAAAAAAATTCTTGTCTGTCTGTCGGTCTGTAACTTTTTTTGTACGCACGTTTACTCTGGAACCGTGTAAGATATTGACTTTGGTACACATGTGTACTTTAACGAGATCTGGAACTAGATTATATTTTCATCTTGTTCCGTCGAAGGGTTGGGAGATAAATTGAGGTAAATTTGGGGTAAATACGTAAATCAAGCAGGTAAGAGTCCATAAAATTGGTATTTAGATATATAAGAGAAGCTAAGGTTTCAAAAAAAATTTTGGAATTAGCCACCATTACCACCCCCACCCCATTATTAAAGGGGATGAAGAAAAATTGTGATTTAGAAACCTCAAAATATTTTTTTATTGACCACCTCCACCCCACTACCGACGTGGGGTATCGTTTTATGGGTTTTTGGGGTAGAGGATTTCAAATATTATATTATTAAAGTTCCATAAACAATTATTTCCACATACAAAATTTTGTCGTTGTGAGTGACTTGGATAGAAAATCTGGATGTGGAAGTAGTGATTCCTTGGGCGGCGGTTTTTTTCGTAGCATTTCGATGAAACGCAGTATTCACTTTAAAAGCTTATAAAAACATCACTCTGTATAATTTCCATGACAAATATGGACTTTTCGAAAGAGGAGACAATGGGCTTTCCAACTGTATACAGGGTGTTCCATTTTAAATGACAAAGTTGCCCTATCCCCGAAAATACGCCGTCATTTCCGGTTAAACCGAAAGTGAGAAAAGGAGACGGATACTCAGGAAATAACTTATCAAAATCAGAAGAAGACTGGTCAAAATCGCATCTCATTATCTCAACTAGTTCAAAAGTTATATAGGTTTAAAAATGGTCAAAATATAATGGGGCACCCGGTATTTGTAATTTCAATTATTTACTGATGATACACTCGTCAGTACACTATACAGTATTTTAGTTCTCGTAGAATTTTGTCAAAGCTCGCAACCGTCATATACATTTTTTTCATTAAAATAACGACTTTACTGATTGACTTTTTTCAACAGCAAGAAAACAGGATGTCCTTATCTTATTATTTTAATGGATCGGTATTTTCTTCTTCAAGTTATCGTACTTACAAAAAACGTAGCGGATGGATGAACATGCGAACGGACATTTTAAAAGTTACTCAGAATTCGATGACTAAGACAATTATATAAAAAAAAATATCTACAAGCCATACTCAGGATTTTCGAAAAGTTTCCGGCAGTACACTCTTCGTTTCTGAGAATAACTAATAACGGCTTATCAATTATATTCATATTTTCTCAACATAAAATCGTTCTTACAATTGGTTATTTTTTGTTTATTTGCTTTCATCATGATTAGAGAATATTATTTAGGTATTAAGCAAATCACAACTTACACACTTTTTTATTTATTATGAAATTATACCCACTTTCTGTATATTGTTGCCCTAATCTGGGCACGCTAATATACTAGTTAGGTAAATACTTTAAAACACTTATTATTTGAGAACCAATCAAAGCAACTACTCTTCTAGCTAATACTCACGAAGTATTGAATTACATGATAGCATTTTAAAGCAAAAAATATATTGAAAATACTTAAATCATTTAAGTATTGAAATTAAGTCATTCACAACATTTATTGAACCTTACATTCTATTTCAACTCTAGAAAAGTTGTACAAGTTTTTTCAAACTCGTTAGTTCTTATCAATAGAGTATAGAAACATTCATTCACTATTTATAGGTCTATTCTTGATTTATTTTTACAATTGTTTATTTTTTATTTATTTACTTTCATCATGATTAGAGAATATTATTTAGGTATTAAGTAAATCATAACTTACACACTTTTTTATTTATTATGAAATTGTACCTACTTTCTGTATTTTGTTGCCCTAAACTGGGCACGCTAATACGTTAGTTAGGTAAATACTTTAAAACACTCATTATTGAAGAACCAATCAAAGCAACTACTCTTCTAGCTAATACTGACGAAGTACTGAATTACATGATAGGATTTCTAGCATTTTAAAGCAAAAAATGTATTGAAAATACATAAATCATTTATTGAAATTCAGTCATTTACAACATTTATTGAATCTTACATTATATTTCAACTCTAGAATATATATAATCTTAAATATTTTCAATGCATTTTTTGCTTTAAAATGCTAGGAATCCTGTCATGTAATTCATTGCTTCATCAGTATTAGCTAGAAGAGTAGTTGTTTGAATTGGTTCTCCAATAATGAGTGTTTGAAGTATTTACCTAACTAGTATATTAGCGTGCCCAAATTAGGGCAACAATGTACAGAAAGTAGGTATCATTTCATTATAAATAACAAAAGTGTGTAAGTTGTGATTTGCTTAATACATAAATAATATTCTCTATACAATCTTTCCAAGCCAAACAGAGTTTATTATGTTAATAATTAAATTCACATACTGTTGATTTAACACAGGGAATTGAAATTATATAATAGACGATAAGAAGTTATACTTATTTATGCTAACGGTCCACCCCATTTAATTTTGTCATTGAAAAATTGTTCTTTAGATGATGTTTAATTTTATTTGAAAGTGGCTATGAAATATTAAAATACTGAAATTTATTATACAATGCTGATAAATAGATTTCATGCCAGTCATAGAATGATTGATATATCCCTTTATAAAATGAAGGATCCTAAATAATTTCAGCAGTACTTTTCCACTTACTGCCTTAAAATAATTCAACACTGTATGCGAAATATAATTTTCCTCTAATGTTGCGGATCATGTGTGTAAATACTTCAACTAACAAATATATTCTAAAAGCGTGTTTAACATACACAGCACATAGACAATTTCGTAATAAAGTTTTCAGAAAGGATTCGGTTTCCGAAACGTCAGCAAAATACATTATTTTTATATTTTTGTTCTTATTCATGATTTGTCAAAAATACACCCTCTAACTGTTCCTGTGACCTAAAAGTCATAGGCCTATCCAGTAAAATACTGGATAATCGTATTATTTTGTAAATTTAACCAACATTGTTTTAGAATAAAATACATGTGATAAAGAGTTCCGGTAAGAAAAACAGATAAATTAAGAAAATACCACAAGCATTTAGATAATATCACAAGCACACAAAACAAAAAAAAGATCACTTACTTTTTTACCGATTATCATATCTATATGTATTTTGGGGCACTGAAACCGAATCCGAGGTCAGAATTGTCACATGTCGTCAATATTTTCATGTAAGCTCAAGAAACAGCTTAGAAGATTGAAAGAAAAATAAATGGAAGGATCAAACGAGTTGACCCATGTTTTTATACGTATTTTGGGGCGCTGAAACCGAGTTCGATGTCAGAATTGTCGCATGTCGTCAATATTTTTATATAAGCTCAAGAAACAGCTTAGAACAAGTCTGAAACCGGTTAGAAAGTAAATCGAGAGATTAAACGAGTTGACCCATGATTTTATACGTATTTTGAGGCTCTGAAACCGAATTCGAGGTCAGAATTGTCACGTCGTCAATATTTTTATGTAAGCTAAAAAAACAAGCCTGAAACTGGGTGAAAAGTAAACTGACAGATTAAACGAGTTGACCCATGTACGTATTTTGGGACGCTGACACCGAATCCGAGGTAAGAATTTTTTTATCGTGTCAGTTTTGGCATAACCTCAGAAAATTCTCAAAAAATACCTCAAAAATGCACGAATAGGTAAAATTAAAAAATTTAAATTAGCAAGCACGTACCAGCATGTATTTGTGGTCATTAAAATCGAATATATGTCAGAATAGAATTCACACGTTAATATGTTTACATTTTGACGCAAAACACCTGTGAAAACTAACCAAGTTAAATAAAGGTCGAGAAAATCTCGACCCTTGAGAATTCGTAAATAATCGCTCTATATTTCTTCCTGTGATATCATACTCGTTCTGACTTAAAAGACCTATGCAGTGAGTTTCTCTTTCTTTTCTTGCCACTGTCTGGCAAGATTCTTTTAAGTATCCAGCAGTAAACGGCCGTCATATTTACGTTCCATTTTCCTTGGTACCAAAGCTCCATCTCTCTTAAATCTTGGTGAAACCGTTCATCTTGCTCCTCGCTATAATTTCCGAGAGTGTCTGGGAAGTAATCAATATGAGAATCCAGGAAATGTAATTTTAAATTCATTCATTTTTTTTTTTTTGTATAAAAACATGGGTTAACTCGCTCAATACATTTTTGAGGTTATGTCAAAATTCTGAAATAATGGGAGAATTCTGACCTGAAATTCAGTTTCAGCGTTCCCAAATTCATATAAGTAGTAAAGTGGGTTGGTCGTTTTAAGTTTTTAAACCTGCTTTTAAATGCATTTTTGACCAATTTGAGCCATTTTTTGAGATTTTTCTAAGGTTATGTCGAAATCCTGACATTATAAGGAAATTCTGACCTCGGACTCGGTTTCGGCGAACCAAAATACGTATAAAACATTGGCAAACTCGTTTAATCCCCCAATTTCCTTTTTACTCGGTTTCACGGTTGTTCTAAGCTGTTTTTTGAGCTTGCATGAAAATATTGACAACGTGACAATTCTGACCTCGGATTCGTCCCAAAATATATATAGATATGACAGTCGGTAAAAAAATATATGACCTTTTTTTCTTTTAGTGTGCCTGCAGAAGCGAACTGTTGATAGAAACTCAATTTTAATTGCCTATCGAGTATTGTATTGTAGTACTGAAGTGTTTTGTGTCTGTGGAAGCTACTTCATCGTCAGTCTCACGCCAAAGGTTCCAATTCCCCTTCAGAATTAATTGTTTTAGTTGAATTTACGACAGTGTATAATCATGCTTAGGAGGTGACGGTTAAGCACCTCGCTGACACTTAAATGAATTAGTTTGCTCCAATTGAAAAGGAACGCAATTAGCAACAACAAGAACATTTCTTTCGTGTCTTCTGAAATAAAAAAATACACATCATCTATGAATACAACTTTAGCTCGAGTTATTGTACCTTCTTGATTTAATCAAATAAGTATATTATAAATTATAACCAAACAAACATTTCTAATAACCATCGTAGAAAGAAAAATGTATAGAAATCCGTGTCATAACACACTGTGCTCAAATATTTAATAAAAACCAGAATAGCTGTCTGTATGTATGTTTGTTTGTAGACCGTTTCTTGTAAGTTCCTGTTAAGCTTAAATTTTTGTTTCAAATTTGTAATATGTTTAAAATAGTCATGAAGAATAATCAATATTGAAATTAGGCCATATTCGTCGTACATAGTGATAGCCAGAAGTATGTAAACTGTGTTTTACTATAATTTTAAAGTATAGTAAACCGCAGATTTAACAGGCACTTAAAAAATCTCGGCATTTTTGAATTTGCGATGCGGCATGTTTCATGGGTCAAAGGCGCCGACATTTTTTGAGTGCCTGTTAAATCTGCGGATTACTATAACATGTTGCTATTTCCGATTAAAGAACTTATTACTATATACATAACAGCTATCTCTTCAGTATATACCTTGCTTGCTCCTAACTTACTCACATATATCCAGCCGGCGCGGTAGCTCAATCGGTTAAGGCGTATTGAGTGGCGAATATGCTGATCGACTGTCTACCGCGCTCTGGGTTCGACCCCCAGCTCCGGTATTGACAACACCGGTGGGTGTGAATGTATGTCTGCATTTTTCCATATGTGTAACCCCCTTCCGCATAGCCTTGGCTTTGGATTTGGGGGTTGTCTACTATCTGTGGTATGTTTATGTTTATTTTTATGTTTTATTAAAAAGGATAGATAAACATAACATTCCATAAGCAACAGTGGTGAGTATGTGTAGAAAGTTAAGTATTTTCATTAAAATTAATTACTACAGTTCCTGCATTACCGGCTCTTTATACAACGTGATGTAGGCATGCAATAATTACAGTAAGATAATGTTTGAACTATTTCAAATTTAATTAGCCTAAATTTTGAAATATATCTATTGTTACAAATCTGTAAAATGTCTCAGCATTCATAAAAATTACATTTCTCTATTCTTGCTGAAAGTTTACATATAATAAGATGGTAAATATTATACATATTTAACATGGCTAAATTGTTAATATTTTTTATTTGAATGTTGGTCATTATAGTTTATTATATTTTCGCACTACTGAATGGCACAACAAATTAAACAAGCCTTGAATTCAATTGTACCTATTTTATGTAATAATTGTTGATTAAATTTTCATAGCCTCTAGGAACATAACCGCGGATTTAAAAAATAGGTAGAGATGTTTTATTCAAGGGAAGTATGTATTGAAAGGATATTAAAATTTAATTTCTATTCACCTTACTACGACTCTAAACTGAACCCCATCATGTTACGACTATGAAGTTTGTACCTACTTACTTATGACATTTTTAGTTTTAATTTTGCCACAATTAGGAAGTTTCCATTTTTCTCATTTTCTCGTAATAAATAGTCGTAAAAATCTAAAAATTATCTGTAATATTTTTTTTTTAATTATCTCTATAAATAAAAAAGTTATGGTCCTTCCAAGTTTAAAATGCTGCGATCATCTGGCTGAGGCTCAATTACGTCACAATACATGATTCCGCCAACAGCGAGCGGGCGCGGGCACCTTTGTACTCGCTGACAGGCACCGGCAGTTTATAGCCAGCCTGTATTTGAGAGCCAAAAAATTGCTAAAACATGCAATCTTGACACGTTCATATTTTTCGAAAAACACCATTCGGACGGCCGTATGATGTCGTGACGTAAAGAGGAAGTCTTCCAGATAAACCTGATCGTGAATTGGATGGCGAAATTCGAAAATTCGGCTCGGCACGAATGAATCAAAAGTGACATTTTGTGACATTTCAGAAAATCGAGCACATACACTAAATAAATAGACCAGGCAAATCTCAGTGTAAAATGGGTTTGGCGTGAACTATTTGGGGACAGCTATTTGTTTATCGCAATGGATAGCTCTATTATTGTAGGATAAGTACATAAAGTCGCAAAAAATCCCGACGTGAGCTAAAGCCGCCATTTAGAAAAAATGACCGCCAGAGACATTTTCTTTAAAATCATATATCTTATCAACCGCTGCTCCGATTTTAGATTTCCTTTTTTTTGTTCCATTCCTCACTTCACATTTTACAGAAAGTATGATTACATATTTTACGATAAATTAAACGATAGACCTAGAAAATTAAAAATAATTTAAATATTACGGAAATTTAAACTTTTGTAAACTCGAGAAGTTTGTACTGAAATTTCTAGTAAATTTTTGAAAAAATAATTTTAATAAAAGTTCTAGAGCACACAATTAGCTTTCATTTGTTTTTTGACCGATGTTACTAACTCAAATGTTAACGGAGTAATAGTTATTTATATATAAAATTGTAATCATTTTTAATAATGTACATTAAGGTATAAAGGGTGTCTAGTTAGTGTTCTCTCGGAAGATTGTGCAAAACGGCTAACTTTATAAAAAAAACTTTCTTAACAAAACTTTCAATGTTTCGTCCCTACTACAACTCAAAATTATTTTCAATTATACAAGGTGTCACAAAAACGAGTCACACAAGAAAGTATAATTTTTTTAAATGGAACAGCCTGTATTACACCCTAAAATATTTTGCCAAATTATTTTTTTCTGTTCTTTTTTGGGCAGTTTACAAACATTTTTGACTGGCATATCTCCGCGATTTATTAATCGTTATTTCTAAAAATGTGGGATGTTGTTTGATAATGATGTATTTACTGAAAAACATTTTTGAAATAAATCTTTAGTATATCGTGTATCCAAAATATTTGCGTTGATATTTAATTATTATTTTTCTCATTTTTTTTTTAATGGAACGCCTAGGTATACTTTTTTTACATGAATGAATAAAACATGCAATTCCTCACATTTTAATATCTCTTTATTTCTATTTCAAACGTTTTTTGAGATATGATTATATCAAATAATTTTTGCGTAAATTAAGGTGCTCTTTATTTTAGCATTAAAATCTATATTTTGTTTTACATTTTTTTCAACTTTATTAAATGGAATGTCTATAATTTTTTTAAATGGATGAGAACGCTTACAATTTCTCACATTTTGATATCGTACACATTCTTTTATGAATGGTTCTTGAGCAATGATTTTTTTCACGATATTAAAACTAACCTAACAACTGCTCAAAATGTCCACCATTTTGATTCAGGTAACACTGAGCGCCTTACACAGTGTAACATATCAACATTTATACGATTGAAACACCGACGAATCCTTTCCATCATATCTTCTCGAGTCGTTGGTTCTACTTTATAAACGTCTGACTTCACAAATCTCCAAAGAAAAAACCCACTGAAGTCAGATCGGGTGACTTAGGCGGCCATGTGATGAGACCTAACATAATTTAATAAAATAATAAATTAGATATTATTTAACAGTTTATTAAAATATTGGACCTCCTCTTCCTATCCACCTTTCAGGCAACTGATTACTAATGGCCCGACGGACATTTCTACTAAAATGTGTGTAAGTTGTAACCACATATTATTTGTAATGTAATCAGGAATATGCTCGATTATTTGTGGAAACGTATTTTGGGTAAAATCTAAGAAGACTGCTCCATTCTCATTTCCTTCAAAAAAGCGAGGATGAATAACATAATCATGTACAATTCCTCCCTTTACATTTAAACTCTGGTTCTGATTTGAATTTGAAAAATTCTTCATTTTCTCCAATTTGGTTTTGAGCCCACTGGCAAAAAGTTAATCTACGATTTAAATCCACATCCCAAAGCTCTTGATGTAGCTGAGCTCGATATGGGTGAAACTTATTTTTACGAAGACATAGGGAAACACTAGATTCACTGACATCTAATACCCGGTATAATAATAATTTATTTAAAAAATGTTTTTCAGTAAATGTATCATCATTGAATAACACCCTACATTTTTAGAAAAAACAATTAATAAATCGCGGAGATATGGTAGTCAAAAAAATGTTTGTAATTTGCCAAAAAAACAGGAAAAAAATTATAACTTGGCAACGCTGCATCCGATTGGCAACAAATTTTAAGGTGTAATTCAGGACCCTTAGAGGCTTAACTGGCGCTAAAAATTAGAGGGTATACCATTAAAAAAATTATACATTCTTGTGTAACTCCTTTTTGTGACACCTTATATAATTGTAAGTAATTTCACGTTGTAGTAGAGATGAAACATTGAAAGTTTTGTTAGAAAAGTTTTTTTATAAAATTACCCGTTTTTGCACAATCTTCCGAGGAAGCACTAACTGGACACCTTGTATATTTCCAAGAACTCAAGTCTGATTTTCTTCAGTTATCTTCTATTTTATGAACAAAGATGTAATAACACTTTCGATTGTACATAAAAAGGGGAAGAGAACAAAAAAAAGAAATCTAAAATCGGAGCAAGGGTTACTGAGATATGTCCTTCTAAAAGAAACGGTTCTGGCGGCCATTTTTTCTAAATGGTGGCTTTAGCTCACATTGGGATTTTTCGGGACTTTTATATCCTCAATGTACATGAAGAAAGCTATCCATTTCGATAAAGAAATAGCTGTCCCCAGATAGTTCATACTCAAAACTGGATTTGCCTGCACTAAAAGGGAACATACGGCGGGCCGCCGGCATGGCAAGTCAGCGCGTTATGTATTGTGACGTCACGGTGGACTTCAGCCGAGGCGAAGTATTCAAATAAGAAATTGAATAAGTTCGTGAGTTTTTCACATATCGAGATAATTTTTTTTTGTTTGACTAGTTATCTGAAAGACTACTAAATGAGGTTGAGTGTACATGATACTTCTAAAATAGGAAACTTCCTAATTGTAAAAAATCAGTCTAAGAGTACTTTTAAAATATTATCTCTTGAGATACTAACATTAAACACGATTTATTCTTTATTAAGTTCAACGATATTGGTTTTTCAACGAAAACAATTTTTTTTTTAATGGAACTCCTATTATTTAATCAGATCTTTAAATTACGAAGGAAATTATATGCATGTTTACTTTCTCTTTGTAATTTATAATTAAATAAATAATAAAAACAACATAATCTTTTTAATATTTTTCGAAAATCAAAATAATATTTGGGAGTCAGATCATATGTATCTTGGCCAGCAGCATCCAAATATGCAAAAATATACAGGTTGTCCCATTTAAAAATCTGATTTTCATGTAAATTGCATTGAAACCGGAAGTTGGCCATTTTGGTTCTTTGCATCATATAATTGGAAATTTCGTCCCATATCACTGCATTAAATTTGAAAAAAATCCAATATCCCATCCAAAACTTACAAGAGTGACCCTATCGGTACAGTGTATGTATAGATAATATGCCAATTTTACTTTAATACATTCCTAGGAAATTTTTAATAAGAAGATTATCAGGAATATAGGGAAACGAATGAATGTGTTGCAGTCGGGCGTTGCTTGCACTACTAGAATTAATTGTGCCGTATCCGTATATGTTAATCAAATGAAATTTGATTTGTGCACCACAACAATATTTGTTGTTCCTTTCATTAAGGTCTTTTTAATGTGTGCTCACGGTGTCCTGCCTCCGGTGTATCTAGTAGGACATATATAGAGTGATACACTATCACATGCCACAAATTTTAGAGCGTGTTTCATGGCCTATCTTGTATACCATGTGTATTTGACTGAGTAAATGGAATTAAAGATATCAAGAACGGGCCTGGTGTTAGTTATTTTTATTGCATTTGTTTGCCAGAGTCCACCCTCCATAAAAATAATTTTAGTAACATAAGAAAACCACATATGGAACACATTTGAAATAAAATAAAAAAGTTTTGGAAATAAAACGAGAGAAGGGAATATGAATCATGTCTTTAAGGTTGTGTGTTTGTAGTAAATCTACGACTTTTCTCCATTACATTTGGGAAAACTTTTAATGTGTTGAACGTTATTTATGAAAACTAACATTTGTTTGGTGAAAAGGTGAAGTTCTCTAATTCCTTTAGATCTAACTAAACGGTTATCATCAACAATTTCAACAAACTTCAGTTAATGCCCCATATCAAATGTTGACATAATAGTTTGAAAGATGAGGTCAATAAATATTAATCTTTTACTTTCCTCGCTTACTGAGGGAAATATTATACTCATCTGAATACTGAATTGAACTGAACACTTGAATATTATTACTCGACGCCCGTTTCACCAACCATGTTGGCATCATCTGGAGACGAATAAAACTAAAGTATACTAAAACAATATTATTGTTGAACGCGCACTCAACCAATTTTGTCATCGTATCTCAACTGTGCCGCGATATAAGGAACCGTTACCTAACAACCAGTAAAGCGAACTATTTGGAATAGGCCCCTTGTCACCATTCATACTATTTTATACTCTCCAAGCTTTGAAAAGCATCCAGCTGTCTGTTATTTGTTACAATTCTAATCAACCTTAAGTTATTGATGTTTATTCTATGATTTGCTATTAAAGGTATGTTGAGCGACACTAGATTTTTCATTTCTTCCACTATTGAGTTGAACGATGTTTAATCCATTAAACATACATTTTTTCTTCATCTCAAATAAATTAATTTATTATTGTTGTATCCTGCTTTAGACACCTATTATTTGTTTCATATTTCAATAATCGTAAACAAGGTCAACTAATATGCAAGCATTTGCCAACACTGCATTCCTAGTTGGCACATTTTCCAGGACAAGTTTAATATTTACATGTGTAATGTATAATTGTTTTTAATGTTTGTTTTCATGTTTTATTGTCGGTATAGTATAAACTGAATTTTATTTTCTTAAATAAATCAGTTTCAACGAATAACTTGTTAGCAAGCCATAATTAGGAGGTGACTCTGCCTCCAGGTGCTTCTAAGATTGGTTTAACCACAACAAGATTCCCCCACAGTCCACTGGTCCCAGAGCCAGTACCCTACGCAATTACCCTAACTGCATATTACAACCCTCATTCATACTACGTTTCGTCAGTGACTCGTTGAAGTCCCGAACATCACTGGGAGACTGTACACGGTATGTTCCTTAAATCTTGTTAATATTGGACATTTTGTTTCCCCAACATACTTTAAATTACAATGTTTATAATTAATCTCGTAAATTCCGGACCTTTATTTTGATGTAATTTTATCCTTCCTGGTTACAATTTATATCCCGATGAATGAACAACTGTTATATCTAGGTTTTTACAAAACCTACTTAGACCACGGAGAAACGGGGGTTCATATGGAATTGATACGATTTTTGAATTCTGTTTGGTTTAAAGGTCGAGAAGTTCTGAAGTATTACCTTAAATCTACGTTTTCTAATAAGTCCGTCAACTAAACTTTCAGGGAATCCATTGTTCTTAGCTATATGCTTCTTTCTCTTTTGCCAATTTGTACTGAGAACAATGACGAGAGTCAGGGTGCTGGTGTTTTTCTTGTATACAGTGTGTCCCCCGGATGGGGTTCACTCTTTCTTATTTTTGATTTGTCGAGAAAAAGTTATTCTTTAGAAAAAGTTTTGCTTGTCTTAGAAAATCATAAACAGTTGTCAAACTTTTTACAATTTTAAGATTTTACAAATTCCACATTTTTTTTAAAAATTAGAAAATGTGAAACCGACTTTAATCAAACCTTTTTTTACATTTTTATTGAAAATTTTATTTAACAAAATTTTTCAGCTTAAATACGGAGTTTCGCTGCAAAATAAGGAAATAACAATATTCAAAAAAAACATTTTATTGGACTAAGTTAAAAACTCTTCCTCACGTAGACCTCCTGCTAGTACACATTTTTCTAATCTTTTTCTTCAGATAGATGAAATCACGTCATTTATGGTTGCAAAGCATTCACAATTTTTTGTTGTAGTAGTAAAGTAATCCAATGGTGTTAGATCTGGCGAACGGGCTGGCTATGCTCTTGGTCTATAGCGGCCAACGCACCTGCCGTAGAAGTGATTGTCTAACCATTGTCTAACTAGACTTGTGGTATGTGCTGGGCATCCATCTTGCAGAAAAAATGTTTTTCTTCTGAATTCTAAATTTTCACTGTTCAGTTCGTCCAAAACAAAATTATTCAAAATTTCTAAATAAGTATTTTGATTCAAATTTCCATCCATAAAATAAAGACCGATTATTTTGTGATGCATTGTGCCTTGACAAACATTTACTTTTTTAACTTTTGACTATTAGTGGTAATTCGGAAATTAGGATTTTCCTGAGCCCAGTATCTAAAGCTATTTCCCATCAGCTCTTTGGTGACATCAGCCCGACGTTTTGGAGGGCGTCCTCTTCGCCTTTTGCCATCTGGTTTTTCCTGAACTATCAACCGTTCGATATTGTCTTTTTTTCGGTTGGTGTAACCAGAACTGTAAATACTTTAAGATTTTTTAGTTTATTATTATTTTACTCCATTTAAAAAATGAGGGAAAATAACTCTTAGATTGTCACTCACATTCAACAGTAAAACACGAAAATCAGTGAATAACAAAGTTATTTAAACATGATAAAATCAATAACGGTAATAAATTTTAAAAAATGATCAGGTACTCAAATACTCATAAGGATTAAAGCTTAAGTTATTTTACGTTACAACATGCAAAGCTATATGGATAATTAAAGACTACCAAACCAGGCGGGGAGAAGATAGTTTAAACGGAATGTTGCAAGCTTTGAAGCTACTACTAAATTATTATTATTATTATTATTATCATTTGAGGTAAGCAGGCGGTCTACAGGATGATAAGCGGAAAAAAGGAACAGAAAAACAACAGCAGTAAAAACAAATAACAGGCAGTATAAAAAAAGTTAGAACAGGCAGTGCTTGAATACCAGGTAATAGTAAAGCAATTCTTTACAGCAATAAACATGCATGAGATGATAATAATTATTCGACCTGGCGGTTTGCCTGTGAAATGACTTCGATTTACGGAGCGACGGACGTTGCTAGCCAAACACTAGTTTATCAGAGCGGGTACAGGAAATGTTAAGTATCAAAATATGAAGCTAGTTAATTTTTCAGGATTTTTAGATTTTTGCACTAAGTTTCCGGACTATAACAAATTTTCATAAATTCTTCAGAATATTGGATTTTATTTTTAATTCATAAAAATACGAAATAGTTAAAATAAAATAAGCAGAAAAAACAGGTTCTAAACTACGGTAAATTGTCAGGTATTATTTTATCTATAATATGAACAAGTTAAAATAATATGAACAGTAAACGGTTTCCAGGTATTCTCTCAAAATGTCTGCTTGTATCTTTTGCTAGGTTTCGGTCCTGAGAAAAATTACTTGAACATAAACGTTTGGACAAAGTCTCGAGAATTTAACAGGCTCTTTCTAGAGCACAGTTACATTAATAATTTATATTCACTATCAAAATTAACTGGACAGTACGGAAATAGGGAACTTGCCCAAAAAATAAAATTGATTTAAAATACTCAAAATCGTAAACTAACATCATTAAAAACCCCATAGTCAACAAAAAATTAAAAAAAAAAATCTCTTCCAGAAATATAAGCGATTAAAATCTGCCGGATTTTACCCACTACTGAAACGTAACGTCAGATGAAGAAAGTCGGATGACGGCGTCAAGTGACACCGATTCTGCTTTGGCTTTGCATTTGTCAGAAACAACCAGCAGTGAACACAACCTGACCTAAAATTTAAACGTATTCGTTGGAAACACATCTTCAATATTCTGCCGAGCCGAATTTTCGAATTTCGCCATGCAATTTACGATCAGGTTTATCTGGAAGACTTCCTCTTTACGTCGCAACATCGTACAGACGTTCCAATGGTGTTTTTCGAAAAATATAATCATGTCAAGATTTCATGTTTTTGCAATTTTTTCGGCTCCGAAATGTAAGCTGTTTTTTGCCATTTTTCGCAGATATCTCCGAAATGGTGGGAGCTAGCTCGAAATAAAAAGTAAGCTCAAAAGAGTATTTTTTACTACGAATCTCTTGCTATCATCAGAATTTTGATTTTTTTTTTTTTTCATTTCTGTCGGCCGTATACGGCAAAAAATCGCAAATTTTGAGCTTCTACAGTTGGCAACTTTTTAATCTTGGCTCCTTCGCCAAAAGACTACTCTAGCAAATTTAAATAGAATTAAATTTAAACTCTTTTTTAAATTTTTTGAATTCCGACAAAAATGAAGGAATTAGAGAGGGCGGAATTTGGGACTTTTTTTTTCGGTAAAATTTCTACATTTTGGCACTGTAATTAATCGGTAATTAACTAAAATCGATATTATATACGATGTTTACTTAATATCATGTACTATTTTGACCCTCCGTTAATCTCGGCCCTTCGAAACAAAGAGAAAAATTATTTTTTTTTAAATTTACGTACACTCTATAGGAAAACGTGTAATCTCCTACATTTTCTCGAATATCACGATAATTATCGTTTTCTTCGAAAAAAATTGTAGATAGCTTATGTAAAGAGAATTAATTGGGCTTTCCGACACTTTTTTTATTTTTTCTCTAACATAAAAAACAAACGACTTATGACCAAATGTGCGAATGTCTCAAAGCCCACCGCCGCCCAGTCTATTAATTAGGGTGAAGACACCGCTCGGCTAAAGTACGCCCATCTGTGGGACCCAATGCGAGACTAGTTTCTCGATCTGACGTCACACTGCTTTTCGTGAGGAGTGGCAATTATTTATTGCAAAGTAAGTACTGCGATTTAAGAGCTGATATTCGGTGTGGCGTGTTTTTATACATAAACACATACTTTAATGAAATTAAAAAAAAATGGGCAAGTTCCCCATTGGCAATCATATTTTAATACATTTTAATCGGAATTATTTTAAATTATCACTTTAATACACTTATTCATGAAGACATTCTTATCAGTTAGATGTAAAAAGACTGTGATAAACCGCGTGGCTGAGCTTCTCAATTAATTAATTTGTTGCGTGCTTACCTTGTCGAGTGGCGGATTCGTAAAGTTAAGTAAAGTAAAGTTAAAATGGCTTTTCAACACCTCGATATTTTCAGTGAAATGGTCAGCGTGGCTAGTGGCCAATATTGTTAATATTTATTGATATCTCGCGCTATCTTACCACAGCGGGGTTTATTACATTTTAATATGAGGTAGAATTCTATAACACGGTTGGTAATAAATTGAAGCTTCTTCTTTGCAGAGATGTGAGGCGGTAAGCTAGATTTGACTGATTTTTAAGGACACGGTTTTATTTTGAATACAATTAGTTAAGAAAAATAAATAAATTGGAATGCAGGTGGAGCAAGCAACAAAGGATAGTGTTAATTAAATGCATTTCTAGTAGCGGAAAAACACTTCGTTACACAATTGAACTGTCAATAGCGTCAAGCGGCATATGTTACTAAGTGACGTTGATTTGATTAGCACTTGTAAAAAATGTTTTAAATTACACCCCCTTCAAATATAAACGTCAATAAGATCTTGTCGCATATACTGATAACGTGCTCATCCTACTATCCTCCTTTCCCGGCTCAGGTATAGTATGCTGCTGTACTATAGTACTGCTAGTTACTATAATAGCTAGCAGTATTTACTTACAATTGAACCTCGCTCACCCTTAATAAGTTTCTATTTCTGAACAAAAATTTTATAGATTTGGTTTACAATTATTGTGGACTATTTCTGATTTATTGTGGTTGCAGTTAATTGGGACTAATTCAACTCTCTAAATATATCTAGTATAATTGAACTGTATAGGATATATTATATTTGTAAGTTTGGTCCCATCTTGAGTTCACTATATTGAATTTCTCTAAAAATTTTCAGATTTAAATAAAATTGAAAATATGCCCAAAAGTTTTGATAGCTGTATATGATTTTGGCCCTATTTTGGATCGATCATATTAGATTTCGCCTCTGAAATAACGTTCACAAACACTGACACACTTGAACGTTAATGAAATCGATGACCAATGTCTTAAGCCTCTCCATGTAATGCCAACATCGCGCCATCGAGTATTTTGGTATTTGAGGAAACTGTCGCTTAGCTGTTGTAATTATTCTAGTGCGTTTGTGTTGAAAAGATTTCGTGTTAGTAGATTTACTGGTGGTTATAGGACATATTTTTCTCGAAAATTTGGTCACCATCTTGGATTCGTCATACATATTTTTATTTTTGTTTTAAATATAGTTCATATACCATATATATTTTACTAAACCAATATAATAATTAAAAATATAATAGAGCCTTAACTGTTGGGATGAATATCCAGGGAATCATTTTTTTAATTTAGATTCATAACTCTAAATAAAGCATATGTTTTTTAATATCACACCCACAATGAAACTCATGAATATAAATCTGGTCAGAGACAATCATAATTTTCTTTTATCTCACTGAATCCTACTAACCCCTCTTCAAACAAGAAAAAACCACGATGGCAATCCTCTGAAATAATTTTAATAACGAAATGAGAAAAATTTAAATTAATTTTTAATAAGTTCTGGATTACCAACGTTTAGCATTATTAAATATATACATTTTATTTAATAATTAATGTAAAAAATAAATAATATCGATTTATTACTAATTTATAAAGACATTCGTAAACGCTTCATCATAAGGAATATGAACTTTTGCGGAACTCTTACACATTAATTTTTTAATTCAGGGCAATCAAAATATCAAGACTGAAAACAGAAGAAGTAATTAGCTTATGTATTTCAGAGTACAAAATTTGTTAGTCACAAATATTCACTTTTTTTCTCTGTTATATTTTCTGTTCGTTCCTTTTCAGCAGTCAACAGTCCTTCTGATAGTTCTTACCAGGTAAAATTTGACGAGAGTTTAATTGTCATTATTACAAGTAGAAAATTAGTTTTTAATTAAAATGACGCATTCGCCAAGTTTTCGAAAATGCTGTTATAAAAAAATTAATTACAATTTTTATCTTACACTATACGTAGCTTGCTGAGACTGTGATCGGGCATCGCGCCATATCCTACAATTTGCAACAGATTTGATAGGGAAATTGATGAAACTACACCACAGGAATCATTAAACAAAAGAAACATACATACGAATTGACAACCTTCTCATTTTTTTAATTTCTTGAAGTTGGTTAAAAATAGTCTCTATATTAAATATGTGTTGGCCACAATGACTCAATAAATCAGCAACTCATATTAAGAAAAGTTCGTAAATTTAAAAAAGAAATTCCTCGTTCAGTGATGCTTTCGTACTCTTTTATCTTCAAAAGATATACACAATGACTCATAAGCCAACAATAACCCAACGACCCAACAACCCAGTGACCCAATAAATCAGCAACTCATATTATCAAGTTTAAGTAAAACCAAAGAAAGAGAAAAAAATTCTATCTTTGTTATTTGAGCCGCAAAATCCGAATCTGGCTTCGAAATTGGGCTTACACGTCACAATTTTTTTATAGTCCATAGTCGAAAAATGGACTAGATTTGGAACAAAATCATAGCTTAATAAAATTTTGCTATATGGTAGGATAAAAACTATGCTAAACAGTAGTACTGATATATTTTAGTTGCTACATATTTTTGGCACCGCACTGCAAAATTACTCCTCAAAAGAGATGAAATCACTCTTAAGTGGGTAAAATCCCTAGTATACACAGTTACATATAAAATGAAATTGCTTTTTTTGTTTTCAATGTACTAGGTCTATAGTTTATTAAAATTTATAGTTTTACTTCCACATCCAGTGGAAGTATAGTAACGACAAAAAAATTTTAAAAAATTTTTATTGTTCAAATAGGCTTAGAATGTCATGAAACGTCGAGATTTTAAGTTTGAGCGAAAAAAAAATTTCTGTCTGCCTGTCGGTCTGTCGGTCTGTAACTTTTTTTTGTGCGCACGTTCACTCTGGAACTGTTTAAGATATTGACTTGAAATTTGGTACACGTATGTATTTTAACGTGATCTGGAACTAGATTATATTTTCATCTTGTTCCATCGAAGGGTTGGGGGTAAATTGGGGTAAATTTGGTGTAAATAGGTAAATTAAGCAGATAAGAGTCCAGAAAATTGGTATTTAGTATATTAAAGAGAAGCTAAGGTCTCAAAAAAATTTTTGGCATTAGCCACCCCCATTACCACCCCCACCCTATTATTAAATGGGATGAAAAAAAATTGTGATTTAGTGTGCGTGTACAAGAACCAGAAACCTCAAAATATTTTTTTACTTCATCCTCCCCCACTACCACCCCCTAGCACCACCCCCACCCCACTACCGATGTGGGGTATCGTTTTATAGGTTTTTGGGGTAGAGGATTTCAAATATTATATTATTAAAGTTCCATAAACAATTATTTTCACATACAAAATTTTTTCGTTGTGAGTGACTTGGATAGAAAATCCGGATGTGGAAGTAGTGATTCCTTGGGCAGCGGTTTTACTATTAATAACGTGTACCGAATCCGAAGTATAAATATGGAAATTGGGGATGTGATTCGACAGTTAAACGATAGAAAGATATAGTCAAGGACAGCATTAAATCATTTTCACACAAACGCAATTTGTTCGGAAGGAAATATATTAGAACGTGTACCAGATAACTTTATTACCTCTTTTTAGATTTTACAAATGTTTCAATTCATATTACAAAAAGATGACGATAAAACCATATCGAACAGTGATGTACGTACGTTCTTTATAGAAAACCGAAAATGCCACAAACTTTTACACAGGCAGAATACAATGATTTAGTTAGAGATAACTATTTTTTTGAAAAAGAGTGCTTTTCCCGAAAAATCGGAAACAAATATCTGCATTCCATTGAATGCGCAGCATATTTCCTACGTCGCGTCATTGCCTCTATTGAAAAGAGCAGGCTATGTGCTTATACGTACAGTACCATAGGTGGTCGCTAGAAGCATGTGCACATGTTGTATTCTTAATTTGCTGACAAAAACTGAAAAAGTATTTCAAAAAGCTGATACAACTGTGTTAGATCTTTTGGCGATATGCAATGGTTTTAGTCAGTCGCAATCTAGTGGTGTGAAAGTAAACCAATAAGTATCATGTTTATTCATGTAAAATGATGTCTCGTAATAATCTACCATTTTACTAGTTCTGTTCATTTTCAGCGCATGTTTATGTAGAAAAACACACTACCGGGCGTCAAATTGACGCGACACCTCCGATTAAAGAACTTATATCTAGATACATAACAGGCTATCTTTTCACTATATACCTTGTTTGCTCCTAACATAGTCACATTATATGTCCATTAAAAAGAATAGATGAACATCACATCCCATAGGCAACAGTGGCGTTGTGTGTGTAGAAAATGTGTAGAATGGTAAATATTTTCATTAAAATGAATTATTGCAATTCCTGCATTACCGGCTCTTTATATAACGTGATGTAGGCATACGATATTACAGTAAGATAAAACAGTAAGATAAATATGTATTGAAAGGATATTAAAATTTAATTGCTATTTACTTTATAACTGTAAACTGAACTTCATCATGTTACGACTATGGAACGATCGATTTTCTTCTTTTCTAAACTGCTTTCAGCAAACGGCACAGCACTTCACTATTTATTTGCACTGAATATATTGTCACTAAACTGTGTAAATATGAATAGAGAATATTATTTAGGTATTAAGCAAATCACAACTTAATATAAAAAGACTTCTTCACCACATTTTGATCGAAAAACACGAAAAACGCTTATTAACATTAATGGCGGATATACTGTCAAAAGTGACAAACTGAGATTATGATAATCAAACTGAATCGATGGTGCCCGAATCGGTCGCGAACAGATCGACTAGCCAATCAAGAACTTATGGGAAGAAGTGCCTTAGATTGTGAATCTTTCGGGATCACACAAAGTAATGCCATTATGTATCTAGATATAAGTTCTTTAATTGGAGCGCGACACCAATTTATTTATTAAGGGGCGCCGGCCGCGTTCTGTCCCGTTCTTCCACTCCCAGTCGGGTTCGAGATAAGATGCACTTCGCTAGACGAGTAATGGATCAAAGCTGCACTACCTCAGATCATTAACGACGCTCTTTCAAGACGTGATTTCAATTTTTCACTGACAATAAGGGCTTTTACGTCTTTATATTATTGCGATTTTTGCATAAAAAAAATCCCAATCGAAGATTTCTCTCCGACGGGATTGAAATTTGACGTGATTTTGGTCTGTTTATACAGTAGTAAGTAGTCTGACGTCTTTTGGTTTAATAATAATAATAATAATAATACATTTATTTTCCAACCATAAACAGATGTTGTTTTACAAAAAGAAATTAAATATTTTATATATACAAATACAAATTTATATAACAAATAAATGGAAAAATGGGCATAAATTCAGTTCGGCTAATGAATAGCCGTCTGTTCTTCCATTTAGCCCAAGTAAAAACGGATACAATGTGAAACAATCCCAAATATTTTCCTATGTTACCAAAATAAAGAATTTCAACATATTAAATATTTACCTGAGAATTATATAATGAAACGTTACTTGAGTTAACTTTCTTAAGATTGCCAATTGAACAGGATATTTCTAAAGGTCTTCTTGAAACTTGATATCGATAAGGTTTTTAGCTTTTCTGGAATTATGACATTATAATATTTTGCAATATTGTAAGCAAATGATCGTTTGTAAAAGGATGACTTATGGGAAGGGATCGTTAGTAAATTTTTTGAGCGAATATTAATACTATGTGCAGTTCGCCTAAAGCAAATTTTTTTAAATAAGTAAGGAGGAGTCTGTAGTTTTATGATTTTATGATATAAAACAGATGTGTGTAATTTACATCTATTAGACATGTTGAGCCACTTAGCAGCTTGAAGAGTGTGTGATATTGGTTGCCTTCTACGTATACCAAAAATAAATCTAAGACACGAATTTTGCACTTTCTGTATACGAGATTTAACAGATTCCGTTATACAAGAGTCATACAAGGAGTCACAATAATTAAAACACGATAGTATTAAGGAGTCACACAGCAATATTTTCAAGTCTCTACTGAGACAATATCTATTTGCATATAAAATTTTTAAATTACAATAGGCTTTTTGGATACATCGTGCAATATGTTCTTCGAAACGTAAACCTCTGTCTAAAAAAACACCTAAATTCTTACATAAATTGCATTGCAATAGAACCTCATTTCCCACTTTTATTGCGAATTCTTGAGTAATTGTATCCCGTATACACTTCTTCCCGAATAACATGAAATATGACTTTGAAGAATTAATTTTAAGTGCATGTTTTTTACAGAATTCCACAAGGTTCCCTAAATCTGAATTTATTAGAGTCATAGCTTCATTTGATTCATGTGTGAAAAATTCATATAAATTTGAGTATCGTCGGCATACATGTGAAATTTACAATGAGTTAAACATGAATTAATATTACAAGTGTATATCGAAAATAGTAATGGGCCTAATATGGACCCTTGTGGGACACCTTGCTTTAAATCTATTGAATTAGATGATTTCCTTTTATAATTTACAATTTGAGATCTTTTGAAAAGGTAATTTTTTATTAAATTAATAGCTTCGATTCCAAATCCAACGAATGAGAGAATTGAAAGCAAAATTTTGTGATTTATGGTATCGAAAGCCTTTGAGAAATCTAAAAGAATAAGTGCAGTTAAATTACCATCATCTGTAGCTCTAAATATGTCATCTGTCATGCCGAGAAGTGTGGTATTGCGGCTATATCCGGATCGGAAACCAGATTTTGTCACAGGCAAAATATCATATTTTTTTAAAAAATCTTTAATTTGCGTCTCCATAATTCTTTCTAACACCTTGGACATAGTGCACAGTATACTTATGGGGCGAAGGTCTTTTAGTTCTTGAGGATCTGCTACTTTAGGCAGTGGTGTCACTAATGCTTTTTTCCATATTTCAGGAAATACGCTATTTTTTATGCAAAAGTTTACAATATGTGTAATATAAAGTATCAAATGAGGGCAGCATAATTTTAAAAGTTTAATATTTATATTATCATATCCAGTGGCATTCGTATATTGTTTATAATATTTTCTACATCAGATTCGTTCACTTCCTTGAAAGTAAATAGTTGGGTAAAGTTTGCTTTTCTGTTATTAGTATAATAGTCATGGAGTTCTGTGTCAATTAAAAAATTATTATCAATACACGAATTTAAAAAGTAATTATTTATTTTATTTACATCTTGTAAGTTATCTGGAATAGTATTATTTTTTGTTTTATTTATTATTTTTAGTTTATAAATATCCTTCCAGATTTGACCCGACTTGCTGCAAGTTGAAATTTGATAATCTAAGAACGCCTTTCTTTCTCTTTTGATGCTGCTTGTAACCAAATTTCTCAAAGATTTGTAATAATCCCAGTGTGCCGGAATTTTGCTTTTTTTGAATTTTTTAAGAGCCTTGTCTTTAAGTTTTATCATAAATTTGATGTTATCTGTTCTAAATTCTTTTAATGGTGCATGAATGTCAAACAGATTATTTAAGTTATTATTAACAAAATTCATCTTATCATTAACATCATCCATATCAAATATTAAAAACCATGGCACCGAGTACAAATCTCTGAGAAACATATTGTAATCGAAGAGCGAAAAGTCTCTACCGAAAATAATATCTGGTGTTTTATTAAAATTAGCCAAAGAGGTTGTTCAATAAATTAAATTATGATCTGATATATCACAGTCTAATACATCCTCGTTTAAAATTGTACTATTATTTGAAGTTAAGAGTAGGTCTAACAGTGATAGTGAAGATCTAGTTATTCGAGTTGGTTTATCGATTACTTGAGTAAGGCCTAATGTATCCAACAGACTGTTGAATTTTTTTACGTAATCATCCTCATTATTTAACATATTTAAATTGAAATCACCCATACACATTATTTCATCACAAGTAGGCAATAGACTGGATATTACTTCTTCAAACATATTTAAAAATAAAGTCGCATTCAGAGTGGGTGGTCTATAAATTGTCCCAATTGCAATTTTTTTTTACCAATGTTGACGCAGACCCACACCTGTTCACGGTTTATTTCTTCTAAATTAACCACATTATATTTTATATTGTTTTTAATATACATACCTACTCCTCCTCCCCTTGTTTGACGATCCTTCCTTACAAAACTATAACCCTGTATATTAATGACATCATCTGGAATATTGTTTGATAACCATGTTTCACTAAGACACAGAATATCGCCATTCACTTTATCTACAATATTTTTGAATTCATTTAATTTTGGCAATAGCGATCTAACATTCAAATGACATAACTTGAACTTACTACTCATTCTGAGATATATATATCTATTTATTTTATGTGATTGCAATTGTAAAAAATAATAATTAATCCAAATTAGAATACTACTACACCAAAATTATTTTTATATGAGTTACAAGAACTACACAAATTATTTGCAGATTATTTTTTTTAGCAGTTACCGCAAGGCAATAAATTTTTATACCTAAACTTAAGAAAGTCGACAACAGAATAGATAATAATTGAAATCTATAAGTATACTCTATACTTGCAAGTTATCCTGCTTATATATTAAATATATATATCGTGTAGTATAAAAGAATAATAACAATAATTTATAATAGTTTATTCGATCTTTATTTTACAGGAAATATTAAAATGAAAAGGAACAAATGTTCAAAAATTTTCTGGGTATAGTGAGAAGTAAACCAATATAATTTATGTATTGATAGTAAGATTAGATTTCTTCTTAGAGATAATATTTAATACAAAATTTATAATTTATTTATATCCCCCTATTAGTACTAAATTGAATCTAACAGGTAATAGAAAAATATGTTTTGTTTTTTATAAATGTGTGGTATTAATGACAAAAATAATAATTAGTAATAAATTTGAGAAGTTGAGTAAACTTGGATAAACAACAAACACATGTCAGTTGTCAGCTGTTTGTGTATTATCACCAGCGCCAATCGAGTTTAAATCTGCCAACACATTAATTCTGTGTTTTCTACCATTAGAAAAGATAAATACGGTACCTTTATAAGTCCATGTATTTTTTATGCCCACTTTAACAACAGCACTATTAAGGAGGTCCAATCTCATTTTCGTTATATCTTCACGCACAACGATGCCACTGTTTTTCAGCTTCTTTTTATTCACATACACACGTTCTTTGGTGACACTGTTGTAGAACTCCACGACGACTGACCTTGCTTTTTCGCCATCTTTTTGCGGACCAGTGCGATAACATTCTTTAATGGAATCTTTTTTAATATTTAAACTCATTTTATTATTAAAAATACTTAGCACTTTTTTCGTAATGTTTTCATTTCTTTCCTCACTTATTCCAAATATTCTTACTGAGTTTTTGCGAGAATTTTTTTCCACTCTGTCCATTTCCAATTGCAGTTTAATATTATCGTTTTTCACTTTATTTAACTCTTCTCGAACTTCACTTAATTCATTCTCTATCATTTCCTCAATTTTTTCACTTACAGCTTCCACAACATCACTAACAATTTTTTCTAAAAATTTTTTATCACTTAGCAGAGCATTTGTTATACCAAGAAGTTTTCCCTTCATTTCCTTTTTTTCCAGGGCCTTGGACATTTTTACGTTATTACTTAATAGTAACTAAAATTGACTATTTTTTTACACAGTTTTTCTATGATTACTTTGTCTCACTCAGTTGACTTTTTACACTTAGAATTATTAAAAACAGCAGCTGACAAGAAACACGTCTACTCGGTAGCAACCATTGAATCCGTTTCTGCTATTTTTGCATTAAAAAAAGTCACTATCCAAGATTTCTCTCCTACGGGATTGAATTTTGACGTGATCTGTACGTATTTACCTACTAATAATGGTCCCCGCACTTAAAGATTTCTGGAGAAATCGCATAACAAAATCCTAATCAAGCTTCCGTAAGGCGACCAGAACACTGTTGTATCAAACTTAAGGAGTCATAAGATTCCGATTACTCAGTTGTTTAGGTCTTTCAAAGGAAAACTCCAGGGATTAAGACTAGCAACAAGTCCTTACAGCAATAAAATGCAATTAGTTCAAAGAATACCATTTATTTAATAACTATTAAAGAATACAGTGATTTTCAGCAAAATGATATAATGTGAAAGAATCACGCCTCCCCAACTAAGGCAAATGACTTTGTAACCATACTAGTGAGAGGGTACGCTAACAATCGATTTGGTAGAAAAGATTTATGCAACCTTCCCAGAATTGAGTATAAGACTTTTTAGAAATGTATGTGACTTTTTGAAATATGGTAATTACGGCTGATTGAAAATAACATAAAAATGTTTTACTAAAAAGGTAAATTCGATAACGTTCGGTCAGTCCACGACTTACTTGTCCTTATGTGGGGTTCAAATTAGGAAAAATTAGAGCGACTCACCTCCGAACGAATTTTGGGCAAAATGGACTTTTGAATCCTTTGTGCACAAGGAGGTTTCCTGTATAACTTTATTATTCGGAAAGCCCTGTATTTGGCTTTCCTACCATCGTTTTGTATTGACCACCCAACGGACTCGACCAAATTGCGAGTCGCTGGGTGAATCCAAACTCGTTTTATGCGAGAAATCGGCCTTGTCCACTTTCATTGATTTTTTGCCAATTTTTGCTTATAGGCGCTACGCCACTTTGTCAAATTTGTCGATTTTGCTTGCCTTTTAGATTCATTGCTGTGTTAAAATTGTATTACCAGTCTTTAGGACAGGGTATATAATGACTGTACCTCCATGGTCAATGTCTTCGGCGGAGAAATTAAAGTTGAAAATATTTTGAAATATTTTCAAGGTACCTTTTTAGCGTACCTTTTAAAAAGTATGTGGTTCATCTTTCCATGACCACTATATACTTTCACTCTCATATTCTGGACCAAAATATATTTTCCTAAGTAAAAATTCGGTGTTTCTTAAAATTTTCACCTGGTTATTTCTAATGTCTTATTGAACTCATAACGGTCCTTTTGTCCCTAGTTTGTGGCTCTGAAGTCTCTCAGACTCTGGAAAATGTCCTTAAATAAAGTCGAAATTTCAGTTTGGTTTCGACTTAAGTCGATTCTGGCAGGTTCTATAACATTTACAGCACAAATTCTTGAGGCATTGACCTTGAGTCTCGCGACTTGAGTGGCCTCAGAGCAGCTTCAGAATAAAATTTCAGATATCAACTTCGCGTCAGTATTATGCTGCTCTATCTTAACTCTCAAGAAAAATGTATATGAAACTATCATTTCGTACGTGGAAAAATTACTATTAACTCAAACTTGACAACATATCACCCTTAGAACCCATGAGAGACGTTGCATCCTGCACAACTGCTTTTTCTGGCAATGATACTTGTATTGACTTATTACAATAATGAATTGGATTCGCTTGACAAGAAGAATCGGACATTTTATGATGAATTACAAATCTCTCTATAACGTCGAATGGCTTGAAGAACGTATTTGCTGATGATTGTGAATTTTCCGGAATTTCTTCGTATATACTCGCACTCACTCCAGTTTTACCTAAAATGTTCGAAATTTTTCTATGTCCGACTCGTTTTTCATCATTTCGAGAGTCGTTTGTTTGTTTTTATCCTGCTGACAAGTAAAAATATGAACAACTTTAGGCTTTATAATATACGAACATCGAATAAATAAAGTAGTAGACTTTACTTAATTCACTATGTTGAAGATAATTTTCCACGTCTTCTTCAAGTTGTAACATTTTTTAAATTGTTATTAATGAAAATTTCCCAATCTTACGTTAAAATGATCTTCGCAGCAATTAAATGTAAATTCAGTTTTATATATCTTGAGATAAACGAGTACAAGAGAGAAAACAAAGAAATTAGGAAAAGAAATACGGTTCCTAGCACACTCCACACTTCGTGAAATCTTATTTTTATCACCTTGTGTATCAACGCAGGGCATCGGTACCTATAGCCTCTAACCGCGAGCGTATTGTAGTGGGATGATATCCGTCTTTCTTTTTCTAATTTCTTTGTTTTCTTTCTTGCACTCCTTGAACTCAGGATGCATATATAAAACTACACTTGCCGAATCTGTATGTATGTTTTTTCAACACTATAACACTCTACCGGACAGCTTTGAAGTTTGGAGTTCTCTAATTTCTCTCGAATATTTTTTTTCTTATCACAGGCCCACAGAAACAAAAAAGTATCCTGGGCTAGTGACCAGACCCACAAATTCCCATGTATTTTCACTCGCTGAACACGAATCTGGCGTATTAACCTTACATATTTCAAGATTATTGGCAGTAGCGTTGAGGTAAATTGAAGACAACTCCAATACATACTTTCGAGGTGGTAATGATATAGCAGATAACAATAACCTAACGGCTCAATAACCCAATGACTCAATAAATCAGCAATCGTTCAGTGATGCTTTCGTACTCTTTTATCGTCAAAAGATATACACAATGACCCATAAGCCAACAATAACCCAACGGCCCAACAACCCAGTGACCCAATAAATCAGCAACTCCTATTATGAAGTGTAAGTGAAACCAAAGAAAAAGAAAAAAATTCTACCTTTGTTATTTGAGCCGCAAAATCCGAATCTGGCATCGAAATTGGGCTTACACGTCACAATTTTTTTATAGTCTATAGTCGAAAAATGGACCAGATTTGGAACAAAATGACAGCTTAATAAAATTTAGGTATATGGTAGGATAAAAACTATGCCAAACAGTTGTACTGATACATTTTAGTTGCTACATATTTTTGGCACCGAACCAAGTACAAAATTACTCCTCAAAAGAGTGAGTAAAATCCTAGTATCCCTGGTTACATATAAAATGAAATTGCTTTTTTGTTTTCAATGTACTAGGTCTATAGTTTATTGAAATGTATAGTTTTACTATTAATAACGGGTACCTGATCCGAAATATAAATATGGAAATTGGGGATGTGATTCGACAGTTAAACGATAGAAAGATATAATCAAGGATAGCATTAAATCATTTTCTCACAAACGCAATTTGTTTGGAAGGAAATATATTAGAACGTGTACCAGATAACTTTATTACCACCCCCTTTTAGAATTTACAAATGTTTCAGTTCTTATTACAAAAAGATGATGTCGATAAAACCATATCGAACAATGATGATGAAGGGTACGTTCTTTATGGAAAACCGAATATGCCACATACTTTTATACAGGCAGAATACAATGATTTAGTTAGAGATTTGGAACTAGCTAAAGATGCTGCTGAGTTCTTAGTTTCAAACCTGAAATCGAAAAATCCACTGGAAAAGGGAACAAAGGTTTCATTTTATTGAGACAGAAACAAAGAGTTTCGGAACTACTTTTCGGAAGATTCCAATCTTGTATATTGTAACAACATCAAAGGTTTGATAGATAACTAAAACCAAACAAATACAAACCCAATGAATGGAGATTGTTTTTGGACTCTTCCACGCGAAGTTTAAAAGCTGTACTAATAACATAATACTAATAAATTGGCACCGATACCTTTTGCCCATTCGACAGTCCTAAATGAAGAGTATTGAAATACAGAATTGGTTTTGAAAATGATCCATTACGAAGAACATGAATGGTAAATTTGTGGTGACTTGAAAATATTGTCAATAATTTTGGGCCAACAATCGGGCTTTGTGAAGTATCAATGATCTCTTTGAATCCCGGTTCAATGAACGTCATTAAAAAGCCATTAGTCGAATGTTCTAAAATTCTTTTGTCTCCTCTTCATATTAAGGGATTAATAAAACAATGTTTCAAAGCTCTTGACAAAGAAGGACAATGTCATGAGTATTTAACACGTAAGTTCAGTCGTATATCAGAAGCTAAATTAAAGGAAGGAATATTTGATGGATGAAAATTTCACTACTCAAATGACTGACATCGAAAAAGCTGCATGGGTTAGTTTCAAAGAAGCTGTAGGTTTAGGGAACAAAAAAAGTGAAATGCACAAAAATATAGTAGCCAATATGATACAGAATTATCACAAAATGGGCTGTCTAATGAATTTGAAATTACATTTCCTTCCCTGAAAACTGTTCTGGACAATGAAGAGGGAATCGTTGCCAAAGAAAAAAAGAGGAAAAAACACCCATTACGCAGGTCCTTTGGAGATAAAAGTAAAATGTAAGAGATTCTTGCTTTAAGTTTACGAACTTTGGTAATATGAATTGCTGATTTATTAGGTCATTGATTTGTTGAGCCGTTGGGTTATTGTTGGTTTACGGGTCATTACGTATATCTTTTGAAGATAAAAAAGCACGAAAGCATCACTGAACGAGGAATTTTTCTTTTATTTGCGAACTTTGGTAATATGAATTGCTGATTTATTGGGCCATTGGGTTATTGGGCAGTTGGGTTAAGATAGGTTATTGTGGGTTTATGGGTCTTATTGTTATCTACTATATCATTATCACCTCTAAGTATGTATTAGAGCTGTCTTCAATTTACTCCAACGCTACTGCCAATGATCTTGAAATATGTAGGGTTAATACGATGAATTAATGAATATCGAGCTTTCTTTTTATCATAACTCATAAATTAGTCCAGGAAGGTCCTATTCTGATACCAGATTCGTGTTTAGCGAGTGAAAATATATGCGAATATGTGGGTCTGGTCACTAGCTCAGGATACTTTTTTGTTTTCGTGGGCCTGTATCATTTATAAATTATTTAAAAAGAATCCCTTAAAACTATGCAATACTCATAAAAATATTGAAAAAGAAATATTATTGATAAACATGATACTAAAAATAATTTATGTAACAACAGTTATTTATCCAAATTACCCATTACAGAAATATTTATTGACATGCTGTTGATGCGGTTAAATTAAATGTTACGTGCAATGATGCATTATAACAAGAATAAATCATATTCTCATTATTCATTTTATTAAAAGTTCGTTTTCATGAATCGATATCACACAACAGCTAATGCTATATATAATAAATCAGTTTCATCTGAAACAGACTCTCGAACACACTAACATATATCAATATTACTTTATGATTAGTGAGCATAGAAATATTCTGAAACAATTATTTGTTTATCTAAAATATCTAATGAGCATATAAACCAATTGCAGGATAAGTGAACAACAGTAGATACATTGCAATAGAAAATGCAAAGTACACATGATACATAAAATTAAAATTACGAGGTGATAAAAAACACATAAAACTACTAAGGGTGCTTGAACTAGCGTAACAGTTACAGGCAATAAAGAAAAATTTTACAATCTAACAACTTCTAACAATTTAAAAGCGTGAAAATAGGATATATAAACAGAGTATTGTAAGAAACGCGAATAAATGTAAAGTATACTAAAATAAACAACCGTACTACTTGCTGTACTTTGTCACAACAAAAGATACATTCATATAACATATGAAATATCTGCATACTGACAAATACACAAACACAAACAATCAGTACAAAATTAATATTATCGCCTTTCTAGGAATTTCGTAAAAGAGTAAAACATTTCAGTTGTCAATAACTGTTTTAACCGACTAGAGAACGCATTAAAGTTTTTATTTCTAATTTGGAGCGGATGTTATGGTACAATTTTGAACCCTAGTAGTCCACTCCCTGCTGTGTTATATGAAGTCGGTGAATTGGAATTTGAAGTTATTCCATATGTCTTGTATTGTAGTTATGATTTTCGAAATTATGTGTATATTGGGTTTTGTAGGATGAAAGTTTTTCAAGCGTCAGGTGCTGTTTCCTATATGAGTATTTCGTATGCTGCAACGCTGTGGAAATTTGAATAATAGGCTACTTTTGTTTCGTCGGCGGACACATTTTTTGATACCCTAATGGTGTAAATATATAGCTGAAGCAAGTTTTTTGTAGAGCTCATTATTATGGCTTTTCCAATTTAGCTTTGCTCTCTAATGTTAAACCATGGAATTTTAATAATGGTTTTTCAGTTTCCCTATTTATTGATAAAATTATATTTTGCGTTTTCTCTCCGTAATGCCAATGAGTTCGAGGTGAGCCAGGTATTTGTTTCATGCAGATTTTATTATTGAGTTGTTAATTCAATATTATTTTTCCTTTTGATGCCAATGAATTCGAGGTGAACCAGGTATTTATTTCATGTAGTATATTTTGTGATTGGGTTGTTAATTCAATATTATTTTTTCATTTTGATGCCAATGAGTTCGAGGTGAACCAGGTATTTATTTCATGTAGTATATTTTGTGATTGGGTTGTTAATTCAATATTATTTTTTCCTTTTGATGCCAATGAGTTCGAGGTGAACCAGGTATTTATTTCATGTAGTATATTTTGTGATTGGGTTGTTAATTCAATATTATTTTTTCCCTTTAATATGAATGTTGTATCATCTGCATACAAACAAGCTCCATAACTGTTAATATTAAAGAGTAAATCGTTAATATATATTATAAATAATACCAACACCGAGCCTTGCGGTACACCTTGGGATCTGATTTTTTTTATTATTCCACCATATTATTTGATATCGATTAGTCACATATGATGTGAACAATTTATGTGAAATTCCTCTCACACCATAATAATATAATTTACCAAGTAAAACTTTGTGGTCAACTGTGTCAAAAGCCTTACTTTAACCAAAACAAATTATTTCCACCTCTTCCTGTCTGTCGAGAGCCTCCATTATTTTTTCTACTACCTCTATTAGGTCAAATCAACCATCACAACTCTATTAGAGTTTTCCTTTACAATATGTATATTGACTGCTATGTAGTAATTTTTGTTTAAAAAAAATTTTATCAGCTGGTTCTTCAAAATAATTTCAAATATTTTTAAAATTACTTGTAAAATTGACATGGGTCTATAGTTATTGATATGGTTTATATCTCCTTTCCTATATATCAGAATAATTTTTGCATGTTTTAAGTCATCTGGAAATATTTCCTCTTGAATACATCTGTTTATTATTACTGCAATTAGCGACACCAGAACATCTCCGATGTTTTTTACCATTTATTATTTTTATTTATTTGTTTTCATCATGACTAGAGAACATTATTTAGGCATTATGCAAAATCACAACCCACACACTTTTTTATTCATCACGAAAATACCCATGAAAGTGGGTATTTTCGTGATGAATAAAAAAGTGTGTGGATTGTGATTTGCATAATGCCTAAATAATGTTCTCTTATCTCCGATGTTCTTTCAGATGTAAGTTAATATCCCATATATCCTTCGTTTTTCTAGTTTTAATGTTTTTTGTAACATTTCTAATCTCGTTTTCATCTGCTGCTCCTACATATATAGACTTATATTTGTTTATTATATGATTTTTTGGTAATTCATTGGATATGATAGATGAGGTTTTAATTGGGGAGCATCACTTGATACTATATTTGCAAAAAAGTTACTAACATCTTCAGCTGTCAAAGCTGATTGCTCCTGATCGTTATCACACTTTTGATTTTTTGTGGTTTCTGATTTAATTATTGACCAATTTGCTTTTGATTTATTTTTATAATCAGCTATATAATTATCATTTGCTGCTTTTTTGACCACTGAGTTTTTTATATAGGCCTTTTTAAAATTTTGATATGCATTCAAACAATTTTGATCTTTTCTTACATTATGCATCGTAGATAAAGCATCAAATTGATTTTTCATCTGTTTCAGTTCTTTTGTGTACCATTTGTTATTTTTATTTATGACTACTTTCTTCATTTCAGGCATGAGAGCTTCAAACAGTTCTGTGAAGATGTAGCACTAATATGCTTGATGGCCATTTTTACCTTCTAATACTATTTTCCAGTCTATGACAGCCATTCTGGATTTAAATTGATAAATATTATAATAATTAATTTCTCTATATCTAATCTCCTTCTGATTTTTAGTATTGCTTAATTCATGTGGGATTTCGATGAGATGTCCAAACAATAATAATAATAATAATAAGTTTATTTCCCATATTGTAACAAGTATAAATTATAAAGACAAGTACCATTATCTCGAAAACCATAGTTTTGTAATAGGATGAATATTTTTTATGGCACACAGCTTTCGCAAAATCTAAAAATATATATGCGCATGGCTTACTACTATCCATGAAAATATAAACACACTGCGTTAACTTAGCAATTACGTCTTCTGTCGATTTGCCATTTCGGAATCCATACTGCCTATTTGAAAATATTTCATATTTATCTATAAATTTTATAAATCTGAATTTAAGAATTTTTTCGTATACTTTTGCAATATTGGATATTATTGATATATGTGTAATTTCCTAAATCTGTACTATCCCCTCCCTTATACAGCGATTTAATTATACCAATTTTAAAACTTTTAGAAAGTACTCCTGATTAATGCTCTGATTAAGTATAGATGCGAGTGGTGTAGCAATTTTATCTGCAATATGCTTTAACACCTCTGTTTGTATATTATCATACCATGGAAACTTTTTAAGTTTTAGTTCTTTTGTAGTTTTTCTTACCTCTGTTTTATTGCATGATTTAATAAGAGAGTTTTCTAATATTCTACAGTTTTCGTTGTAATTTTGGGGAACTTTAGTTTTATTGGCATATTTTTCTCCAATGTCGCTATAATAATCCTCCAGGCTATTCACAATTTCTTTTATATTCGATATTAATGTGTTATTTTCAGTTTTTATTTGGTTTATTTTATTTTGAGGATTAGTCATATTAATCTTATTAGTCATATTATTAAATTGTATTAAATGTTTGTCATAAATTTTGTGAACTATTTTTATTTTTGTCTATTTTCGCATTATAAAAATTGTTCTTTGCTTTTTTTAAAAGAAGATTTAATTTATTTTTATAGATTTTTATACTCAATACTCGGGTTTATATCATGCGGATTTGCTAAACAGTTTTTATACACTTATACATTTACAGTATTTATAAGGGCATGTCATATCCATTATTTTCTTTTTCTTTCCAAGTGTTTAATTTTTACTAATTTTGTGTTGTTCTCAATGGTTCTATGTAATTTTGTTATTAATATTACTCTAATCTGGTCAACATCATCACCATTTCTCATTTTGCAGTTCAATTTTTATTTTCCCATAGTTATTGTATTTTATAAGTGAGTGGTGTGGTTCATATGTATTTACAATGTCTAGCTTTAACAGGAAAATAATGGGGTAGTGATCTGTAATATTTTGTTAAAAAATCAATGACCGCATTTTTGTTCCTTCACTTTTAACAAAAAAATTATCAATGGTCAATGATTTTAATTTATTTTGAATACGTGTATATTTATTTATATAAAAAATGTAGTCATGTGTGTTTAATATATTTAAATAATCATGTACAAAATAATTGTTTTCTAACAAAATATTTATATTCATATCTACCACTAAAATGAAAATGATCTGACACATGCAAATTCAGTGTTTTTGCTTTATATTCTGTATTTATTTTGGTGAAAATGTTGTCAATACAACAATAGAGTATGTGAAATGAAATATAAGTATAAGAGTATAATTAAAAGTTTTAAAGGTTGTCCGTCAAACATAAGTGATTCTACCACTTTCGGACAAATTAGTTTTTTCAATTTGTTACGAAAAATGAATAAATAAGTTATTATTAAATACATAATTCCTTACTTAGCAGACATAAGCGCACCATATATGGTAGACAACCTCCAGATCTAAAACCAAGTATGTTCTGAAGAATTTGGACCTGGACCCTGGGCTCAAACCTAGTATACGATAAACAGTGCGACCAGCATATTCGAAACATAATACTCTTTGGCCAACTTAGCTACCGTACCGTTACATACACTATTATATACTTATTGGTACTTGTTGAATTTAGCTAATATACTAACTTGTGTATAAATTTCAAATGTACTAGTATTGTAACTCACTCACTAGGTATGTATGTATGTAAACTTTCAATGTTAAATGACTGACACAAAGTTCTTTGCTTTGACATCTAAAGCACTGGCAGTCATCGTCACCATAGTCACTCGCCCTTACACATGGTCTATAACAATCATTTAAATACACAGCCACATCAAAGTAAAGTGGTCTGGCTTGCGGACCAGACCAGTGTATCCTTATGTATTCGGACCCGCTGAAACCGAATCCGAAGTCAGAATTGTCAGATTGCTTCATTTTTCAGACTATTTTTGGGGTGGGTGTTTTTTGGGGGTCGGGGGTGAATAATGAACCAATCTGACAATTCTGACTTTGGATTCGGTTTCAGCGGGTCCAAATACATAAGGATATACTGCTCTGATTCGAAGACCAGGCCGTTTTTTTGGGAGGGTGCTTTTTTGGGGTTAGGGGTAAAAAAGAAGCAACCTAAAATTCTGACTTCGGATTAGGTTTCAGCGGGTCCAAATACATAAGGATACACTGGTCTGGTCTGCAGGCCAGACCACTTTTCTTTTGTGTGTGGCGGTGTTAATCTTCATAGGCATCGAAAAGGGAAAACAATGTAATTCCTTGGTCAGAAATGTTACGTCTCTGACTTAACAACGACGGAAATAAGTCTTCAGTTTATTTCATCAGAGTGATAATTATTTAGTTATTCTGAAATTCTCAGAAAATGATTTAAAATATTGATGATTTTTTAGGTGACTGTTGATTGAGCAAAAGTTTTAGTAAATGCGACTCATTTCTCTCAAGAAATTATGTGTATAATTCAAAAATTTTTTGTCGATATTTCATCCTTTTTATTTTAATGTTTGCATCTTTGTGAAGTGGAAAAATTCACCCTTTTAACAATATCAAACAGTACCTATATATTAATTTTAAAAAAATGTAGACATAATTTCATTGAATTGCCGTAAAGGAGAATAGTAATTTCTTACAAAGCTTGCCTCTAAAGCGTTTATCGGAAATACTTTTATTTTTCTAATAAATGCATTTGTTACGAAGAGGTATTTAATACTTTGCGATATAGTTTTAGGAGGTGCGATACTATTAACTAAAGTGAAAGTGTATCCAAGGAAATTTCAAATGTAATTTTCTCTAGGATATCCTTTAGATCTTTTTATAGCAATCCATATCAATTTAAGAGACTTACAATCGCCTAGAAAGCCTCTAAATATCAAGTCTGAAGGTGAAGGCACTTAAAAGACGGATATAGAGTCTTTATTTAAAGCTGTTATAGGCAGTTCTTATCGTTTACGGATGAGTGTCACCTTTGAATGAACTATGGCAATTCAGAATTTACTAAAATAAGTGGCAAATTTTAACAATTTGTATAAAGTACATATTATAATATCATTCTTCTAATAATCTACATTCAGAAAACTAGGAAGATTAGGAATTGATGTTTTAGTGCATATATTTTCATTGTAGAATGGTCACAGATTATTCCTTTCTGCTGATTACTAGATCCAATAGAACTGTTTTCTTACTTTAAATATTTTAGCAAACAAAAAATGAAAGCTTTCATGAAGGTCGACAAATAGTCCAATCAGTAGGGGATTTTACCCTGCAAAAGGTGGAGTAGTATCGATTTTGATATATGTTGTTTAAGTCGGGGCCCCGATGAAAAGTACAAATTTTCGACCAAAACGAGAGCATCATCGTGAATTAAAGTGCAAAAAATTGTTTTTTTTTTTTTCAAAATAATTGGGCAACGCTCAATCCTAGAAGGTCGGCCAGAAAGACGGATTTAAGAAAAAAAAATTTTTGTTACTTATATGACGGACGTTTGCAACATATTTTATATTATTTACATTATTATAAAAAAGATCATCTACTTGTATTGAAACTATAAAAATATGAAATTGATAGGATAGTATTACAGTGACTTACATCATACCTCGAAAATAGGAAACAAATTATTACATTTAATGCCGGTTATTCAGAAGAATTGGCCATAAAACATGGAATAGCGGTACTTTCTCCTATACTCTTTTTATTATTTCTATATAATCCAACATTTCTTAATGATCTTATTGATATATAAAAATTTCAAATTATAAAATTTTATGTCCCAACTATTGGCTACAAAATTTTAAATTCTGACTAAATCCTTACACACATTTAATCCTTACACAATTGTTTAGAAACATTGCTCACTAAGCCGGTGTATCAAATCAGCACCATCCGCGCGAGGCGGGGAATGCTATTGTGCTGCTCTATCTAAAGAGAGAGGAAAAAGATATCCATTTTTGACCATTACGAAAGAAGCAAAGAAACACGAGAGACGGTTTATACCTGCTCTAGGAAACATATACTACAAAACATAGAATGAAACTTGAAATTTTCTTCACTGTGACCCTAGGAAAATGTATATATAACAAGAAAAATCACTGAAATTTGAAATAGTTTCCCTATATAATCTCATTGCGATATGGAAAAACGTTAAAAATAATAAAATGTGATTTTTTCATAGATAACACAGCCAAACAAAAAAAAAAGTGGTCTGTCCGACCAACCAGACCAGTGTATCTGTATGTACTTGGACCCGCTGAAATCGAATCCGAAAGTCAGAATTGTCAGATTGGCTCGTTTTTCACCCCCCAACCCCAAAAAACACCCCCAAAAAAATGGTCTGTCCGGCAGACCAAACCAGTATATCCTGATGTGTTTGGACCTGCTGAATCTGAATCCGAAGTCAGAATTGTCAGAGTAGCTCGTCTTTCACCCCCAACCCCAAAAAGCACCCCCAAAACAAAAAGAAAATAGTCTGTCCGGTGGACTATACCAGTGTATCCTTATGTATTTTGACCTGCTAAATCCGGATTCGAAGTTAAAATTGACAGATTGGCTCGTTTTTCACCCCTAACCCTGAAAAGCACCCTCTCCCCCAAAATGATTTGTCCGGCGGACCATACCAGTGTATCCTTATGTATTTAAATCCTCTGAAACCGAATCCGAAGTCAGAATTGTAAGATTGGCTCGTTTTTCACCTTTAACCCCAGAGCAAAAAGAAAGTGTTTTGATCCGGCGGACTATACCAGTGCAACCTCATGTATTTTGACCTGCTGAATCTGGATTCGAAGTTAGAATTGACAGATTGGCTCGTTTTTCACCCCCAACTCCGGAAAACACCCCCCCCTCCCAAATGATCTGCCCGGCGGACCATACCAGTATATTCCTATGTATTTAAATCTGCTGAAACCTCAGAACTGTAATATTGGCTCATTTTTTACCCCCAACCTCAAAAAACACCTCCAAAGCAAAAAAAAGTGGTCTGTGCGGCGGACTATACCAATGTATTCTTATATATTTCGACCTGCTAAATCCGTATTCGAAGCTAGAATTGACAGATTGGCTCGTTTTTCACCTCTATCCCCTTTAAATTTCATTTTTCCACCGCTGTATCTCGTTACATATTAAACTTACAATAAAAATGTATTACAAAAAATGTGGGAAATTTTGTTCCCTTCAACTTTGTCTGGAAGGCAAAGGCCATTTCATATCACTACTGTCTGAATTAAAAATAGTCTTTCACAATTTGTTGCGAATACGCTATGCTCGTTAAAAAGACTTTATTAAAGAATATATAAATACAATACAATACCATAATTTTGCTCTAACTAAAATGTCCATTTTCAAGAATTTTTATAAAACATGTAAAACATAAACGTACCCTACGTCCATAAGTGACCAATGTCATGTTGCCATTACGAACTGTAAAGAGAGTTTTTTATTGTTTCACCATCGTTCTAATTTATCTAACTCTCTTTGCATACTATGAACTAAATTATCTATGGTTTTAGGGAAATTAAGAATACAGGTGTCATGGGCGTAGTCTTATGTCGCCCTCAAAATTTTGTTTAGTTATCTCACTGATACAGATATTGAACAAGGGCCCCAAAATTGTACCCTGTGTGACACCACAACTTATATAAACAATATTACATTCTGATTCATCTATTTGTAAGTATTGCTTACGATTAGTGGGATAAGAACTAAACAAATTCAAAGCTGCACTCCTCATTCCTAATCTTTCTATTTATTTTACTTCCACATCCAGTGGAAGTATAGTAACGACAAAAAAATTTTTAAAAATTTTTATTTTATTAATGTTGGTATATGAACTGTATCGAAGGACTTCTTTAAGTCTACAAAAAGTCCATATGTTACGTGGCCTTTATCTATTTGTTATAGAATGAATGAATTTCTGTTATGCAGTATTTTTTCAAATATTTTTGAGATAGTCGATGATATCGACATAAAGCTCGAGTGTACAATTTTTTTCGGGATGATTTATAAAAAGAAATAATTTTAGTAATAACTTCCACATCCAGTGGAAGTATAGTAACGCAAGAAAAAAAATGTTGAAAATTTTTATTATTCAGTTAGGCTTAGAATGAGATGACGAGATTTTAATTTTGAGCAAAAATTTCTGTCTGTCAATTTGTCAGCCGGTCTCTAATTTCTTGTATGCGCAAGATTACTCTGGATAAGATGTTGACTTTTAATTTGGTACACGTATGTATTTTAACAAGATTTGGAACTAGATTATATGTTGATCTTATACCGTTGGCGGGTTGGGGGGTAAATTATTGTAAATAGAGGTAAATAGATAAGTCAAGCAAGTAAGAGTTCATAAAATTGGTATTTGGTATATATAAGAGAAACAAAGGTCTCAAAAATTTTTTTGGCATTATCCACCACCATTGCCACCCCCACCCCATTATTAAAGAGGCTAAAAAAAATAAAATAGTGATTTAGCGTGTGTTTTGTATGAAAATGTGACGCTGGTTTTCAATAGATTTATTTAATAAGTAACTTTACAAAGATTGACATTATGTTGACAAGAAATATACAAATTCAAAATTCAAAAATATTTTTCATATCAATGTCAAAATCAACAGTCTTGATACAATATTAAACAGCGTGTGTACTAGAACCAAGGGCCTGAACATTTTTTTTATTTCATAAATGTATTGCTTATCCCACCATAACCTCGACTACATTCGATTCCTATGGATCCTGTTGGCGTTATTATTTCATTTTTATTTATTTTATTTGAGAATATGAAGTGAAGTAATTAAAAGTTTTTTCGCCTATAATTCTTCTGCGCCTAAATTTTGGTCGGTCTATTTCCTATGTCTAAAATTGTTCTTTAATTTTTACTGTTCTTTTTATCCAATAAATTGTTTAAAATTATCCATGTTTCATGAGGGTTTTATTAAAATTATTAAAGCTTACTATCAAAATAATTTTATTTATCACGTTGTTTAGCCCATTAATTAATCTTTTAATTTATTTTAACTTATTCTTAATGTGATAACGGCCATTTTTACTTGCCTATATATAGCTTCTCTTTCATTAATTGTCATTAATAACTTATTGCTTGCCCAATCATTTTCTTTTATATAATTTGCTATTCTTTATATATCTAGTACCAACATCGAAACTGGCCTGCAATAAATTATTAAAACAGAATAATTTTCACTTAGATCACTATTTTTCGGCCGGTTTTGTTATTTATTTTTTAAACGTTTTACGTTTTAAACGTTTTTACTACTTCTTCTATTCGTTACTTTTTCGTTTCTTATTTATAATTTCTACATTATTAAATTTTAATTTACATATTCTCTTTCTTATCCGCTACATATCCTTTCCTGCGAGTACATAAATAGAAGAGCTACTACATATAGTTTAACTATTTATCCAGCTCTTAAAAGGCAAGATAATGTCGAGAATCTGGACAAATTAATCCTAAAATCTGCTAGTACTGGCTTTCAGAAGGAGTTGCTGCTAATGTAGACTATCTGCTGACATAGTGGATTAAATATGGGTCGTGCCTGTTGTGTTCAGTTAGAGCACTGTGATTACCATGCTGCCGTTCGTCTACACCCCTAGTTTCGTTATGGCGTTTGTATTCGGTACCAGTATATCACGCTTATTTGGCACTGTGATGGAATTTGTTTACTCAAAGAGTAATTATTTGCATTCCGTTTGCACTGATAAATCCTTTTTTGGTATATTATAGAACATTTGTTAACGCATGGATACATCATTTGAAATCAGACTTAATAATTATATTAGATAAAGTGCTTTTCTGAAATACTCACGCAGTCAGTTGAATAAAAGAGGTATTTATTACTTTTACTCACTGCGAATTAAGTACTTATATATTTATGGCTATTAAACTAATTTGTCATCCATCAAAGATCGATAAATGAAAAAATTTGATTTCTTATCCAAATAAGAATAATTATTTTGGCTATTTTCATTTGTGGGTATTATATCGATGATGTAATTCATAATAAAATTATCCAATTGCAATTTTAATATATTACGTACCATGTACTGTTAAAGTATTTAGGTACTCCATGCCGATTATACCCAGAAAGCGGAAAAAATTAAATACAAAGGTTTCTTAACGTAAATGTATTCTTTTACAACATATCAAAAATCCCCACAATTCCATTTGGAGGAAACTGCAGAAATAAACCTCCGCCATCTAGAATTATGGTACCTTTTACAGAAAATCGCCAATAACTCGAATATGATATATTTTTTCGAAAAACATCAAGGGCAAAGGAAGCTTTAAAATCAAAAAATACCTCTTATATTTGAATTAATTTTAGTTTACCATACACAGGGTGCTTATAAGTGCCTATCCAACATCATCAAATGCCAATTATTTTACTACATTTTACATAGAATCGACAATAACACGAAAACGATGCATTTTTTCAGAGAAAGATGGTAATTAAAAAACATTTAGATTTCATAAATGCTCCTGATTTTGGCATAAAAACCTTACCATATGCAAGATGCTTATAAATGCCGAACCAATAATAGTTATAATGCAAATTAAAAATACCTTCACTAGACGAAAATAATTTTACTGTCAATTCTTAAAGTATTAAAGAATTACAAAAAAAATGTCAGTGTTCATTATGTAAGTTTATTTTGGTTGGTACTATGACAAAAATTTTATGTTAACAGGAATTAATTGTTGCAATATTAAGCAGGTGAAGTTATTTGAATTTAAGTTGCAATGCTCGTTGTTTTTTTTATTTTTAAATTAAAAATGTTTTATGTTGGAATATATTATAACGCCCTGTCTCTCTTGGGGTTATTTAAAATGAATTCTAAATAAATAAAAATACGAAATTAACAATAAACTAATTTATTAACAAAGTGGTAGAGCAAATGAGAATAACACTACAGGGTATGGGCGAATAAATTTGTGCTAACGAATAAAAAAGTACAATCAAATAAATGCACAGATATACGGAGAGACAGACATAATGGTATAAAATACAAAAGATAAATAGGTAAAACGTAATAAAGGGAGATTGGCCAATTCCGCAAGGAAAAAGCTATTAATAATAAATAAATGATTGTTCATTCACTTATCAGAATTATTTTCCGAGCAAATTATCCAAGAATGAGCAATTAAATATTTATTTAAGTTTAAAGGCAAAAACAAGCTAGAAGACTTAACTAAAAGGTACAAATGGGAGTATTTATACACCCACAAAAATTTACATAATTCCTCGAACGAAATACGTAAAGATAAATTTTAATGTTAAACATATAGCACTCCAAAAGTAAATTTGAGTGTTTAGTCGAGATAAAAAATTAGCAAGTACAAATTAAGCTTGCTTTAAGTGTTCACGAAAACGTAAAGGTAACGAACACGCACTACACTACATCAACTTGATGAACTACTGGCTCAAATCTTCCCAAATTGATGACTCGTGCATAAACAGGAAAATATAAAGTTCAGATCGGTACTTACATAAGTTCACTTTGGACATTACCCATAAAACTGCAATCCTATTTAAAGTTGAAAACGTAGATTGAACGCACTATTATTTAGCCACTTTTAAGTAGATATTACACATAACAATACTTATTTCGAAATGTACAGCTCGCAAAAGCACACATAATCTGGTTGTCAAATTCCTTAACCAGCTTAAACGAAGGAAAGAGACTAAATAAATAATTAATTTATAATTTTTATGGTTTAACTAAACCATTTAAATTCTGGAACTTTTAATATCTTCACTCAAATTTGGTTAAAAGATTGACTGTGGGCTCGCTTAAAGCGGCCGTGGAAAAGTATTATGGTTGACTCTTTTCGCGATATTTATAATGGGTGGGTGGGGAGCAACATTATGACATAGCATACCATTTGAAAGGACCAATCATGTGTCTAGTTTTCAAAATGTTACCTCTAGTGGAAGTAGACGCCGTGCTATTGCATGACATCATCCTCCATAGCGGTTAAAATAAGATTAACAAATATCCGACAGTAGCGGCGGTAATTTATTTTTTAAGAGGTAACAAAATAGGTAATTTATATATGGAAAATACGAAATAATGTAATTTAAGGGCTTTTATGCCTATGAATAAAAATGACCGTTACAATATTTAAAACTTCAATATTCAAAAACAATAGTAGATTGTAATACAAGTGTGGCAATAGTATGTAACACACATGTGGCAAGCTTCATTGCAAAACTCGTATGATACTTTCATACATCGTTTTGCAATGAAGCTTGCCACATGTGTGTTACATACCATTTTTTCTACGGTTGTGAAATTATTTCCCCTTTTTAAAGTCTTTCCAAAATTTGAAATTTGCTGCCTGTCAGATTTTATTTACAGTGACATTTTCCGCACCCATTCTGAAGTTAGAAAATTTGACTTTGTAATTGCAATTCATGTGTAATTAATGTACATTTATAGAATTTAATTGTTATTATCAGTAAGCAATATAAAATTCTTTAAGGTAAATACATTATTTTATTCCGGTGTGTGAAGATGTAATGAAGGCGTGTGGCAAATTCTTTGCCACACAGCGTGCGGCAAAGTGATATTTTGAAGTTAGAAAATTTGACTTTCAGCACAATCGTAAAAAAACATTTTTACAATACTAGAATCCCATAGGAACATTGCAGTTGTCATATTTTTACATGCTGTCATAGAACGGAACAACACATTCAGTCTCTTTAAAAAAGTTAAAAAATCAGGGATTCAGTTATAAGAATCTGAAAGTGCATTAAAGAATACATTAAAGATATTCTACAACCCCACTGCGTCGATTGAAAGTTTTGCAGATGCTGGTGAAAAGTTTATCGTCAGGTTGTATGGAGTCACTAAAAATTTGAATATAATTTAAACTAGCCGAGTTCAAAGATGATAATTTACCTCCAACAGGAAATGTGAAGAAGCATTTTTGGTTCCTAAATATATGGAAAATCTTCTAACACCTCAGTTTATCATTAAAATTGTGACTTGTAACTGCAAGAAACAATGCACAAAAACAGGTTCTTGCCGAAGAGCTAACATATTCTGCACCAAATGTGTGGACACTGCATTGGTCTCAATATGCCAATAGTCCCCTAACTTGCACCATCGAAGATATTATCTTTTATCTATGTTGCAGTCAAACAATTCCACATTAGTGCTAACCCCATTTTATTCTAGTCTCGATTGTCTGAGCTTCATACAGCATACACCTAAATTATCAGCTATTTGTGGGTAAGTTTTGCAAATTTAATTTTAACTTTATTTTCTTCAGTTCTAATCTAGATCATTTTAGTTTTAAATTGTAATGCGTAAAGTATTACTATTATTATTAATTATTACTGCTAAAAATATGTTTCTGTAAGTTTGTTCTTACTTAAAGGCATTATTGCGGCCTGGTATTTTTAAGGCCCCGTTTGTTCTGTACAACGTGATTTACCATGATATGCGGAAAATAAAATGGTGTACTAGTCTTCAATGTGGGAAAGCCTTTGAAGGTCTAAGAATGATTTTGTTTCGAAAAATATTTCGTTACCAATTTATTGATTATTTAATGTTTAAAATAGGTAATTTAAAGTGGACCGTAATTCAAAAACCAAAAATCAAAATGTTGTTAAATTTTGGAGATAGCGGTTCTACAGCATGCTGATCAATAATATTGCATATCGCATATTGCAACAAAAAAAAATGCCTAATTAATATAATTTCTCGAAAAATCCACCCTTATTTTCATAATAAAAATGCACGCCAATGACTGAAATAAGTTTTGTTTTACTTAAAAATATAATAAAGGTCTTTGATACCCATCCAAACTTGGTTAAAATTGAGTGACTAATAACTGAGCTACAAAGGTGTTACCGTGAAAAGTGGGACACACTGTATAACTCTGTAAATCAACTTTCTCTTGAGTTTTCTAAAAAGTTGTTTGATTGATCGATGACGGAAGCTCTTTACAGTCGTCGACCGGTTTACTATTACTCCCTGAAACCTCGTATATTAATGGTCACATACAGAGCCGGATTGGCCCACCGGGAAACCGGGAAGTTCCCGGTAGGCCGTAGGCCTAACGGGGCCGGTGGCCAGCGGCCAAGTAGTCAAAATGTTCAATTTCTCGTTTTTTGTTAAAATTTAAATAATTAGAATCAGAATGAATACAAACCTGCTATTCCTTTATAAAATTGTATCATTTCGGTTTCCTAGAACGTTTTTGCATTCCGAGTATCAGATTACTGTTGTTGCAATTAAAATTTATTATGTCCCTGAATTCTCTACATTATAACATGCGGAACATGCCGACAATTGATAACTAATATGAGTTTATGAATGGCTGTGCGGTACTTTTGAACAAATAAACTTGCATATTAATAATAAAACAATTCTGAGCTGATTAATTACGATATTTTAAGAAACACAAAACTTGCAAAATATGAGTAGGTATTGAGTATTGAGTGGACACGAGACAGGACAGGAACTTCTCAGTAGAGATGGGTGATGGGCAAATCTGCTACTTTTTAATTTTCATTCACATTCACCGCGACAAAACAAGCTGTGAGCTTTGACTGTTAGCTACGGCTTTGTCGTATGTTGTCACAGTAGTAGCGGTTTGCGACGTTTGCGTTTTCACAACCCATCTTTACCTTTAAGTCATTGAAAAGTAACGTAGAGATGGGGTAGTAGAGAGTGGAATGTGGAATGATTCAGTTCAGTTCAGTAAGTTCGTGGAATGATTCAGTTCAGTTCAGTAAGTTCAGTTGAGTACTTTGCGTTTTTAAAATGGATGAAGACAAAGTAAAAAAGCGGAAATATAAAGGTGGAGCAGAGAAAGTGAGAGAGAAGAGGGAAAAAAACTAAAATGCCACACCATAACAGAGTTATTTACAAAAAATCTGAAACAGAAGTTGCAGTTGGCCCACTGTCGTCTTTGCAGACTGAAAAACCTTCAACCTCGACCTTAATTGCCCCCGAAGTTCGAATAAGGAAAACAGATAAAATGTTCGACGATCTGGCGTTTGATGATCCTGCGACTAATGCAGAAAATTCTTACAGAATTAATGTTTACAACCCGATATTTGACACTATAATAAATGCTTTTCAGGAACGGTTCAAGGAAGAAGAAGATTTATATCTAGAGTTCGTCGCACTCGATCCAAAAAATTATAATCAGGAAATCTTCTGATTTCACAAGAATATGTCAAGTTTTAAAAAAATTTCACAGTGATATTACTTCGGATGCTTTAATATCAGAACTGAATGATTTCAGAACAAAATGGCTTGTTTTGAAACTTAATATTGAAGAAGCTCGCATTGAATATGGACAACACCAAGAACAAGACACAGACACAGAAGAGGAAGTCGAAGGAAAAGAAGATAATGAAGGACAGAATGAAAAATGTTCTGCATCTAAATTGCGCCGTTGTCGCAATTGCATAAGATGTGTAAATGACGTACTAGAAAAGTATAACTTATTTGGTTCAGCGTATAAAGCCTTACACATGGCCTGCAAGTACATACTAACTCTATCTGTAACTCAAGTAGAGTGTGAAAGAAATTTTTCAAAGTTAAAAATCATAAGCTTTAGCTTTCTTGGCGGACATTTCTAATGAGACTATCATAGACAAACTGGCTTGCAAAAGCAGTATTCTTGCAAAGCTACTTTACTTAAATCTTAATTTTGATTCATTTTTTTTCTTGTTGTGTAAACTACACATCTAAGTAGTATAATATAGTTTCTCAAATAAAATAATCCAGTATTTAATTTTCTGTATCATTAATTTTGTGTAGTACTTGTAGCCGGTAGCAATTTCCCAGTATGATATTTCCTGCCAATCCGGCCCTGGTCACATATAATTATAGAAACTAAATATCCTAAAATGTTTCAAGTTATATAAACATTCATAAATTATATAATGCTACATTAAAATAGATATATAAATAAACGATATGAGAACGATAAACAATAAACAATAACATTCCAATATGACATTAGTACATTATTTCATTTCAAATATAATTGTGTTGGTGGATGCATTGAATTTGAGATTAGAGAGAAACTATTATACACAAGCAAAATCTGGCTAACGACTATAAACGGACCAAATTCATACACAAACAAATTTTCGTTAACGACTGCGTATCCAAATTTATTGAGCATTGTTCCACGGAGACTAGAGTGGTGATTTATACCAGGAGATTCCATTGCAAACATTTTTTATAATAGCTCTGTCGTATTTTCCGTAGTTAATTTGCATTTATTTAAAACGGTATTTTATACTATTTTTAGTGAACACATGACCAAATAAAATCGACTATGAAAAAGGGAACTAAACGAAAAGGAACTAAACATTATTGCTGATATAATAAAGTTCAAAAATATCGAAAATCGAAAACCTTTACAAATATTTTCATATACTCAGTGTCGCTTACGCGACTGAGACAAACTTTTCAACCCATCATTTTTCAAAATCGGTCCAGGTAATGTTGCAGAACCTCCCAGAATCCACCTAAGTCGAGGAATAAATAAAAAGTTCGACTTTTTATTAAAAAAAAATTTAGAGCATAACTGACCATATTTACCATATGTACCAGAGATTGGTACAGAAAGACTTAAACGAAGTGAGGCACAACAAAGTGAAAATTCGAGGAAGCACCGAATTTTCACTTAGAAAAATATGTTTATGTCCACGTAAGAATAAAAGTATATTTTGGCCAGGGGAAAAATATATTATACTTTTTCAGTTACGGCGAAATTTCACTTCACACATATTTTTGTGGACAAGGAAAAAAATATATAATTTTTAAGAAGTACGCCAAAAGTGGATTTGAAAATATTTTTAACTTTTTATCGCTCCACGAAACATAGTGAAATTGGGGACATATTAATTGAGGATATAATTCAAAAGAATGGCGATAAAATATTGACGAGGCAACATACTGAAAGACAGGTGGTTTACAAAGATTTACAAAAAATTGGTGGGTGACGTCGAAATAAATAGGGGTTGCACAATGAAGTCCCAGAAACAGACCACTTTTCACTTTCTTTTTGTGTATCCGTGTAATATATTTACATACGCGGTATTCTATAAAATGGCGGAGGATCCGGTGATATTCATATTATATGAATATCACCGGATCCGTCTGTGTAAAGACACACAAAAAGAAAGTGAAAAGAAGTCTATTTCTGGGACTTCATTGGGCGATTCTTATGTATTTCGATGTGCTAAATACGAATCAGGTGGCCGTTTAGCTCTATCACCCACCAATTTTTAATAAATCCCGAAAATAACCTAATTATGAGTTAGATTCTGACTCCGGATTCGAATTCAGGGCCTCAAAATACATAAAGATAAGTTGGTTTAGTCAGAAGAGGAAACCACTTTTCGTGTACCTATGTAATTGTTGGGAATATTAAAAATTTATTTTCTCCGTTATTTTTTCGCCATTTTGATAAATAAATATTTTTGCCAGGAAGATCTGAGTCTTCATATATGTGAATATATGTATTTCAGAAATACCCTGCATAAGTAATAAGTGAGGCTAATCTCAAAAAAGTAAGTTAATATAATATTTTCATCAATACCACCGTGCACTTTCGTCTCAATTCTCCACTGACAAAATGACTTGCAACATTTCTCGTATTCCTCTCTAGACTTTATAGGGTGTAAATTTGAGTTTCTGAAACCTTTCTTGAAATAAAAAAACTCATAATTTGGGTGTTTATTTTCACACTCCTCGTTATGGTATTTTTTCTTCTTTTTCCATCAAGTACACGAAAAAATAGAGTATTTAACGGACAAGAAAAATGCACTTTACAAAATTATCACATTTCTTTGGTCGCTAAAATAGACTGCACCCTCATTAAGAATATATTTCAAGTTTAAAATGTCTTGCCCTCATAGTCCAGGAATATTAGCATTTGACCTGGGCAAAATTAGTAAAAATCTGAATTTTTGCACAAACGTTCTTTGAGGTATCCCAAACCCAAATCCACAAAAATCACAAAAATCCCAACATGGCTACCCAAGATATTGAAGGTCAAAGTTTTTTGCAAATATCTCGCGTCCTATACATCGGATGCCCATGAGGTCAATGTAAGAGTTGTAGGGAATTAAATTATCTTCAAGTTGTCTTTTTTATCCCCCCCCCCCCTTTCGAGATATTCAAGGTCAGAAACATGGCTTTTCGCGAATATCTCGCGCTAAAAAAATCGGACAGCAATAAAGTTGACATGAAAGTTGTAGAGAATTAAATTGTCTACAAGACTGGCATATTGCATATTTTCCCAAAACCTCGCCCTTTTCGAGATATTCACGATCGAAGTTTAAAAAAACGGTTTTCCGCGAATATCTCACTCCCTATGCATTGGACCACGACGAAGTCTACATACAAGCAGTAGAGAACTTGAATAGCTGCAAGATTGATAAATTTACAGTTCCTAAAAAATATTTTTTAAATTGCATTCGATTCTACACCACCATGAAGTGGAAAACATGGCGCGTTTTTCTTTTACATGGTTTCCCATGTAGGCTTTCCCATGTGTATGTAGGCCTAATCCATGCAAGTTGCGTCGATTATTACATAAGGTACTCTATATACATTATATCTATATCGTTATATCTCATAGCTAAACAAAAACGTTTGTGTTACATTTTTGAATTATTTAGGAGGTTTTAATATTATTCGACTAATCGGCATTATTACCATTTTAGCTGATATAGATACTGATATTATTATACTCTTCGCAAATCGAAAACGAAGAGTATATTGCATTTGATCGGCACATTTCTAAAACCGTAAATATCGCTCGCAGACAAAAAATGTTCATATCATTGTGTTAGTGAACGAATTCTGAGTAACTTTCAAAATGTCCGTCCGTCACGTTTCTTGTAAGCACGATAACTCAAGAAAGAAAAATCGGATTCTACTGAAATTTGGTCGGTAAGTTAATGTTATTTAGGGGAAGAACCATATTGTTTTTGAACAAAATCGATCGGTAAATAAAAATGTTATTAATGATTTAAATTTGAGAATTTTTTTTTTTGATTTTTATGTTTTTATCATTGAATAGAAATCTGGTGGAATGATATTTCATTTTAATATCAAAATATTTATATATTTTATAAATGTACATTTCATAATGTAATATACAACCGTGAAAATATAATTTTAGCTCGTGTCTTATAATGTAAAAATTAACATTTTTTTATGTGTTAGGTGGTGGTGTAGTTCTTACGTTTTTTGACTCGGAATCCAAGGGTCCCGAGTTCCAAACCCAAATGGGGTTTGGTATGGTTTTTTTTTATTTTTACTTTATTTTACACTGAGTCTTTTACCAACTAAGTTCGTACTATAAAATTAAAAATGTCTAATAATAACATAATTTACAAAAACTGCGAAGAGTATCCTATAGAATATGTAACAATTATATAAAAAGTTCAGTAAACAGGCGAAGAGTACGTTTTTAGCTTGTTTGATATTATTTTCTAACGAAAGAATGGTACATTAAAAAAATTAAATGGTGCCCCTCCGAGCTGGCACCCCGGCCTTAAACCGCCCCTGATTGTCTGTCAGTCCTTTCACCGCCACTTCGCTTCGGAGAATATTGTCGATATTAATAATAGTGCTTCATGTACGTCCGATGCATAGGAAGCGAGGAATTTGCAAAAAAACGTTCTTTTAAACTTCAACTTCAGGTTTTGGGAAAAAATGCAAACTACCAATATTGTAAATAGTTAAAAAATAAAAAAGACAGCTTGTAGATAATTTAATTCTCTACAACTTTCACACAGACCTCATAGGCATCCGATGCATATAGGACGCGAGATATTTGCAAAAAACTTTAACCTCCAATATCTTGGGTAGCCATGTTGGGATTTTTGTAATTTTTGTGGATATGGGTTTGGGACACCTCAAAGAACGTCTGTGCAAAAATTAAGATTTTTACTGCTTTTGTCCAGGTTTCCTTCTTTTTTGGCTAGTTTCCCTGTATTATCATTAGCAATAATAATTATTAGAACAGATTCATACAGAAGTTGCCCATGTTTTGAGGGATAACAAAATATTTATATTCAAAATATTTCCACAGGGAGTTATATTAGCTCATTGAGCTTCTTCTAGTTAGCTTTAATAATTAGGTTGGGTATGTATTTCCTTTAAACTAGGAAGCACAACATCATTTCGAACTGTATTCAAATCTCATTAAATAAGACGATAGGATTAACAATTAAACGTCTCTGAAGTAGTTTCTACACACACCAAAATCTTTGAATAGCGTTTCGTTTCGCCAACCATGCTGGCATCATCTGGAAACGATTAAAATTGTTTAAGCTAATTTATTTTTAGTCGTCTTCAGATGATGCCAAAATGGTTGAAGAAACGCCTGTCGAGTAATAGTATTCAAGTCTTTTGGTGGAACCTACTTCAGAGATAGCGCCACACTGAAGATTCCAGCCCCTTTTAGTCTAAGTAGTGGCACTGGTCTGTATTTACAGCTACTTACTGTCTGAACTTTGGTTATTTAAGAATGTAGACAAAATGGAGTCTTACTTTTATTTGGCATTTTTTACCGCTCGGGGATCGCTTCGCGCTAGAGCCGTAAAAAAAGGACAAAAAAAGACAAATGCAAAAGAAGTTGGCGAGCCACCTCACCAAACCGGTTGGGAATTCTTCGTTTAGACATGTATGTTTTAAAAACTGACAGGTCAGAAGTTTCTCATTAACCAATGTTTTAATAAACTATAATCATTTTAAATTTTTTTAAATTTTCAAAAATTGGACTTTCCGACTTCAATAATTGCTAAATATAGGTTAAAAAGCAAACAAATTTCTGAGTACCCGTTTATAGGTTCATTTGGTGTCCAAGAAACAGAAAATATCGTCGTCAGAAATTTTCGCCTCATTTCACCTCCTCCAGGTAGCCTGAAAAGAGTTACAATTCTTTTAAATTTATATGTGTAAACAATGTTTTCATGACATTATTACGCTAGATTTTATTAGATTTAAACATTTAACATTTTTTCAAATAATTAACAATTTTGTTCATTTTAGGAAATACAACCCTTATAATAAGGGCTTGTGTGGCTCTTCATTTAATGCTTTCATCAAATACTGACTCTGATGAAATTCTATTTACGATGATACGATATGATTTTAATTATATTACGACGATTTACAGTTCAGTTCTTTTTTGATACACCGGCTATGTCTAAGGGCCACGAAAGCCCTTATTATAGGGGCTGTAGTGTCTAATATGAACAAAATTAATAATTATATGAAACAATTTTCAAATCTAATAAAATTTAGTGTATTAAAGTTATGAAAATGTTTTTTTACGCACATAAATTTAAAAAAAAATGTAACCTGTTCAGTCTACGGAGGAGGTAAAATGAAGCGACAATTTCTTACCAAGATATTTAAGTCTAATTTTTGAAAATATTATAATTTTAAATGATTATAGTATATTAAAAAATTGGTTAATGAGGAATTTCTGACCTGTTAATTTTTGAAACATACATGTCTAAATACAGAATTCCTACACGGTTTGGTGCTGTGGCTCGCCAACTTTTTTTGCACTTGTTTTTGCACATTGTCTGCACGTAAACGGTTCGCGGGATTTTTCTGAACAGGATACTTGCATATCTAGAATAAAACAGGATGTCCCACTTAAAACTTCCGGCGTCATTTTCTCGACAACCAAAAGCGATATTTGAATTCTGTAGAAGGTATCCACTAGAATATAAAAATGACTTCAGTTTTGAGTAAAAGGAGTTATTTCACACATTTCTTTGCGATGCAAAGAAATTGTTCGATCCTAGGAACATTAAAATAAGGTGCAGGAGAAGGATAATTATAATTATTCAAGTAACAAAAATCGATTATTTTTCACGCCTACAATTTACAGTGCAAAATTCAGTCGAACATAACACGTAAACATGACGCGAAAAAAAGACACCATAAACAGAAATGCCAAAATCTTTAATTTCCAAATAGCAGTTGCAGCTCCACCTTTGTTTTATTTGAAAAAAAAAGTATTTTATGTTTTGAAATAAATGTGTTTCATTACTACCTATTTAAATCAGCCTGATTTACTATGAAAAATGTCCCAAAGGACTTATCGCGTAAAATTTATTTTAAAAGAGTTGTGACGAAAATTATATTGAAATACAAGTATTTCGAAAGCCAGTAATTTTCTAAAAATTGTTCGTATTGTAAAAGTTGCTTAGAATGTAATGTTCCATCACTTGCACCTCATTTCAACGTTCCTAGGATCAAACGACTTCTTTGCGTCGCAACACCATCTGTACCTTAATTTGTAAACTGACCATTTTTATTCAATACTGATATCATTTATATATTCTATTGAACACCCTTTACATAATTCAAATATCCCTTTTAGTTATCGAGAAAATGGCACCTGGAGTTTTAAGTGGGATACTCTGTATACGGCATGACTTTAACCGAAGGATCTGACTGGTAAGTCGCTACTTTTTTTGTCCTTTTTTCTTCTAGCGCAAAACGATCCGCAAACGGTGAATAATGTCAAATAAAAGTAAGGCTCTATTTTGTCTCTACTTTTAAATAACCAAAGTTCAGACAGTTAACCCAGTAACGTTGTTATAGCGTTAATGCTATAAATAAAATTAAAATTTATGTAAATATACGTATATTTTCTTTAATACATCTTTTATTTTATATGATTTTTGTGTATTTCAAAGTATATTGTTATTATTTTTGTTACCGAATGGTTTTTCTTTTGTTTCTTCTCGACTCCATAGGAACTTCTCGATTTCCAGTGAGTGAGTCGCTATAGTCGCTATATACACTCCCTCGTTAAAAAAGAAAAGAGTCAATCAACCAACATGTCGATTCCGAAACGTACTTTTTTAATCGGGGTAGGCAAAGTGTCACATCTGACAACTAATACAAAAGCTGGTTTAACCCAATCAATATTGACAGTTATGACTTTGATTCCTTTCTTAAAGGTAAATAACTTATCTGAACGAGATAAAACTTTAAACGGTTCTTCATATAAAGGAGTAAACGAACGTTTAAACCGTTCATTGCGAACAAAAATAAAATCACAAGAGGAAAGATCTGAACTAACAAAAGTTTTGTAATTACCATGCGAAATTGGAGGAACAAATTTTAAATTATTAAAATAAATGCGTAATTTGTCAATGAAATGAGGAATATCTGGGGAATTATACGATTCAACGAAAAATTCGCCAGGTAAACGAAGGGTTTGACCATATATAAGTTCAGCAGGTGGACATTGCAGATCTTCCTTGGGAGTTGTCCTAATTGCTAATAAAACGATGGGTAATTCATCTGTCCAATGTGATGTATTGGCTCTAGTTAACAAGGCAGTTTTAAGTGAGCGATGAAATATTTCAATTAGAGAGTTCCCTTGTGGGTGATATGCAGTTGTACGTATTCTATGGAAACCTAAAAACTTTGCAAATTCATTAAATAATCTTGACTCGAATTGTACCTCTTGATCAGTCGTCACCGACAAGGGAACATCGAATCGACAAACAAAATTTTGAAATAAAGTACGCGCAACTGTTTCTGCTGTGATGTCGCGAAGAGGGTACGCTTCCGGCCACTTAGTGAATCGTTCAATCACCGTAAGAATGTAAGAGTTACCTTTGGATGGAGGTAATGGTCCTACCAAATCTATATGAATGTTGTCGAATCTGCTTTTCGGAATGGTGAAGTTTCCAAGAGGACTTCTCGTATGTCGGCTGACTTTGACAGCTTGACAGTTAATGCACGATTTTGACCATAAATTGCAATCTGTGTTCATTTTCGGCCAAATATAGTTATTTGAAATCAACAGTCTAGTGGCTTTAATACCAGGATCAGATAAGTTGTGAAAAATATCGAATATAGATCTTCTGTAAACAAGTGGAACAAAAGGTCTAACTTTTGTACGAGAAACATCACACCAAATAAATTCATCTGAATCTGCAATTTGTATCTTTTCTAAAATGAAATTGGTTTTAGTTAGTGATGATTTATCTGACAATAAGTAGTTGAGATTTGAATCTTTCTCCTGAGCTTCACTAAGCAACTTTAGGTCAAAGTTAACATTAAGGAAGGGAGAATTTTTAAGTTGAAGTGGTAAAATATCTTGTTTTAAAGAAGAAGTGTCGTAAATACGTGACAAGCTGTCAGCTATTACGTTATGTTTTCCTTTAACATATTGTATTTTACAAGAAAATTGAGCTATATATTCTAAATGACGTACTTGACGAGGAGATCTTTCTGCTTTTGTGAATAAAGCGTTGATTAAAGATTTGTGATTTGTAAAACAATTAAACTTTCGACCTTCAAGTATGAATTTAAAATTTAATTGCAGTATATAATGCTAAAAGTTCTTTGTCGAAAACCGAATAATTGGTTTGTCTGTGGTTAATTTACGGGAAAAGAATGCTAACGGAGCAAGAAATCCCTTATTATCTTTTTGCTCTAAAACTGCACCCATGGCAAGGTTAGAACAATCGACTGAGAGAGATAAGATAATATCGTCATTATTGCAAGGATGAGCTAAAACTACTGCATTACTTATAGCGTCTTTGGCTTTCGAAAATCTAAACATTCATCAGGCCAACTATTTATCTTTGTAATTTTATCATGTTACAAAGAGAATATAGGGGAAGTAAAATTTCAGCAAAATGAGGTATGAAACGATGATAAAAATTTACCATACCTATGAAACGTCGTAGTTGTTTGAGAGTTGTCGGTAAAGGGAAGTTATTAATGACTTCGACTCTCTCAGTTGATAGTAAAATACCTGATGAAGAGATTTGATGACCTAAAAAGGTTAAATTGTCAACTACTAAGATACATTTAGATGGTTTAATGTTAATTCCGTATGTGTCTAATCTTTTGAAAACTATTTCCAAATGTTCCAAATGTTGTACATCTGATTGACTTGCGATTAATATATCATCCAAATAGACGAAAACGAAAGGTAAGTTGACAAGTACTTCATTCATAAAACGTTGGAAAGTTTGACCGGCATTGCGTAGGCCAAAAGGCATGCGGGAAAATTCAAACAGTCCGGAAGGAGTTGTTATGGCTGTCTTATAAATGTCATTTTCAGCGACAGGTATCTGATGGTACGCTCGCACTAAATCAATCTTGGAGAAAATAGTGCAGCCGTGCAACTGAGAGCTAAAGTCGTGAATATGAGGTAATGGATATCTGTCTAGAATAGTAATTGTATTTTGTTGTCGATAATCTCCACAAGGTCTCCAGTCATTTTTCTCTTTTTTGCTACTAAATGAAGTAGTGAAGAAACTTGAGAAGATGATGGTTTACAGATACCCAATTCCACCATGTTGTTAAATTCCGTTATTTTAAATTTAAGATTGTCTAATCTACGAAGTCGTGAAAAAGGTAAATGACCTTCAGTAACTATATGATATACAACAGAATATTTAATAGGTAAATTGTAATCTGGTGAACTAATTAAATTAGGAAATTGTAAAAGTAATTTGTTATATTTATCTGTTAAAGGAAATAATTTAAGTGTGTCTAATCTATAATTGTCTAAAGGACTATTTTTAATAAAACAATTGATTGACAAATTAGTCTTGTTATCAATTATTCGAGCTCCTATAAGATCGACAACTAAACCGAAATGAGACAAGAAATCTGCTCCGACGATTGGAATGTCAATGTCTTCAATATTGAAAACGAAAGGAAACAATCTGCGTAAGTTTAGATTGACTTTTAACAATTTCTTACCGTATGTAAAAATGGTTGAACCGTTAGCCGCGGTTAATATCGTATCAAAATTCTTTTTAAAATCTGTGAAAACATTACGTGGCACCACAGATAAATCGGCGCTAGTGTCGATTAGGAAGTTCAGGTTGTTAGATCTATCATAAATAAAAAGTCGACATTTGCTGCCAGACAAGTCAAAGTCAGACGTCATAAAATTATCAAACTTCAGTCATCTTTGAGGATTATCAGATTTTTTACAACTCTTACTGAATTTGCACCATTCACCTCCACAACGATAGGCATTGGCACCATAAAGTTGATGGTAGTAACAAATAGTATTGTCTGTACGATCAAACTTCTTGGGAAAATTATTACGGCTGGGTGAACGATTGCGATTAGAAATACGAGTTTGTGAAATGTTTCTACTCCTACAATTACTACAGAAAGAAGTAGAAGGTTGAGGCTCAAAAGATTGATCAGGTAATTTAGATTCTAAGGAGTTTAATCGAGAATTAAAAATTTCTTGTCTTTGTAAGACTTGATTAATTGAATCATGAAAAGTGATTGAAAAATTTTTGATAGCGGTAGTTATATCTGATAACGGGGTTGATTCAGAGCCAAGAGGATTTTTGGAGTACGATGCAACCATCGAATTTTGACATGACTCCCATATCCGATCTGCAATATCGAGAATCTCTTTTGTGTCTGTTTTCCCGGAAGCTGTAATAGCGATATATACAGTTTGAGGCAAACGTCTTTTCCATAATTTTATCAATAAATCTTGACTAACCATGCTGAAACCTTCAACCATATTCAGCATGGATCTATAGAAATCTGACTGCTTCAGATCACCCATTTGGAAACCTGATAACAAATCATTGAGGCGTTTTTCCTCACTCGATGATAAACGTGAAATTAAAATTTTCTTTAAATTGATATATAGATCTGTTTTCGGGGATTAGATATTATATCGTATGTATTATCTAACACATCTAATGGCAAATTAGCTATAACCTGATCATACTTTTTCTTGTCATTGACAATTTTTGCAACAGAAAACTGTGATTCGATTTGGGTAAACCAAATTTCAGGTTTTGATTTCCAAAACGGGGGTAGCTTGACAGACGTGACATAGTGGGTTTGAGGAAAATCCTCGTCTGAAGGTTGTGTTGGCATAATTAATTGATTGTGATTGGTTGATTGATTATTTCTCAGATAAAAAGGGAAATGTACTTTAACTCACTCACCAGCAGATGACAGTACTTGTAATGTTCAACTGCAATTGGGAAATACCATAAATTAGAGGAACATCTATTCAAAATTGGAACATCTATTCAAAATTTATTAGAAAAATTCTTCTCTTCATTAAACGATAAGCATCATCTGGATCAATTTACAGTGGTAGTTAGTATATTGAATCTCTTCTTGAAATTATTAATAAAAGTGGTTCTAAATCGGGAATGTGTTGATCTTCGGGTAATTATATCTGAATATTCTTCTATCTTCTTCAATTAATCAGATAACTTAGATCTCATCATGCAGGTCATATGATCACGTCGGACATATATTGATCTCGTCAGGCATATATAGATCACGTCGGGCATATATAGATCACGTCGGGGTCACCAAATTTATAGCGTTAATGCTATAAATAAAATTAAAATTTATGTAAATATACGTATATTTGTTTTCTTTAATACATCTTTTATTTTATATGATTTTTGTGTATTTCAAAATATGTTGTTATTATTTTAGTTATCGAATGTTTTTTCTTTTGTTTCTTCTCGACTCCACAGGAAATTCTCGATTTTCAGTGAGTGAGTCGCTATAGTCGCTATAGTTGTCATCAAAAAAATGTTGTAAAGGATTAAAAATTAATGTTAAATCCAAGTTTACGACCTCGGTAGGCCTCAAGTGTCAAAATCGACAAAAACTGAAAAAAAAAAATCTCGCAGTCTTCTGGATTTTTGACCAAGACCTGAAGATCTGCCGAGATCATGAACTTGGATTTAACATTAATTTGTAATCCTATACAACATATTAAAAAAGCATAGATACCTAATTTGACGTCAGGTAGGATCATAAAGTTACTGTATTAAGTAAGTAGCTGTGTAAATACAGATCAGTGCCAGTGCTACTGCTTAGATTATTTCAAGACAAAGGATATTACGTATTTAAATATTAAATATCATATCTTAGTCAATGTAAAACGTGGGGTTTGACGCTCGGAATGCTCCCCTCATCGGAACCACTTGTATTTTATGTTTTTTGGGTCACTAATCATGAAAATCGATGTCCCGCAGCTCTAAAAATACTGCCAGCCTTTTGGGTTTTTTTCGCGGTGATGTGAATAACGCTTAGAAAATAAGTAAAGACTACTTTTTAGTTTACTTGTAATTTCTCATAAACTTCCATCGAAAAAATTACTAACAATTTTTCACCCGTGAAGGGTTGGAACACCCTCGTTTTACATGGACTATCTGTACACGGTCAAATTATTAAATTAATATATGTCTTAAATTACGATGTCTGCAGCAGTGTTATACACATTTAGCTCTCAGGCAGACAGGAGTAATACGGCACTTATCACGTTCCAAATTTGCATTTGTATTACAAGTATTCTTATCTGAAATAATGGACAATGCAGGCGAATAATCAAGTGATTATACTGGTTGCTGGAAGTTCTAATCCAGTGCTTGGCTTTGAAGCATTTCAATGACACGACAGATTTAGTTCACGATGTATTTTAAACTGGAAGCATTTTCTGCAAGAATAAACGGACCTACTCAGTGCTGCGGTCGATGAATATTTTCGCTTGTAACCTAACTATGTCTATCTCGTTAACATATTTAAGATATTGACATAAATTAAATATTGACAATTTTGAATAACGGAAATGGATACTTTTTCCGAAACGTCAATTGTATTTTTATTTTTAAGAAAATCGTTTCTGATTTATACATTTTATGTAGAGGATATTTTGTCGTATAGAAACGAGAAATATTTAGCACGCGGCTTCATTCAAATGACAACTACTGTCAATATAAGCCATATTATTATAATAGCACTACAATAATATAATGTCGAATATAGAAGAATTAGCAAATAAGGCTTGTATGGATTTACTTCCAAGAAAGTCTCAAAAGCGATACGAAGACACATATAAGGTATTTAAAAGTTGGTGTTGCGAGAATACCATAACAGAAAATGCGTTGCTGGCTTATTTTGTGAACATATCTGAAAAGTTAAAGTATCCATGTAGTCTTTGGTCTGAGTATTCGATGCTAAAAAGCACTGTATTTATTAATGACAACGAGAACGTATCAGAGTATCCCAAGTTAAGGGCATTCTTGAAGCGAAAAAATGATGGTTTTAAACCTAAAAAATCTTGTATATTTATAAGAGAAGATATAAACAAATTTTTACTCGAAGCACCAGATAATACACATTTGTTGATGAAGGTAAGCTATTATGATTAATTAGGTCGTTGCTCACTTATACTAAATTAAACTTTTTCAGGTTGTTATGATTATGGGAATAGCTGGCTCCTGTATGAAGGACGAGTTGTGTAAAATGGTAACTGAAGATGTTGAAGACAAAAATTCTGTAATAATAATAACAATACCGGATTCAAAAAATGGAATACAGCGTTCTTTTACGATTATTAACAAAGATGAACAACGCATCAATTTTGTTGAAATAGTTAGAAAATATATTAACGCTAGGCAAAATAAAGAAATTCGCAGATTTTTTTATAAAATACCACGCAGGTAAATGTATGAACCAACCAGTAGGCAAAAATACTTTTGCAAAAATCCCTGCTAAGATCGCAGAATATTTGGGATTGGAAAATCCCAGTACTTATACAGGCCATTCTTTTCGAAGGACGTCTGCCACTTTTCTGGTTGATACAGGAATCGAAGTTCTTGGTTTGAAAAGACATGGTGGATGGAAATCCTCTACAGTTGCGGAAAGCTATGTGTCGGATTCAATGAGAAATAAATTAAACGTCGCCGATGGAATTTTATATAATCAAAACACGTCAGGAGAGTTGGCTTCTGATTCATCTTCAATGATACAACCTATCAACAATCCTACTACTGGTGAACAACAAGAATTTTTTGGAATAAACAATATAGAAAGAAATGAGAATATAAGCCTAGACACAATAGAGAAAAAACATAACTCGATTGTTCAAGTATCTAATTGTTCTAACTGTTCTTTCGTATTTAATATAAATAAATAAAACATATTATATAAATAATATATATATATATATATATATATATATATATATATATATATATATATATATATATATATATATATATATATATATGTATATATATATATAATATAAATAAATAGGATGATTTTGAATAATAAAAATATCGTTTTGTATAATGAAAGAGAAAATTATCCCAAATTTACTTTTTTTCCCTAGGGACGTTATGAAAAATAACGACCGGTTGCCAATGGCAACAAGTATTTGGTACACAAAGCGTCACTTACGATCGACATAATGGAATTAGAGTATAGTTTCGAGGGAGGTATGACGAAAATTTATTTTACCTACGATCACTACTGTAAATAGTAAAAAACACACTACCTGCCATCTATTAAGTTGAATTTTACATATTGTAAACAAAACGCACTGTAAACAAATCGCACGGTAAACAAAACGCACGGGACACGCAATTATAGGTGGCTTATATCGCTGACGCGGGTTTAAAAAAACAAATGCGCCTACTTAATTTTCAAACACTGTCAAAACTGACATAGTATTTGTTGAATAAGAATGACTAGTTGACTAGTAAACTAAATACAGATTTTACTAAATAACTCAATAAATATGATCATAGATAAAGTATACTACATAATTCGAGTTGTAAGGCAATTACGCACTCATGGAACTACGCACTCGCCGCTATGCGGCATCATGCGTAACTTTTCCATTCGTGCGTAATATGCTTTTTACACTCATTACGTAATATACTATTATTGACTGTTGCCATGGATATTCCAAGCATCGCTATATTATTTACTATATGCTTAGCAAATATGAAATCTTACTCAAATATTGTAGTTTTCCACTAGTTTTTCTTAAGTTTTTTTCTAGTTAAATGGGTTCATGGGTATGACGAAAAATATATGCACCGCGGGTCATACAGTGCGAATTTTTGATCTCTAATACTTACCAAACCTCGGCCCTACGGGCCTCGGATTGCAAACTGTATTCTCGACCAAAAAAGTGCACTTACGTCTCTTGGTACATATTTAGCTTATACACAGTAAAATATCCGGTGTTGTGACTTTTTAACCTTTAACATTATGTGCGTTATCAGAGAATCCTGGTATCACTATATATCAAATTTCATGTAATTCTGCAAAAGTATTGCAGTTACAGTAGCCATACTGGATTCGCAATTTAGAATTCTTAACTTTTGACATCAGATTCGTTATCAGCTACTCCTAAAATACCTAACTACCTATTTTAATGCAATTCTGATGAAATTTGAATTTTTTATCACAAAATTAAATTTTATTAAATAAAATTATCACTGGCGACTTCGTTAAATTATTAACTAAAAAAATCTTGTCTCCGATTTTTGCTCATATTATACTGGACATAACTGGATGACGAGACCACCGCCAAGCCTTACCTTGCAATTTGAGATTTCATTAAAATCGCTGAAGCCAAGCCTTTGTTCAAACATAAAAAAAACACATGCATATGGGTCGAATTGAAAGCCTCCTCCTTTTATGAATTTTATGAAGTCGGTTTAAAAAGTTTTTTTTTCAATTTGAAACGTTTCCAAAAAACACAAAATTAAAATATTTCAAAAACTATTGAGTTCTGCATAATTATGGTTAAATCAATTGCAAATGAGATCTATTAACATGAAAGAAATACGTCCAATTATAAATCACCTTGTATAATGGGAGCACTTAAATCTGCAACATCTGGAAAGATACAGGTTATCGTAAATATTTGATTGCAACTTCGTGTTCTAGAGGTAAAATTAGAGATTAAAAAAGTAGTCTACAAAACTCGATAATGAGTTCCAATATTTCTGGCATGTGAACCGTGTACTTAGGAATTACATATTAGTTCAATTGTATTTACAAATGTTTACGAGGAAACTGAATACACAACATTCTGTAAAATGATCATATATGCATGTCTCTAGATTTTGTTTTTAGTGCAGTAAACTGAATTGTAAAATTTTGTTTGAAATGTCATGATACTTATGTGTAAAACACAGAAATGCTGTCAAATCTATCTCTACTTAAATTGGTTTATATGCAGTATGCACAAAATGTGCCACATTTCAGTTACGGGAAGTAAGTACGTTCAAATATTTAAATTGAAATATCGCGTGAAGTCATGCACATTTGTGCGTGTTTTTCAAGTGATATTTGAGTGCTGCTCGGATTTGTGACATTTCAATTTAAACGTTTAATTGAACTCCATATACTCTGTAATTGAAGAATAGATTTATATACACTCTAAAATTTTAGGTGAAGATATAAATTATATTGCTTTTTAACCAACTTCAAAAAATGTGCAAAAGGAGGAGATTTTCAATTCGATCCGTGTGTTTCTATTTTTTTATGTTATATACAGTGTGTCCCTGGATGGAGTACCGCACTCTTACAATTTTTCTTGTTTTTGGTTTGCCAAGAAAAAATCATTCTTTATAAAAAGTTTTGCTTGTCTTAGGAAGTAATAAACAGGTGTCAAACTTACTACCTTTTTTTTTATTAAAAATTTTATTTACTTAACAAACTTTATTCAATTGTGAAGAAAAGCTTAAATACGTAGTTTAGTTGCAAAATAAGGAAATAACAATTTCCAAAAAAGTTGAAAACTATTCCACATGTAGACCTTCTACTAGTGCACATTTTTCTATTTTTTTTCTAAATTATTCATAGGCAGATGAGAGTACGTCAAGTTTTCTGACAATCTCGGAAAATGAAAAATAAGAAAGTTTACAACAGTGCGGTACCCCATCCATACTGTATTTGTACAATAATTACTCTGCATTGGCATAGTACAGTCAATTTGTCATTTGACCCGTGAATAATTCCTATAAGGAATTTTTTGTTTGTATAATGTAAGAGGGATTGCCACAATTAATTAATGTGTTCCACAAAAATATCGTTGCCGCTACAACCTCCATGTTGGAAAAATGACGGTCAAAATAGTTTCTTCGCAATTATCTCCTTTCCAGTTAGTTCTATCCCAAAATTAGGTATTACAAATATTATAGAAAATAGAAAGTGCTACAACTTTTGTTTAAATTATTTTTCTCTATTTCTCTATTGTTAATATTATACGATTTGAAGCCGTCAAAATGTTGAAAATTCATGCATCAATGCATATTTTTGCTATTATCTCTGTCCCCGTTGCAGCTACGTAATATTTAGTTATTATCATTATTGTAGACCATAAAATTTTCTAAAACCGTTTCTTAAACAATTTTCTTCTACGATAAATTTTTTAAAATTATAGCAGCCCGAAGTTGAAAACGTTTCTTGAATGTCAGAATGATGTCAGTTCCGTCGTTCCAACGTTATTAATACTCATTATTAATTTTGCGTAATCAATAAAATTGACTTAATGTAGTATTTTTTTTTAAAGAATGACTTCCATCCGATGTTTGCGAGTTTTCACTGAGCCATCAACACAACAGTTTTTCTTATTGCTAATGCTTTACGATTTACATTTGCCAAAAAATGTGAAAATTTATGCTTCACTGCAGATTTTTAGAATTAACTCTGCCCCCATTACTTCTACGTAGTCATTAGATATTATCAATATTGTAGATTATAAAATTTTCTAAACCTTCTTTTGAACAATTCAATTGTTTTCAAGTTACAGCAGCTCGAAAATATCTTTATTTCTTAACTTCGAGCTACTGTAATTTTAAAAACAGTTCACCGCGGACGAAAATTATTTTAAACAAAAGTTATGGGAAATTTCATTAGGTATCTAAAACATTAATAACAATTAATTACTACCTAGGAGCAATGGAAGCAGAGATAATTACAAAAATCTGCAGCGAAGCATAAGTTTACAACATTTTGACAGCTGTAAATAGTAAAATATTAATTGCAAAGAAAAAGTTGTAGTTAGAAAATATTATTTAGGTATTAAGCAAATCACAACATATACACTTCGTCAGTATTAGCTAGAAGAGTAATTGTTTTGATTGGTTCTCCAATGATGAGTGTTTTAAAGTGTTTTCCTAAGTAGTATAGTAGCGTGACTAAATTAAGTTACCAATATACAGAAAGTAGATAATTCCATATTAAATAAAAAAAAGTGTAAATGACTGAATTTAAATAAATAACTTAAGTATAATTAATATATTTTTTCTTTAAAATGCTAATAATCCGAACATGTAATTCAATACTTTGTCAGTATTAGCTAGAGGAGTAGTTATTTAGATTGGTTCTACAATAGTGAGTGTTTTAAAGTATTTACGTAACTAGTATATTAGCGTGCCCAGATTAGGGCAACAATATACAGAAAGTAAGTAATAATTAATTGTAAAAATAAATCAAGAAAATGTTTATAAATAATGAATGAATGTTTCTATACTCTACTGATGAGAACTAACGAGTTCGACAAAACTTGTGCATACCGTATTATAAACGATTTCTATGAAATTGTAAGGCATGGTGGTCCCATATTAATTTCATCAAGATATATGTTTATTTCAAAGCGAGCAGAAATTGGAAATGAGATTTTATTACTAAGGTAATATCTTGCCAAACTTCTCTAGACATTTCCTTGAATATATAAGAAATAAGAAACCAGTCTGCAATCAACAGCTATTCTGCTGACTAATGCCTCGCCGAGCGCTGAATTGCAAACTACAAACCTGACCGCGCCGAAAGACTTATTCCTACTTACACAAGCTCTCGTACCAGTCACTTCTCACCACTTATTAGTGCTGGGCGATGTTGACCGATGTTTTAGGAACATCGATATTTTGTTGACGATGTTCGATGTTCTGACATCGATACCAGAAGTACTCAAACATCGATGGTAACATCGATGATTGCCATACGATGGTGCCCTCATTTTGTGGAGAAAGTTTTCTTATAAATATAGACGTGAATTATTATTATTATTATTTATTTCAAATTACATGTTTGCAAAATATAAAAATATAAATATTTTAATTTACATGTCCATTGTGCAATTTGGTTTGGCAATTTCAAACTCAAACAATACAGTAACATCGATGTTTTTATCGATATTCTTTCTAGACCGATGGCGGTCTTCGATGACTACATCGATGCTCATAGTCTAAGATACGTACTAAGGTCGACCTTCACCGATCAGGTAATCGAATGAAATCTATTTTTTATGAAAAGAAAATGCTAACAAAAGTAAAGGTGAAAGGTTGCTTAACGAAATATGTTCAAGGCTATTTTTTTTTTTATTTTTTTTATTTTATTTATATTTATCGTTTCGCAATACAATCATCTTTATTTTGATATATAATTTATTTGGTTACCAGATCAGTGAAGGTACCACTTTCGATTCACCTATTTAAACCTAGCAACCGTACAGCCTTGAATGGAAAAATGTAAGCAACCCCATGTTTACATATTCTATAGGTTTCTTACTTTCGATTAATGTTACATTTTTTTGGTTAGAAGATCGGTGAAGGTATGGAAAAAAAAAATTAGTTATTGAATTTTCAATTAAATATAGCCTTGAACATATTTCGTTAAGCAACCCATCACCGATACTTTTGTTAGCGTATTTCGTTTCATAAAAAATAGATTTCATTCGGTTACCTGATCGGTGAAGGTCGATCTTAGTACGGATCCTGTACTATCAACTTCGATGTTTCGCAAACATCGCCCAGTACTGCCACTTGCAGACTGCAGTTTCGAGCTGTTGGCTCTCGTCAGTGCAAGGTAGATCCGTAACCACCGGAACGAGACCATCGATCACTCTTGATACACGACGAGATTTATAAAACCACGACATGCACCAAAAATAGCAGGCTCCATCTAGCGGCTGATCTCTATTACAATCGAAACAGCAGTAACCCTGACATAGGCACAGTTAGTAGGTATGCTTTTAGAGGGCAGAATATTTACTAGCGAAATATTTTTGTCGAACTAATCTATACGTCTATCTATACGTAATCCTTATATATATATATATATATATATATATATATATATATATATATATATATATATATATATATATATATATATATATATAATATATATATATATATATATATATATATATATATATATATACATATATATAATATATATATATATATATATATATATATATAAGGAAACGTTCCACAAAAATATTTCACTAGTAATAGTCTAGGCATATTAGGATTCTCAGAGGAAAGTTTTGCTATAGTTTTTATTTTCTCACCCTCCATGTTATTTGGGTCGCTGAACACGAATTTGAAGTTTGCAGGCAAAAATTTGACCCGGAACTTTGTTTTCTTGGCACTTTTTGCTCGAATTTTGGCACTTTTCTCAGTTTTTGGCCTATATCTCAGAAAGGAAGCGTTTTTTCGACAAGCCCACTCCATACAAAATTAAAGTAGACAAAATTTCCTGCATTATTCATATATCACTTTTTTTGTAAGACTAACCATTCCACCGCTAGAGCGCGCCAAAAAAACATATTCCCGGACCCAGTATTATACCTTACATGAATAATGCATATAGGGAAAGTAATTCAGGGAACTGTCACATCCTCTTCAGTCCGTTCATCTATTCTCCTTATTTTTTCAGGTGGTGGGGGTCTGTAATGAACAGAAGATACGGGTCAATTTGTACGTTCATATTAACTACTTCAGACAGGTACATTTATGCTCCAAGTGTGTGATTGTTATTTTTGAGGAAGGAAATGTTACATACCTTCGTCTTCCTTCTCCACACTTTCTTCGATGGTGTCAACAACCGGGGAAAAGGTGAAGCCCAGTTCGTCCTGTACTGCGACGTCCAATGGTCCGTTCTCAAGGGTACTTGTGAGATCTGTCTCGATTGTCACGTTGTTGCAGGACCCCTCACAATTGATTCACAGATTGGTGAAATCGAGGCCTGCTTTTTGCAGCTACATTTTTTTGCGCAGGTCTTGACGCATCTGCATGACAGCAGACGCAGCAGTTCGGGAGGAGCAGGGGCTTGTAGAGAGGTGGTCGGTTCCAGGCAATTTGTTGCTCGTTTCCAACCCCAATCTTCGGCATTTTTCTCAACCCCCAGCCATTGCTGCACCTGGTGATACACCCTAAAACTGCTGTGTGGCTGCAGCAGCTGATGGTGGTAGTGCAGCTATTTTTGATGAGGTCTTGAAAGCTGTCTTCTTATAATTAATGTACCTCAGACCGTTTATTGACGGTTCAGTCCTTCCTGTGTAGCCGTACACGTTGACCAGGAATCTCTCTCGTGCTGCTGCAATGCTTTCTGGAGTTGCCTCGGGGTTTTTGAACTCACTTTCAACATCGGCAAAGTGGGAGTTTTTGGTGAAAGTGTTCACAAACTTCAATTTCCCTTGGTTGTAAGGTGCTGAAGTCGTATGACACCCACTCATTATGTGTTCTTTAATGGTTTTGTTTTGCAGAGCGTGCACAGGAGAGTAGGTGGTTGGAGGAACGTTTCCCTTTCCTGGCTTCAGGAAGAATACGTTTTCTCGTTGGCAAAGACCCGTGAGGATGACCAACAGGTCGATGTCCTCTCCAACCACCACCACAGTCTCAGTACGTTCAGCCAAAGACAGGGCTTCGTTCACAATGACGGTCTCGGCATCTTCTGTGGTCTGTCTCCATGTCATTCATTGAGAGTGTAACTTGGTTATGATCATGGAAATCAATCTTCTTTTGTTGTTCGTATTGGCCAGGAATTTTTCTTTCTTTATGGTCGGTATCATGTTCTCATCGAAGAGAATGTCAGCGGAAATCGTTTTCATAGTCCTTTTCAACTGTTTAGCACTTTTTGTTCCACCTTTATTACTTTCTTCCATCGAAGACAACTACTATCTGTGGCCCATAGATATTAATGACGTAGTCAACATATATATATTTAGAACTTTATATTCAGCAATCATGACAACCCATACAAAACATGAGTTCATTATAAATCATTTACGATCAACAGTTAAGTATCATAGCGAGGGCGATTTCCGAGAAAACTGTGAATTTCACTAGATATGGGAATATGGCCCTTTTTGGTGCACTCTAGCGGCGGAACGGTTAGTCTTCCAAAAAATGTTATATATGAAAAATGCAGGTCTACTTTAATTTTGTATAGAGTGGGCTTGTCGAAAAAACGCTTCCTTTCTGAGATTTAGGCCAAAAACTGAAAAATGTGCCAAAATTTGGGCAAAAAGTGCCAAAAAAATAAAGTTCCGGGCCAAATTTTTGCCTGGAAACTTCAAATTCATGTTCATTCACCCAAAAAAACATAGAGGGTGAGAAAATCAAAACTATAGCAAAACTTTCCTCTGAACCCCCATTTTTTTTTCCTAATATGCCTGGCTTATAAATTTTCTGCCCTCTAAAAGCATACGCACTAACTGTGCCCATGTAAGGGCTACTTTCCTTATTTAAGGAAACGTATAGAGGAGTTCGACAAAAATATTTCACTAGTAAATATTCTGCCCTCTAAAAGCATATCTACTAACTGTGCCCATTGCAGGGCTACTGCTGTTTCGATTGTAATGGAGATCAGCCGCTAGATTGAGCCTGCTATTTTTATTGCATGTAGTGGTTTTATAAATCTTCATGTACCAAGAATGAACAAGTGCCTCGTTCCAGCCATCTCAGACCTAACTTGCACTGACGGGAGCCAATAGCTTGAAACTGCAGTCTTGCAATCGAAGTAGCAGTAGCCCCGAGATGGGCCTTGTTAGTAAGTATGCTTTTAGCGGGCAGAATATTTACTAAGGTAATAATTTGTCGAACTACTCTATACATTTCTTTAAATATTTAAGGAATAAGAAACCAGACTGCAACCAACAGCTATTCTCCGGTTTAATGCCCCGCCGAATGCTGGATTACGAATTACAAGCCTGGCCGCGTTACGTGCAATAACTAGATATTGTTGCAATCGAAACTTTAGCGTTTTGTGGTAATACATAGTTATTGCATCTAAGGGCCAGGCTTGTAGCGTATAGCGTTTTAACGGCTGATGTTTTTTGGCAATTTTAGATGAGGTCTGTTAGTTGAGTTAAGTAAGTAAGTAAAATCCCTGTTTCACTTTCGAACGATTTTGCTATCACATCCGCTGACAAAAGACTTCTTTACTTTCTTTTTAATTAACAGGCATTACGAGTCTTTTACTTCTCCTGTACATATTTTTCTATTTTAAAGAGAAGTTCTGGTTATGCAACAGGTTAATTTAATTGCTCAAGCCAATGTGGAAATACAAAACTGATTATAAACACGAACAAATAAATTAATACCAGATTAAGTCTCCTTTTACTTTAATGATATCATCGAATCTTCTGGGTATATTAAGGATAATGTTGGAGATTATATTTTTCGGTATTTGTGCTCCTTTTTTTCCCTCAATATTATTGTAACGCATATTGTCAAATCTAATTTACTTCGTGAATTTATTATGATAAAAATGGAAGTCAACTAAATTTCATACTAACGTTTAATCATTTTTCGTTCTAGAAATTATTTTTTTACTTCGGAATTAAACAGACCAGAATATTGCATTATAGATATTACACTAAAAAACCGCTGCCCAAGGAATCACTACTTTCACATCCAGATTTTCATCCAAGTCTCTCATAACGAAAAAAAATTTGTATGCGGACATAATTGTTTATGGAACTTTAATAATATAATATTTGAAATCGTCTACCCCAAAAAAACCATAAAATGACATGCCACATCGGTAGTGGGTGTGTTAAAAGGGGGGGGGGTAATGGAGGTGGATGAAGTAAAAAAAAATTGAGACCTTTGGTTCTTATACATACACTAAATCATAATTTTATTTTTTTCCCCACCATTAATAGTGGGTGGGGGTGGTAACAGAGGTGGCTAATGTCAAAACATTTTTTGAGACCTTATCTTCTGTTAAATATACTAAATACCAATTTCATTTACTTGCTTGATTTACCCCAACTTACCCTCAACGGAATAAAACCAAAATATACTCTAATGGGCTCATTTAGCACGTTTTTTAAATTTGATTATCTGAAAGTTCTTATCATTTTAAGACCCTGTGCAAAAAAATACAATTTTCTGAGACCTATAAATCGTCTATAAAAAAATCATAAAAATGGACCTGCGGTCGAGTATCGGCCGTGACGTCACTTGATAGGAACCCGCTAGCCGAAGCGGCTAGCTGCAGCGCGTTATTATAGTTTCACAATATTACAAATCGTTAACTCAAGCATTGTGTTTTGAAACTCACGCGTGTTTGTGAAGAATTTCAGTTTAACAACTATTTTCACCGATTTATAATACTATTCTCTGACGTCACGACGTTGATCGCACCGTGCACTTTAAAAGTCGTATATTTCGAAAACCACAAATCGGATTCATCTGAAATTTTCAATATCGTCTAATTTTAAGTAATACTTTATCCACAAGAAGTAATAACTTATAAATGAAATTCATTAAATGAGCCCATTCCAGATCTCGTTAAAATAAATACGTGTCCCAAATTTCAGGTCAATATTTTAAACGATTCCAGAGTAAACGTGCGCACAAAAAAGTTACAGACAGACCGACAGACAGAAATTTTTTTTCGACGTTTCAACGTTTCATGACATTTTAAGCCTATTTGAACAATACTGGATAAGGAGGTAATTATCAAAAAGAGCCTTATTATATATAAAAAAGAATTAGTGAAATGAGTCGAGAATTATTTTAACATTTCAACCAAATTTTTCTAATAACATTTTGCTCTAAAGTCAAAACTAAGGATAATATTATCTATTATGTCACTAATATTATTTAATTACATTTACATACCTCCTTTTTCAAATTAATGTACACAGTATTTGTATATCTGTCCATTAAAGAAACAGAAACTAGAAAATGACTTATTTCTAGTGCATAAAGCAACACAATTAACTGAAAATGAATCGTTTGAAATTTACGGGCAAGAAATATAGCAATATAATTTTGGATGGTCTAGCTGCCAAAGTATAATACGTTTTTTCCTTGACTATTAAAAAAACCGCACTTTTTTTCATTATTTTTAGTGCGTAATATATATGTTCATGGTAACAGTGAAAAAAAAAGTAAAATGGGTGATAGCCCAGATGACAGAGAACGTTTTATAGTGAAACCCACAAAAACTTGCAAAATGAATAATTTTTTATTAATTCGTGAAAGTGTATAGAATAATATCTTGAAAAGTTACATTCCGCTCGGATGTAGAACATAAAAAAAAAGGTGGAAAAGAAAATTTTGTTTCATCCACTTTTTCAAAATTTTGAAATTAAGTCTGGGTAGGAAAAAATAAAAAATACAGGTGGACAGACCACGTGTTTCTGAACAAAAAATGTCGTAATAAAATTTATCGCTAAAGCCACGGTATTCCTGGACAAAAATAGTGGAATAACTTTGTCACTCTGCGCGGCCAAGCGCGCGGTTAAATGTATACTATGAAACCTCTAAAAATTCTTCGCTGTTCTAACGAGTAAAATAAAGCTTTTTTCTCTTTCTGATTACATATTTTTAACATTTTTCTTACTGAATGAACGCATACACAGACACCACACATAACCGCTGAATCGCTCGGATGAATTTTTACCTGCTGTATTGTATTTATTACAGGTACACCTATGCACATTTCAGCTATACCCAATGGATTCCTTATACATTTGTTAATGTATTGAAAAAGTTCCAGAATTTATATTCAAAACAATCAAAGGTATTTACATAGTTATAAGGATAAAGTCGTGAAAATCGCAATTTCTCATCATAATCTGATTGATCATATTTTCGAAAAAATGCATACAAGTGAACGAATTTGTGTTTGAACATTCGAAAAGTATACATTTTTTCCGAAATAGTGATATTTTATTTTTTCCAATGAGTCAAGTTCTCGGCAAGTTACAGCCTCCAATATATATATATATATATATTTATCAAGAAAATCATTAAGCAAGGAAATTAAAATGATTAGAGATGTACTTTTTTTGAAGCCAGTTACTACAACTTAATAAACCACAATAATCATGAAGTGTACATACTTTTTAACAGTTCTCAATGAAGAAAGAATTTTTTTGAAGGGCGTTTATTTTTTTCTATATTTTTTTATCTCCGATTGAGTTCGGGATTGAGTGCGGCGATTGAGTGATAATATATATAAGTATATTTTTCCCATTCTTGTATTGTTTAAAACGAAGAAGCATCGGAAAGCTACAATTTCCATCTTTTAAATGAACCAACACTCATATTGATTGAACGAATTCTGATTTAGTGACATGTAATTCAGTGCGTCGGGTGTTACAGTCATGCGTATTCAAGCGCGTGGATCTCGCTCCGAGTTATAACATTACTTTACTATTTTTTTCCGGTAATACCGTGGCTTTAGCGATAAATTTTGTTAGGACATTTGTTGTTTATAAATACGTGATTTATCCATCTGTATTTTTTATCTTTTCCTAGCTTGACTTAATTTTAAAATTTTGAAAAAAATGGATGAAACATTTTTTTTCGCTTTTTTTTATGTTCTGCATCCAAGCGAAATGTAAACTTTTCAGGATATTATTTTACGCACTTTCACGAACTCATTAAAAAAAAAATTATTCATTTTACAAGTTTTTGCAGGTAAATACCTTCATCGACTGGGCTATGAAAAAAATGAAACATTATTTCACTCTTATAAATAGCCGGATCTATGAGGCATTGAAAACAATTGAAGTTATCTTACGTATTCGCTTTAAAATCGTCAAATTATTGATTTGTGTCTTCACATATTAGTTAATTTTATATAAAATATGGAAATTAAGCAGTCGTAGAAAAAATATTGCACAAAACTCCTGCATAAAGTTCCTTTTTTCCACTTATGGGATTGTTAATCTTCCCATTCGTGAAAAAAAGTACCACTTTATGCACTTATTGCATAACGCGACTGCTTAATTTCCATATTTATTTAAATAAGTCTCAAAATTAACTTAAACGTCGAAATACAAATCTATAATTTGACGTTTCTAAAGCGAAAATCGCGAAGTCACTTCAATTGCTTTCAATGCACTCAGATCCGACTCTACATTATGAGTGAAATAACGTTTCCCTTTTTTACCCTTTTTACTTTTTTCACTATTACCATAAAGGGTCCCATTCACATTGAGATCTGTATCGCTACATGTTACAAGTATCGGTATCATGATACAAATATCTATGTGTATTTGATTGTTCCAGTATCGTTGTATCGATATCGCCGTCTGTTTCACTGTCGAGAAACTTTGATACCATGCACCTGAGACTGATACTTATTGCAGTGTGTATTATCCTGTATCTAGTAGCGAGATACGAACGTGAATAATATATTTCTTAAAAATAAAATAATATGTCGGATGATCGAGAATTTTGGGAGGAATTCTTAAACATGTATAAACTGCATCCATGCTTGTGGAATTCTACATAAAAAGAGTATTCAAATAGGCAAATTCCCAAAGTAGCTACCAGAGACTTGATTTACAAGTGCAAAGAAAGATATCCCAATGCGGACCGCAATTTTGTTATAAAAAAATTCATAGTTTTCGACGCCTTTCTTTTCTTAAGTGACAGTACTATTTCAACTGCTATAATTACCGGTTGGGAACTGGACTGATGTTTCATGATTCCGTCTCAATATGTATGGCAAACTTGATACTTGATACAAATCTCAGATACACGTATTGACATTTGTATCAATGCATGTAGCGATACAGATCTCAATGTGAATGGGGCCCTTTATAGTATATAAAGTATCAAGAACTGTGGGTGTTAGAAGACTGAGCGATAACGAAACCTCCAATTTTATCGACGACCGGTACAATCCTTAACGTTCGCGATGCTTATACTGTTTTTTGCACGATCGTATTAAATTACACTTCAATTAAAATACGTAATTTAATTTCTACTAAATAAAAGAAAAGTCAAAATTGACGTTTATACTTTGCGGCATGTCGTTTATTTAGTAGAAATTAAATTATTTTAATAAAAGTGTAATTTAATACGACCGTGCAGAACATAATGTTATTCTTCTTTAAAAAACCAGAAATTACGTACTATGTCCCACTTTAATTTTTCTTTTAAGTATAAACAAAAAATGATACAATATTCACATGCACATATTTATCTACTTTCATAACTATCAAAAGTATATGAAAAACACCTAACAACAAATTTGAATAATGACGTAATACCTAACCCACACTTTCTGATTTATGATTTTATCATTTTATGGACGTATTGACCGTGATTGACTGCTTTTGCGATCCGAGAAGTTCTGTGCCAATTTTTCAATTTGAAATTCACAGATTTCCTTTACGTTTCTTAACTTTTCTGTGCTATTGTAGAAGAACGCACTACCGGGCGTCAAAATGACGCGACACCAATTTATTGCTCAGGGGGCGTCAGTCGCGTATTACCCCCTTCTTCTAGCTCCCAGGCGGGTTCGAGATAAGATGCACTTCGATAGCCGGATAATGGACCAAGGCTGCACTACCACAGATCGGAAATGACGCTCTCTCTGGACCTGAATTCCCTCGTTAGGGGTTTAGGTACCTCTTAATTTCCTGAATTTTTGCATAAAAAAATCCCAACCGAAGAATTTCTCTGCGGAGGGATTAATTTTTGTACGTGGGAACCACGTTTTGGTCCATTAATAACGGACTCTATTTCTCAAAAAACGCATACAAAAATCCCTATCGAACCTCCGTAAAGCAACCAGAAGGTCGAGTGTTAATGTGAATTAACTCGACGCATCCGGCTTTCTATACGAATGTTCCAGGGATTATAGACCGTCAACAGGCCTCAAGATCAATTAAGAAACAATAGTTCAAAGAATCCGTTTATTTAACAGAAATGGTTATACAAAATTCTCAAGATAAGAATCGTGCCTTCCCCAATCAAGGTAATGGCTTTCAGACCACACAAGAGAGAGCGCTTACGCTAACGATCGATTAGGTAGAAAAGATTCATGCATACCTTCTCAGAATCAAAATGCAAGCTTTTTAGAGCAGTCTGAGACTATTTGTAATTTATAGTTACGGTTGACTGAAATTAACTTAAAAAAGTTTTACTAAATGAATTTAGTTTCGCTAGAGACTACTTACCTTTAAAGTTCTTGTATCGTGGAGATTCACGTACTCAAACACATTCATGAGTACTTATAACTGCATAAGTTTAATGGCGTTCGATCAGTCCACGATTTACTTGCTCCTATGCAGTTGTTCAATATTATCGATATGGCAGCAACCCACCTTCGAGCGACTTTTAGGCAAAATTGGATTTTTGGATTTTTATGCACAAGGCGTTTTCCTCTATAACTTTGTCATTTGAAAAGCCCTGTTATTGGCTTTTCTACCATTGCTTTGTCTGGACCACTCAACGCGCTCGACCAAATTGCGAGCCGCTGAGTCAATCCAAACTCTTTCTATGCGAGAAACCGGCCTTGTACATGTGCATTGATTTTTATCAATTTTTGCTTATCGGCATTACGCCGGCTTTGTCAAAATCTTCTATTTTGCCTTTTGGATGCAGTGCATCGCTAAAATTTTATGCTCATACTTTAGAATTAGGCTTTCAATGACTGTACATCAAAGGTCAATGTCTTTGGTAGAGGAATAAAAAATAAAAAATAATTCGAAGTATAGTTTCGTGGTACTTTTTAAACTGACTTTGTGGTACTTTTGAAAAATCTATTTTCAAGCCAAATTTCAAGGTACTTTTGAAAAACTAATCTGTGGGTGAAATTTTGGCGTACTTTTGAAAAATCGATTTTCAAGCCAAATTTCAAGGTACTTTTGAAAAATTTATCTGCGGGTGAAATTTTGGCGTACTTTTGAAAAATCGATTTTCAAGCCAAATTTCAACGCAGTTTTGAAAAATTAGTCTGCAAGTGAAATTTTGGCGTACTTTCGATAAATCGATTCTTGAGCCAAATTTTGACGCCCGTTCAAAAATATTATTTTTCAAAGTCCAATTTGTGGTACCTTTGAAAAAGTATATTACTCATAAAACTTTGTCATTATATATACTTTTGCTCTCACATCCTGAACCAAAAACATTTTTCCTAAGTGAAAATTCGGTGTTTCTTCGAATTTTCACCTGTTCATTTCCAACGCCTTATTGAACCCAAAACGGTCCTTATGGACTGATCTGTGCCTCTGCAGACTCTTAAAAATGTCTTCAACTTAGGATGATTTTGGAGAGTTCTACAACACTATCAACTATTGACGAGTGCAGTTTTAAATATAGTTTTCACTATACAAAGAGAATTTCATGTGATGTGTAGTAGTTTTTCCTCAAATTGTGGATTGTTTACCTATGTGTTTTTCGTTTTCTACTTGTTTAAAACAACTTATAGGATGTATAGTATTATTACACATAGAGCATATTTAGCTTATTTAAAATTTAAGTACCAATTGACTAAAAAATGCCATCATATTTGACTGTCGAAGTTGAGCCAAATGAATATTCGACAAATGTGGAAGACTTCTCAAAGATATTATATCCTGACATGGTGAAGTATTTAGTCTACAAGAAAAGTGTTTATGGTCTGAAGAAACCAAGTCTTTATAAATGTTTGGAGGCTTATACCCAGGTGCGGCTTGTGTATTGGTGCGAAAAGTCTTCACGAAGAAATTTGTTTATATTTATGAAATATTGTAAATCTGATTTAGTTTATTTATATTTAGGCAAAAATATTCATGTAAAGTAAATAATTAGTACTACTATTCTTATGCATAGTTTGTGCTTTTTACATTCGCTATGCATATGAAAAGATCATGCAAAGTACCAAAGAATTGCAGACATTCGCAACTGAATTGCATGTGAAAAGTAAATCGTTCTTCGAAGAAAGTATAAACTAAAGTATATACTTTGCACGAGTACGTACTTTGAGATTTGTACTATGATCATACTTTGTATATAACTGTGTTATGTGGGTTTACTTACCGTTCAAATGTCGGTAAGTAACTTACTTACCGACGAGTTTGACCTAGTAACCAGTAAACCGTCTTGGCAACAAATATTTTAAATAGATAAAAAGCTCGATGGTGCAAAAACATATGTTTTATGCACAAAAAATGATAAAAAAATGCAGTATTTTTAACAGTCATAGAGAAACTACTATTTACTTATCTTTCAATATAAGCAACATGCTTAATATGCTATTCATATTAGTCTCTTGGCGAAGACGCACAAAAAAGAAATCATTAAACATTTCTTTCATTTCGTTTTGTGTCAAAGAGTAGAAACCGAATACATTTTTCTAGGCCTTACGCAATCATCTTATGTTGTCATAGCACCTGATGCCTTTTCCTGGCACGATAAAGAATTTAAAGATGGTTTCAAATATCGTGAATCGAACACAGCCGGATTTATTCCCATCGCTGTATAGACACGAGTATTGGAAAATCCAAACTTAATTCAGGCTGCTGATTAAACTACTAGTCCAGGCGACAGGGCGAAAAAAATTTCTTTTTTAACAAATTGAGGCGGCAGTGCTTTTTTTAACAGCTTTGTTTCAAGGTCAGGAATAACATATCAAAAATGTACTGCGATACGGAATTATCTTTGATTATGCAAATTAGGTATCAAAATCGGGTTTTTGTGCAATAACTCGTTTTCTATCAATTTTACGCTCCAAATGGTGGTATACAAAGTGAAAGATAATCAAAGTCTCTATAAAAATATTTAAATAATTTTTTTTCCTCAGACCAATAGTTTCATAGCCACGCAAAGTTGAAAAATTCTCTGTGAGAGCCAAGTTCATAGTTTTGCACTTGATCAAAGTAGAATTCCATAATTTTATTTATATTCTATTGTTATTAATAATGATTGTCTCTCCAACTACAAATAAAAGTACCAAATCTGCCGAACGGAGGCGCAGATTGGGAAAAGATCCTGCCATGAACGTGATCTTCGATGAGACAATGTCAGCAATAATGTCACAGAAAAAATTTCTTCCCAACGAAAAAGCAAGGTTAGGATGTTAATTGCTACATTCTGGAACAGCGGATTTATCGTCATGCAAGCTGCTGAAGATGCCGATGTTCTTATAATTAATACTGACATTGATTTGTCACCTGATTATGAAAGTAACAATAGTCGGTGAGGACGTAGACCTACTTGTATTGCTAACAGATCTAGCCCATGGTGACCAATATTTTTTGAAGAAGCCGGGACGAGGAAGTATTCCATAAAGATTCTACTCTTCTACTGGTTTAAAAATGTCAGGAATTTCAGAACATATTATTTTCATACATGCCTTCAGCGGATGCGACACAACTTCGGCCTTTTTCAGACAGGAAAAAAAAACTATTAACCTGCTGAGGAAAAACTTGAAATTGGGCGAAACGGTGAAAATATTCCAAGATTCAGATACTTCTCCAGATTTGATCAGGGTAGCGGGACAGTATATCTCAACTCTTTGCGAAATCCATCTCTAAGATCGCTTGCAATCTCGCAGCCTTGCCTCCTACAGAAGCAGCAGCACATCAGCATTCCTTGAAACCTTACCTTTAGATTCAAGAATGGTGTGGACATAGCAAGGATCTGCAAGAATGGAGTTGGGAAAGCGTCTCGAATGGCCTGGTGCCCATTACTATCATGGACTCCACAAGAACTTTTAACGACAATCTCTTGTAAATGTACGAAAGGTTTCAAGGCAGCCTGTGATTTCCGCAAGATGGAATTGCGATATTCAGCGATTTGTGGAAACCAGTTCTGCACTAATGTCGACATTGAGGAGAATACTCTAGACCAAGTTGAGTCAATAGATGTACTAAATGCGATACGATAATGAAGAAGATGTCTCTGATGCTGATGAACAAACCTGCGTATCTTTATGTTTTTTGACGTGCTGAATCCGAATCTGAAGTCAGAATTGTCAGATTGGCTCGTTTTTCACCCTTACCCCCCAAAAAACATTCGAAAAAGCTGGTTTTTCGCCTTTCACACTCAAATAGGTAGTTACAATTTTTTTTATATGTTTATTTCATAACCTCATGACGCCATAACCTCATGTAACTGTAACTCCACAATCCTATAACCTTATTAATCGGGGCGTGTAGCTTCTATAACCACAAAACTTTGAGTAAACAGAAATTTTATACATCTGATTTCAAAAACCATATAACTCAGAGTGTGCAGGCTTTTATATACTCCATAATCCCATAATTCAAGAAATACAATTTAAGATTCATCAAGTTTCCCTATTTGACTAATTGGAGAAATCACATACAGAGGCAACTCTTTATATGAACCACATCAACCACATTTTTAAGATCTGGCCTGGAAATTGAATAAAATGATGGTACTTATTAAACCTAGGCACGAGGTATGCAGATATTATTTTTTTTAGCTAAATTTTTGTAATAATAAATATTAGTATACATTAAAATATTCTATTTAGCCAAACTTTTCATTTGACTTGAAAATTGATCGTTAATAAAAAATTTGTTGAGAGTGTAACAAAAATTTCAAATACTCAGGTTTTACTACATATTTGTGTCCTATACAAATTTCATATCAAGTTTTAGATAAATCATATACAGGGTGAACTATCGTATACGAAGCAATCGAACACATTTTTTTGAAACCGTCCCTGAATTTTTTAAATTTTGGATATGTATGATAGTTTTTAGGCAACAGTGTACGTCGTTGTAAAAAAAAAATGAGGCAAATCGGATTAACCGTTGAAATGTTATGACCAAAACAATTTTTGCACAAAATTCATAAATCCCTCTGTATGATACTAAAGAAAAGGAACAAACACTTTTTAATGGTCACTTGGTATTCGTCTTAGGTGCCTCCACTTACGGTAGAAGTACGTACAGTTCCTCATGACTCACCCTGTATAATGTATTATAAGCACTAAACGAAAATGAAAATTTCTGTTTTTCGACGTAAACATCGCGATTCACGGATTTGATGATAGTGCCAAAAGAGTGAGCGAGATGAATTTTTGTTATCCAATAATGCAATTTTTCTTGGCTGATATTTGAAAAAGAGTAGATAAATAATTCATCAGCATCTAAAGTTATATTTCTATTATACAATGATATGTTTTTGTTTGGGTTGTTTAAAGAGAAACCATTGGATCCAACATTTTATCTTGGGAGAATAAAAAAAACAGATTTTAAACGCCTCTTGAAATATTTTTTTACCCAAAATATTTTTGATAAAAACTTTAAATAACTGTTTCACCTTCATCAACATGTTAAACATGAATATTATCAAATTATCTTTGTACATTAAGCTTGATCACCACCCCATAAAAATAACGCTGCAACAACTTGATAATTTGGTTTCTCAAAGACGTGTTTAATATTTCAAGAATATTTTAAAATCACACAATCAATTAGTGACATACAATGGCCCTCTAATTTACGAACTCTGCTATAACAGTTATCATAATTATTTAGCAATAATTTGCATCACTCTGATAAGGTTGTAAATGCATATTCGCAATAACGAAGGTATTTAAATCCTTGTGTAAATTTTGCAAAACTTTTACAACTAGTTTGAGAGTGAGAAATGTACAAAATTTCTTTTTTCGTTAATTACAAAATTTGCTGCCCTAGGTTTGAAAATTACACAGCACATAGCTAAAGAAGGGCCTACAATTTGCACCCTGATTTCGCAACTTTTGATTTTTTTTTCACTGAGAAACAGATAAATAAATAATTTTGATGTGCGACATTACACAGTTGTCCAGAGCCATTTGTAAATGTTTGCAGCACTTTTGAAATGTTTGTGTCACAGTAAATACGTTAACAGTTATTAATTTTCAATGTTTTCGACTTTCTAATTGATTGCAAATCTAATACATTGCAGGAATTATTTATTGAACATCGCCTTCAGTTTGTAGGACTTTTGCAGTTTCTCAAAATGGTGAAATAATTTGTTCATTAGCATTTTTTCAACATGTTCCGTGCCTCGGAGACAGCTGCAAAATGAAATTTATTAGTCTCATTATTGAATCTCGCAGTAAAAGACGTTCGAGGACTTTTGACATTATTTTCGATTGTCTGACCCAAACATACAATAACTAGTTATTCGATTCCAAATTCGTTAATTTTATATACCTACTTTTATTGGTAACTTAATCAATAATGACCGTAAAGGAGAGTTATTTTACAGAACTCCATCTTTCATTTTGGACATTTTGATCTATTTTTAACAGCTAAAGTGTTATTAGAATTTAAGTGTGGTTTAGGTTCCCTGCAAATTAAAATAAGAGCAAAAAATGGCTACTAAACTACAACCAGAACTTGTAACATTAATTTTACTTTTGATATAATTAGGGCATCCTATACGAACGGCAGCCCTTCGTTGGAGGGCAATAGAGGCTCCACAGAGGGGTATTGGGCCCTAAAAGTAGGTCAAAAATATCTTAAGGGTTTTTAGTACTCCATAAATCTCGAATTATGTTGAACTGGCAGTATTTGTGTTTTTACGCTACTACGGACGAAGAAGGGTAATGTAGTTCGCTGTAATGATTCTATGTACGTCTGTGTGTTGAATTGTTACCACGTTTTACTGAAACTACTCAACCGATTTGATTAAATAAAAGTTACTATATCTTTAAAGTCTTAGGAGTGTTTTTAGCTAATTGCCCATAGAACTACTACTAGGGAATAGATCAATAATATTTATTCAAAAGATTTTCATTTAAATGGAAGAAAAAATGTTGATTCTTGTGTGCAGATTTCCTGGGTGGTGTCAAAAAACCATCGATAAAATCCTTTCCTTCTTTACTCCCATCGATACAAATAATAACATCGGGCAAATAGATCTGGCATATAAATGGATGCCACTTCATAAAAGTCTTGATTTTAGAGCTTAAAAAAATAGATACTTTTTCGTTCCTGTATCATTTTTATACCTTCTATTTTCAAATGTTTTATTTTTCTGAATAAATATCGTTTGTCAAATGATTTAAACAAGTGATCTAAACATACGGTTACCGAATCCCAATACCCAACTCCGTCCCCTTAAAGTGAAGTGAAACCATAAATCCATCGTATACCTACAGAGACCAACAGAAATATACACATGGATCAGATAAGTCTTTACATTTTTCATTTGTATTAATAACAAGCGCACATTTTTTTCAGGTCAATAACTTCCTAATAATTTTGAATTTTCTACTTTTTACTTTTATTTTTACTTTACTTTATTTACTTGCTAACTGCAGCTTAAAAAATTTCTTAGGCAAATAAACTTTGACGCGTTTACCCCCAAAGGGTGGTCAAACAGCCATTCAGATAAAATATGGTTAGGTAATAAATTAACAACAGCAAAATAGGGCAACAAATACTTTTCTTCCAGTAAATATTAAATCAGGACTAAACCCGAACTAGTCAGTGGCGTACTATTATATTACTAGTATACCGCGCCAAAACTAAATTCCCTGCAGCACATCAACGTAAATACGCGCGTTACAGATTTTCTCAGAAAATTGTATCTTTCCAGAAGACACAAAAATAATGGATCTATTACAGAACCTAGGAATGAAGAGACGTCAACTACTGGTGCAAAAATTTATGGTAACGAGAACTGCCTATAGGGAGCACTAAGCCATCAGCTTCAAGGAGAAAACATAATAACCCATCAAAGACCAACCAGAACGATTAGAAGAAACAAATTTCAAAAGCAGGGCAACAACGCCATGCACAGAATGGGAGAAAGCGACGAAGACTAATAGGTATTAAATATCGCAAAGAACAGAAGAGGGGCAGTGAGAAAGCACCAACTGATTGAATAACTCTGGCGACATGGAACGTCAGAGGATGGATACAGAGAGTGAAAATGGTAAAAAATGGACGAGAAGAAAAAATCATGATAGGCAAATTAAAAATAGGGAGACCATGCTACACGTGAGGAACAACCATCGAGAGGATCATGAAGAAACTAGGAAAGGACCAAGCATAGTGGTAAAGACAAGCTAAAGAAAAAATGAATACTACAAAGAAATTACAACGGTATATGCTCTACCAGAATCAGAAACGAAGAAATAAGAAGACTCGGAAGAAGAAGAGAATTCTTAGAAACAGAAATTAGAGTTGGTACTGAACTAGTAATTTTACGTAACAGGTGAGAACGGTTCAGTTCATCTTTCAGAACGGTTCTAAGTACCTGTTACAGTTCAGGGTGTTGAGACCTAGATTACATGCAACGAGGAGTTAAATAGAACCCTAACCGTTGAAAATCTGATACCACAATGCTGTAAGGGGAATAGAAGTGGAACATAATAAAGGGAATGTTCTACAATATACTTCACGTAAAAGAAACCGAAGAGCGTGAGCTCAGGAACTTGAACTCCTAATCAGGCAAGTTGTATACAAGTGACCTAACAGGACGATATACAGGATGAGCAATAGAACAACCCCGTTCTGAAGTGATGGGAAAGCGGTTCCGGGATTTGTGATATAGAGTCAAGAGGAGGAGGGGTTTTAGTGGGTGAAAATCCCACACTGCCTCACCGCACACCATCAGGCGAGTTGTTTTTGAAAAACTTATCCTCGTCGCAAAAAAAAACTAGATTACATGCAGGCGCCAACACTTAGCTCTCCCACCCGTACCGTCGTTCAGCGCTCACCGAGTCACTCGCTTTCTGTTCAAATCCAAATCTCAATGGCTAAGGAGAATCAGGTCAATAAACAGTATAGACAATACCTGACGTATACACTTTACGAAAAAACAATTGAAGTGAATCACATACTTATGCCGGACGTAGAGGATGAATAAAATAGGATTGGAAGTGCTTTTTTGTGCGTTGTTTAGTAAACATATTTTTTTAAATATTAATTTTTACAAAAAAATATAAATTGTAAAATAATATTAAACAGCAGATTTATTACCAGGAGTACTATTTCCAACAAGAGTTGAGAACACCAGGAACCGGGAAAGGCTAGAGTGAGCTGAGCTTATTCATTCTGTCGTCCACACTTACCGTCGCGTGTGAGTCGTAACAGGTGTATTTTATTTTCGGGAATCGGTTCACTGAACGGTCAGCTGATAAAGCGTTTTTAAGGACGGTTCAGTTGTTTTCGTACCAACCATAGCAGAAACGGATGAGCATAAACTCACACAAAGCGGCAACGCATCTCACTATCCCACTACCCTGTACCATGTGTTATGTGGCTCTTGCTGCCGACAACAAGCTTGACCCAAATCCAACCCAGCGTAGACGTAGCCGGCCTGGCGGTATACCCGGGAGTGGCAACAATGCCTACCGTATGTTGGTAAATCAAATCAAATCAATAAATACAGTTTGTCAAATGAATGCATTATTAATAATCTTTATAATTTGCCCTTCAGATAATTTAAAATTATAAATTTGTCGTGGCGTGGATGTCGCAACTTTCAGGGAATTTTACCACTCTGCATACTCTCTTAAACCAATGTTGCCTGCTTTGTCCTGCAACTAAAATCAGTTGCAGGACAAAGCAGGCAACATTGTATACTTATATCTCATTCTCACAAGAATTCTGTTCATTTCCCCAACTTAGAAACTCAATAGAATACTAGAAGTAGTAATATTACAGTGCAAAACTTGTACTATTTCCCAATGGTCAAACCGTCAAAATTAAAACGAATGCAATTTTAATGTCAAATATAATGCTAAAACATCCGAATCTGACCACGCGCCTTTATAATTTGCATTTTTTAAATAAAATATTGTCTTTAAAATATTTTACATCGTGTGAGAATATGACATCCTAGATGCTGAAAATAATTATTTATTGTTCTTTGGAACTTGAACAATTTTGTATCCATTAGTTTATTACATTTGGAGTAAAGACGACGATAAATTAAATGTTTAAATCATCTGTAAATTTATGGTTCATGTTTTGTAATAGTGGCGTCGCGTTGACCATCAAAATGGTGTATTTCAGGAAAAATCACTTTGAAGTCCTTTTCACTAAGAAATGCGACTTGATAGTAACTGCTACTTGGTGAGAGTGACGGAAACTGTATACCTTTAAAGTTATATGTATTAAAAAGCACTGAATGGGACTGTAGCGTCACTTTAAAGTTATAACTGCCACAAATTGCCTGTTGAAAGTTCCCGCTCTCACATCATAGTTACACTTTTCCTGAAGTTGATTCTAAACGCCTTGGTGCGCTCCTTGCTGCACGTCCGATGTCTAAACTGAACGCGTTCCTAATTTTAATTTCTGATATCTAAATAACTTACAGTATAGTTTTTTATAAAATCTAGAAAAAAAATAGGTGCAAGTTAATAAATATATATAGTTAAGCTTGCTGTGTCATCATATACATTTCGTATGGTCAGCATGGAGAACTAGATGGTAAAATTTACTTAATGGTGAATTTAAGAAATGACGCGCACTCTGTATTAGCCGTCCACAGTGAAGTTTAGTTCTGCAGGTAGCGGTAACGTCATTAATACTAATAAATATTACTTACAAGTTCCACAACTTTAAATAGAGAGTTGAAGTTTCGAGAACGTCGCAGCAACTATTAAAGCTACTTAAAAGTGATTGCAACTTTGAAGTCATATTTCGGTGACTTTGGTTAGTCACTAGGACGTCGTCATTTATCGGGGAAGCTACGCAGAAGTCACGTAAGTATAAAGTAATCATTAGAGAAAGATACTACGAGGCAACGACTGGAGATGTGTCATATGAAGTTATTTACACATCACTTTTATATATTTAGTGGTGGTTACGTAATGGTTACTTATGCATCTCAGTTAGTTGCTTTGATGCTAGTTCAAAGTTCTAAGTACAGGAGGATCCACACATTTTCTTCCATTTTGATTAAATTTTATTACATCATAAAAAAATTTTATTACATTATAAAATTTAATATTCACGAATTAGATTTGTACAATGCTAAATTTTATAATTGTTCTTCAGGACATTAACGACCCGACATTCTAAAACGAAGGTTCGTAGAATTCATTTTTGTACGACATACTGGTCCCTAAATTATTGGATAATGTCCTAGAACACATTGTATTTTAGAGTTTACCACGAACAAAAGCATAGTTAGATGAAAAAGAGTTTCAAATCTCCAAAGGTATAAAAGTAAATTGGAGAAAGATGAGAATGTGAAAGATTAACTGTTTGGGTCCAATAGGCTTTCGAATGGATCTCTTTACCTGTATTTTATATAGGCCCTCACGCGCTACACCCATTTGCGTATTCATGTTAGTGCGCAAATAAATCTTTTGCGGTTCATCGCCAAGCTCGATTTCAAGTTGAAACTTTTAGGCAGAACGCGTTTCCTATTGAGACGATCCTTCATTATCTCAAGGTTGTTTTTCACTGCGTAATAAATACAAAACTGTAAATTTCTTTTTATACAGTGTCCGCCAAAAATTCTGCATAATATGGGAAACTGTTGTTATTGATTTTCCGAAAAATTTTATTTTTGATATTGTGTGAAAAAGGGGCTGCATTAACGTGTGTTAGTCCTGGCGCTTAGGTCGGAAAATTCATTTTTTTTTTAAATTGTCTCGAGAGTAAGCTACCTTTAATTTTAAAAATATCGAAACATGTTATTTAAAAAAGTTGCTTATAATGTGAAGTTATATCAAGATGTCAAATTTGGCGGTTTTATTTTAAAAATAAAAATTTTCCACTTTTTTACCCATAATTCCTGAACTATATTTTTAAACATTTTTATGTTATTAATAATTCATAATTAATAATAAGCTGCTTCGTGTTTCCTCTTTGGGGTGTAAGGCGTTATTTTTCTCACTATTTGTTTTTGACCCTATTAATTCCTTCCTATATTAATAATTCTCTCTATTTAATAGTTTCAGCAATAATAATTTTAAATCCACTTTGAAAAACTTTTAGCAATACTTTCTTGACCAAATGAATATTTTGGGAAAAAATGCTGAGTTTCTTGGTGCATACATAGTTGTTCTCTTTTTTCCCTCTGTTAACTTTTTCGAATTTTTTTAACACAAATCATTTAAAAAGAGTTTCATTTAGTGATTTGTATATAAAAATTTCGAAAAAGTTAACATTAGAAAAAAATAGAACAACTATGCACCGAAAAATTCAGCATTTTCTCTCAAAATATTTATTTGGGCAAGAAAGTACTGCTAAAAGTTCTGCAAAGTGGATTTTAATCCATTATTTAGGCTGAAACTATTAAATAGAAAGAATTATTAATAACAGAAAAATATAGTTCAGGAATTATACGTAAAAAAGTGGAAAGTTTTTATTTTTAAAATAGAACCGCCAAATTTGATATCTTGATGTAACTTTGCATTATAAGCAACTTCTTTAAATAACATTTTTTTTATATTTTTAAAAATAAGGGTAGTTTACTTTTAAGACAATTTAAAAAATAATAATTTTCCAACCTAAGCGCCGAACTAACACCCATTTGTGCAGCCCATTTTTCGTTTGAGAACATACACTAACTTTTATCAAAAATAAAATTTTTCAGAAAGTCAATAACAACATATAACCATATGGCGCAGACTTTTTGGCGAACACTGTATGAATTATTGCCAAAAACAGAAACTAGTGGTTCATTACAGATCAAGAATTAAATGTTGCACTTTTAAGAGCAATTTTAATGGAATTCTTAAGTCTCCACTCAGTACATCATTAAAAGGATTATTATCCCTGTAATCACGAATGTATTTCATTAAAATTGCTCAAGAAAATCGTTGAATTTTTATTCCAACTAATATATTTGTAAATGATCGAAACAATGCGCAACCGGCCATATACAGTGTGTTTCGTGAGAAACTGGCCATACATAAGTGAGGAGTACGGTACCCTGAGACGATTTAAAATGGCCTTTATTATGTTCCTAGTACCCTTCGTTTCTGATATACAGCGTGTTTTCTACTTTTTGACAAAATTTCAATCGGCCATATTTTTTAATTGGCTTCACCAAATCGAATCAAATTTAATAGACATGTTTCACTAATAGACAATTTAGTGCCGCAAACGAAAAAAATATTAGGAACGGGCTCAATTTTTTTCTTTTGGCATTTGCCTAAAAATATCACCCTTTATTTTTGTAATTTTTAATACCGAATTTAAAACTACTCTAATAACATACTCAAACCATGTGATTAGTTTATTTAGCACATTTTTAATGCTTCGAGAATTAACAACTGTGTTTCATAATAAATCAATTTCAAAAATATTTGGGAGCCTTTCGGCTACAAAAACTTCAGCAATTACATGGGTGACTTCAATTTTATGGTAAAAAATTGAATTTTACTGTGTGTTAAAATTTGTCACAACGATATTATATCGTTTGCCAAAATAGTAAAAAGGTAAATATGTCAACAAACATTAAAAACATTTATTAGAACAAATAAAAAAGAGTGACAATTATACAAAAGTGAAGTAACTGAGGAAATAACACATCCGATATTTAGTTTAATTAATTAAAAATGATTTTATCTAAAACACAAAATTAAGATAACACAACGAACAAGAAACTAAGTATATCTAATTTTCAAAATGTCTTCCTCCAACCTCAACACACTTTCTTGCGTATCTGTAAATTGTTTATAGCATTTTCATTCATATGCGGCATATTTTTTATTTCAGTTCATTCCTGTTCTATGCATTCTCTTAATTCCTCCCTGGTTGCAACTTCGGTAACATAAACTCTTTGCTTTAAGTGTCCCCATTAGAAATAGTCCACCGGAGTCAGGTCTGAGGACCTTAAAAGCCAAGAAACTGGACCATTACGACCGATCCACCCATTAGGGTAATGGCCATTCAAAAGTTGCCCCACCGCTCGTAGGCAGTGAGAGCCTGCTCCATCATATTGGTAATGGTTTAATATTTGTCTTGTAATAATAATTGTGGTATTGTATTTCGCAAAAAATTGAAATACATTTCGTCATTCAATGTACCATCAAAGAAATGGGGGCTAATTAAATTATCATCTAATGGTCCACACCAAACATTTATAGAACATTTGTATTGTGTATTTTTTGTGAGATGCATGAGGATATTCCCCTGCTCATAAGTGAAAATTTCTGCTATTGTTAATACAGTTTCTAGTAAACTGAGAGTCATCAGTAAATAAAACTCTGTTCTTATGTGATTCAACACCCAACAACAAAACGCTATTCGAGGAATTTCATATTCTGTTTCAAATCGTTGAATAATTTGTAAATGAAAAGGATTCAAATATTTGTTTTTTAAAGTTTTTCAAACTCTTACATGAGGGATTCTTAGAGCTACTCTTTCTCTTCACGTGTAATAACAGAAGAATTTTGTTGCAGATAGAATTTCAATTTCTTCATTTACCTCTTGTCTATCATACCGTTCACGCCGCAATGGAGCTAAGGGAAATTTCCCGTGTTATTTTACATGGTTATAAATAGAAGAAAATGTTGATTTATTGAGAATTCTTAGATTAGTAAAACGTCGATATTCTCTTATAGCAGCCCTGGAGTTCCCATCACAAAAATCGTAAACATAACTAATATCAACGTACTCTTCGTTAGAATAAGAGATTTTTAAGTTCAAAAAGTACTTTCTGTGCTGTTTCAAATAATAACTAATATTTTTGACAGGTACTCTAAATATATTGTCTGTGACAAATGTTTCTCAAGGCTTACAAGATTTTTGAATTTAATTTATTGTGAAATTTAGCTGTTAATTCTAGAACCATTAAAGATGTACCAAAAAACTAACTACATGATTCAATTACATTATTAGGATACTCTGTATCAAGGAGCGAGGTTGTAGAGGTTGGAGGCAGATATTTTGAAAAAAAATTTGTAGTTAGTTTTTTTGTATTATTTTTGTTCATTCCATCTTAGGTGTGTTATATTAATTTTACGTAATTGTTTTTGATAAAATCATTTTTAATTAATTAAACTAAATATTACGTGCGTTATTTTCTCAGTTACTTCACTTCTGTACAATTGTTACTCTTTTGTATTTATTCTAATAAATTTAATTTCGTTTATTATTTTTATTGTTTTTTTTTGATTGTTGACACTTTTATCTTTTTACTATTTTGGCTAACTATATAATATCGCTGTGGCAAATTATAACAGAGAGTAAAATTCATTTTTTTACCGCATAATTAATGTCACCTATGTAATTACTGATATTTTTGTAGCCGGAAGGCTAGGAAATTTATTTGTTATGAAACTCATTTGTTAATTCTCGAAGCATTAAAAGTGTGTCAAATAAACTAATTAGAGTGTGTTTAAATTCGGTATTGAAAATTGCAAAAATCTGTATACAGGATGATATTTTTAGGCAAATGCCAAAAGAAAAGGAAATTAAGCCCGTTCCTCATATTTTTTTTCGTTTGCGGTACTGAATTGTGAAGACATCTATTAATGAAACATACCTACTAAACTTGGTTCGATTTGATGAAGTCAATAAAAAAATATGGTAGCTCGAAATTTTGACAAAAAATAGAAAACACGCTGCATAACAGAAACGAAGGGCACTATGGATATTATAAAGGCCATTTTGAAATCATCTCAGGGTACTGTACTCCTCACTACCGTATGGCGAGTCACTGACGAAACACCTTGTATAGTCACGTAGTGTTATTGTCTGCAAAATTTCTATTTCAATTTAAAAATGCTTGCTTTAACATGTTAATCGACTATTTGTATAACTATACACAGGTATTATCTTTACAGGCAAAGAGATTTTGCAGTTTGTGAAATATCTAATTGTATGTTTTCGATTACCCCATCACGGCCTTTTAAATTTATCTTTCTGGGAAGCAGATTCGCACTGTTTGTATCTAAAATGAAGGTGGCATATTTGAACCACCTTTATAAATTTTGTTTTCATTTTGTAATAAATTCCTAATAAATGACGTTGCTTTATTATTCAATTTAACATTTCAGCCAATCGACAGTTGATGGATAGTGGAGCGTTTTTTCAAGCAGGCAACCTCGGTTCATATCCTGACTGGAACAAGTCGACGAGTCAGAGTGGATGAGCTGATTTAATGAGCTCATCATCTCAAGAGCTGTAAAACTTTAACTTACTGATTTGCATCGGGTGTGAGCACGTTAAAAATCTCTACTTTACGACAATGTATAGGTTTGGCAAATTAAAAGGTTCGGAATATCAGTGTTTACAGTAATAAATATATCTTTCTGGTGTCGGTGACAGTGTTATAGAACCCAGCAAAATCGATCTAAGTCGATATATGGCAAACACTAATTTAGAAAAATATCTCGTCTCAAAAGGCACCTTATAACAGATCAAAGTAGATTTTTTGAAAACTACACCGAAAACCTCCGATGACGTATGGTACGAAAGGTAAAAAGTCGAAAGTATGACACAATTTAAAATTCGGATCTATGCCGAAAAATTTTTCAACGTCGCACGACGATATTTGACGTCCTTAACACAAAATGGCAGATTGCGTCAAAGTTTGACTTAATTTTGTGTCGCTTCACGACTTAACTTATATTCACAAAGAAACGCTTAACATGTATGAATTAAAAAACTAATAGGCGACATTATAAGTACCAAGCCGAGGAAAGTGCAAAAGGCGTCTCCAAAACGAATTTCTAGACAGTTAAAATTGTCAAGAGAGGTTTTTAGTTTTTACCATAATCATCATGGCCATCCGGCGGCTTGGCCATGGGATAGGAGCACCGGACGATCATTAGATAAATATACCCTCATACCAGCAGGCGAATTTGGAATTTTACACAAAATAGAAAGAGTCCCTCAGCCCATAAGAGTCCTTATTCGGACATCTACGTAGAGAACAAACTCTTGGTACTCTAACGTATAACCTTATCAGGTTATACGCCATTAGTACGTTTTTGCAAGTCCCTGTAAAGGATTAAATCACTATTAGGAACTATTAAGCTAACCACAAGCGCACCAAAAATTAAGTGAATATATATTTATCGTCAACCCCAACTCAAACAGCTAAACATACACCTCTAAGAAATTGTGAATCTCTTTGTGCCAGTCGATTGATACTGGTATTCTACATTGCATGTAGTTGAGATAATATCCTTTGAAGGAGGCATCCGCCATTGCCATGTTTGGTGGGCAGACTCTCATGAAATACATTATTGATAGGCTCTTTACCACATTTATTTGTACAATTTTGTATAGGATCTTTATAAGATAATGAAGTATGTTATTCAGGGCAATGATCAAATGACGAAAACTAATGGGGGATTTCTATAAAATTAATTAATAAATTAAGAAGTGGTTAGGGTAATAAGCCGTGTTTGGAGATAAGACAAGTGCGCCGTAAGAAGGCAGATTGGAAATGGCAGTAAACAATCCACGGTGGGTGTAACTTTAGCTTTTCCCCATCCATTACATGGCTCCGGTCCTTACATTGAGGAAGGAGCTATTTGGCGCCCTTTAAAAATAAATGGCCTTTGGCAGCCACCGACGGCGCAGTGCTTAATCCAATAGTGCCCGAGTAATTTTTTTTGGAAACCTTTTGAAAAAAATATTGATCGACTTTCATTTAGGGCTTGTCAGTACCCCCCAAACCACATTTTATTTATTCCTGTGCATTTTCACCAATTTTTTTGACGTATGATATATCATACCATAGGAATATGCATGTAGGATATTATTAGAAAATTTAAGAGAAAGTAGCAGAATATATCACATAGAAGGGAATGATATCATCGAAAGCATATGTCTGGATGTAATCCCATATTACATTTGACACAAGAAAATTTTGTACATTTGCCACAATACCCACAACGTCTTTGTGTAGCAATTTTGTCAATCAAGTGATCAGTTTTGTCATACCTGACCTCTTTCAATATATTCCTATTACATTTTGGTTTGGGGCCAGCCAAATGTTCAGGGGCAGTTAAGCAATTCTCCTCAAAAACTGCAGAAGGGACCCTTTTGGATAGACAAAACGATAAAGAAGCCACATTTTGACTACCGATCCATTCAAGCAAAAGCGACTCATTGCCCAATACCATTTGCAAGAGCTGATTCGTATACGATAGAGTCCTTTCATTTTATCGAACATATCCACACCTCCCATTCCTTGGTTATAGTGTCGGTTGATCCACATCAGCTTGCTTCCTTTGCTGTTTAGACCATCTTTTGCACGTGCCTTTTGTCAAACAAATGTCTTTGTTTTTGATGTTGGTTGCAATATTCACTTGACTATTGTCATGCCGTCTCACCACTATTAGAGTCAATCAGAGTATGAGAAGTCCCTCGATTTTCTTTTTGCAGCTCTTTTAAAGGATCTTCGTCTATACGGCCAGAGCAGATGGTACTAATATATTGAATTTCATTATTTTGCAGAAGTTCAAGTAATGGTAAGGAGTTGAAAAAATTATCCAAATATATGGTCGAATGTGGGGGAATATATATCATACAAAGTTTCTCGGTGACACTGTATCCCAAAGTTTTACCCTTGATTTTATTCCCACTGCCCATGTAGGGGTTGAATTTCAATAAGTACCCCTGGGGGGTTGTGAGGCACCAAAATTTAAAGCCATAGTGAATTGGCTTTCCCTTTGTAAATTGCTCCATATTGTTACGGCCAAAATAAGGCTCCATAGCCTCATCCAATAAAAAGGAAGTTCTGAAACAAAACTAACATTCATACCGCCATCTGCCTACCGTATGATTTATCATACGGAAAGTTTTTTCCGCTACTGCAATTACAGAAAGAATTGATATGACTGTGAAATGGTATAGGTACATCCTATAATATGTATAAAGAATTATTACATGAATAAAAGTCAAATAAATTACATCCAAATGAAAATTGTGAAACACAACCTTACTGTGGCTCATTTTCTACTGCGTAGAAATTTACTGGTTATAGAATGCTCGGTTATAACTTATTTAAGTATTAAACAATCGAATTTTTGTTCTAAGCTTATTGTCTATATATGCAAATAACACTTTAGATGAGTAAAATCTCTGAATTTATCACACTCTATTTATTTACACTTCATTAGAGACAACCTAACCTCTGTATGATAAATCATACAATAGACACTATTGGGTTAAGATGTTAAGCTTGCGACCACGGGATCCCGGGTTCGAATCCTGGTTAAGGTATGGATGTGGAGTGGGGTTTTTCACGTATTGTCGAGACGGTAGCAGTGGTCTAGACTGCGGTTGTGTGAGAGGGAACACGGCCTAGTCGCTCTCCTCTTCTGAGTTCGAATCTCAGCTGCGGCATATGGCGATGTTGCAGGGAATGGGTGTTGTGATGTTGTCTATGTGCGTGTGTGTGTGTGTGTCCGTCCTGGTTGAGTGATAGAATAGCCATCGGCTAAACTTCGCCAGGACATTAATATAAACAAGACGGTTAAAAAAAATGTATCGACGCGGTGGTCAATCGGTTACTGTGTCCATTTACAACTTCTATATGTTTTTTCTTACTGAATTGATTCTCAAGAGAGCCTACAAGATGAGCCCTACTTTTGAGAATCTCTGTATAAGTTAGACCTTACGCATTTCCACATTTAATGCTGAATTACCGCTACAATGATTATAAATATATAATTAGTTTTTGGTATGCGTAAAGGCAACGAAAAATTTGTATTATTTAATGAAGGAAAAAAAAGAAAATTTGCGCATTCTAATAAGTCTTTCACCGGGCTCTTTCATATACTTATCCTGTAGACATCCCTTCGAAATAACCCGCGTGTTAACCCTCATCTCTCCCTCTGACCCATCTTTCAGTTAAAAAATGGACGTAGTTTTATTTTTACAACTCAATTTTTCGCCAGCCTTCTTTTTCTTTTCCTTTCCCCCGTGGCTACTTGATGTATTTGATATTCTTTAAATCGTCTGTATGAACCTTTTGTAGCAAACATACTAAGCAATAGTACAGTATTAGGCAATGAGATACAATGGAACTGTAAATGAATGGCGAAAATTAGTAGAGTATATTGTGAGTATTCTTAATATTTTTGACATGTGAATATGTAATTGCTTCAAAACAAAAATAAATCAGGTTTTATTTTTAGTCTTGGTATTAACTATTTACTACTATATAGCGAGGCCCTAACCGATATCAACGCAAATAAATTTTGCTATTGTATTAATATCAAGAATTAGTTTACTTCATTACCTAATTATAACCAAGTCAATCTTGTAGATCCTCAGAATATTATTAATTATGTGAGTACATAACCGATGACAGTTTGCGGATTAATAACATACGTGACATTCAAGATTTTGATGATCACCACTTAAATTAAAAAAGATAGGTAAGCAAATGTGACCACTGAACTAGGCCAAATCCTTGGGTTTATTTTAGTGACCGCGCTGGGGTGTTATAGGATTGAATCAAATTCAACTTAATAATAAAAGTGCTGTGAATTAGTTAGCGCAGATGTTTTCTTTACACAGAGATAGGTATACATAGCTGTATTAAAGTATCAATATTAGAAAAAAAACGTTGGTAAAACCAAAGTTCACACCCTGCAAGTTGCTTTACCCAATAGGCAATGTCTCTGATTTCCACAAAAAATTATTTCAATTTTAATTCGTTAAACGGCCAATACATAAGAAATCACTACTTCCACATCCAAATTTCCAGTATTGGTGGCTGATATAAAAGAAAATCGAGGCCTTTAGTTCTTGTACACACACTAAATCACAATTTACTTTTTTTACCCCCTTTAATAATGGCCTGGAGTAGTAAAGGTAGTGGTAGTGGGGTGGCTGATGTTAAAAAACATTTTGAGGCCCCTTTTCCTTGTACACACTGAATCACAATTTTATTATTTTTATCCCCTTTGATAATGGTGAGGATGGTAATGGGGTGATAATGGATGTGCCCGCAGCAAAAAAAAAATTGAGACCTTGGCTTCTTGTACATACACTATATCTCAATTTTATGGACTCTTACTTGCTTGTTTTACCTATTTAACACCTATTTACCCCCCAATCCTATAGCGGAATAAGATCAAAATACAATATAGTTCCAAATATTGTTATAATACATAGGTGTTCGTACTCAGCAAGACGCAATATCTAGGGGTTGCCCAATGGAGTCCCAGAAACAGACCACTTTTCACTTTTTTTTTGTGTGTGTGTAATATATTTGCATACGCGGTTTTCTATAAAATGGCGGAGGATCCGGTGATATTAATGTTACACAGGCACACACACAAAAAAATGTCTGTTTCTGGGACTCCATTGGGCAATCCCCATGTATTTCGACGTGCGGAATAAATCAGGTGTTTAGCTCCAGCCCATTTTTTTGTAAATCCCGCAAATAACCTAAATTACGAGGTTTTTTTAGGTTATTTGGAGACTTACAAAAAAATGGTGACTGATGGAGCAATTTTGATTTCGAATTCGAATTCAGTACGCTAAAATACACGAAATTAAGTTGGTCTAATCAGAAGGAGAAACAACGTTTTTTAATTTTGTGTCTGTGTTATCATCAAGTAATTAAAACTTACAAATAATAATTTTTCTAACTAAAGATACTCATTTAATAAACGTTGTTCCGTATTGTCTAAATTTTGGTTCAAATAATAAAAAGTGACAAAGAGGTTTTCGTTATCACCTGAAATGACAGAAACTACAAGAAACGTAGAACTAAGTTTATTGCCGCAGAAGTTGAGAAAATTCTATAAAGAAACTTTCGAAAGATTCGACTTTGTGGTCCATTTCTTCAACGCTAAGTAGTACTTGGAATAACAATGATATAAGCAGAAATACAAGATATTTATTTTTAGTACTTGGAATATTAGTAACAATATAGATGTATCAATACATTGTAAACTTCGAGTCTTCTTTTAGACGTCAATCAGATAATGTACGAATCAAATCGCTTTATGCACGAATATTTCAAGAACGGAGCGGGAAAAATTATGTGTTCATTGCGTGTCCATTGTAAATCGCTCATTGAAATTCGAATTTTGAAGATCTGCTAAGATATATTGAAAAATGTCCTACTTTTCTAGGAAATTTTGACCATATCAGCTTTAAACTTGTAATATCTCTGAAAATGTGCATACTTTGTGAGTAATATTACAGGTATCGATAAAACGCAGCTATTTTGCAGCATGCTTATTCGATTATTATTTAAAGTTTTTAACAAACTTTAACAAAATGATTGATTATATAAAATTAAATACTATCAGAAAAAAATCGGATAAATCAAACCTTAAAACTCTAAAGTAAGATATATTTAATATACAGTTGTAAAATAAAAGAAAAACGTATTTTAAAATTCATACATATTACAAACTCAACATAAATAATTCCTTAAAAGAAGAATTTGTGTAAACATAATTTTTTTATAATACAAAAATCTACCAGAGGTATAAATAAATATTTATACTTCTGGTAGATTTGCTGTACTATGTTTTATGAATAAGTATCAAAAGAAACAATAATAATCTGTCTGTGATTACTATATTAGGCCGGGAGCCCGTGTATAAAATGACTGACTATCCGGCGAACTTTGACAATATGAAAAATGGATTATTCTTATATAAGTTAGCAACGAATGGTCCATCAGCTGGGGGTGGGTGTCAAAGGATTGAAAACATGTAAAAAAAATTGAGAAAAAAAAATTATCTGGCGAATGCTAAAACTTATATGAGGGGAAGATTATGTTATATAATGAAAGTAGAACATAGTCGTTGTAGTAGTTTTTAACAAACTTTAACAAAATGATTGATTTTATAAAATTAAATACTATCAGAAAAAAATCGGATAAATCAAACCTTAAAACTCTAAAGTAAGATATATTTAATATACAGTTGTAAAATAAAAGAAAAACGTATTTTAAAATTCATACATATTACAAACTCAACATAAATAATTCCTTAAAAGAAGAATTTGTGTAAACATAATTTTTTTATAATACAAAAATCTACCAGAGGTACAAATAAATATTTATACTTCTGGTAAATTTGCTGTACTATGTTTTATGGATAAGTATCAAAAGAAACAATAATAATCTGTCTGTGATTACTATATTAGGCCGGGAGCCCGTGTATAAAATGACTGACTATCCGGCGAACTTTGACAATATGAAAAATGGATTATTCTTATATAAGTTAGCAACGAATGGTCCATCAGCTGGGGGTGGGTGTCAAAGGATTGAAAACACGTAAAAAAAATTGAGAAAAAAAACTATCCGGCGAATGCTAAAACTTATATGAGGGGAAGATTATGTTATACAGATCCAAAATCATGAAAAATTTAAATTATTCGGCGAACTTAAAATTTGGGTATAAGATAATATTTATACTGAGATTCACGAAAAACATAGTTAGCCGCAAGTATGTGGGTGGAAAAGTCGTCAGCTGGTACAGAACATCACCTTTCTTGCATCAGCTGACGACTTTTGCACCCACATACTTGCGCTGATTGTATTTATCGTTAATCTTAGTATGAATATTATCATATACCCGAGTTTCAAAGTTCGTCATAAATATTTAATTAGTAATATCGATATTGATAACTTAATGTTAGAAAACGTACATGCGACATTCCCGAGTTTCTTTTTTAATTTGATTAAATATTCAATTTATTATTAATATACATTATTTTATGAGAATACAAATTAATACATTCGTACATTTCAAAATTATACAGAATGATCTGCTCAGAAAATTTATTTAGTTTAGTGAAAAAAGAAATAAATTTATTCGGCTTCCGATAACAAATCTTCCTCATTCTCATTTTCATCCAACTCATCACGCTCTTGATGCTCAGTGGGTGAAAGATCATTTTTCTCTTTGTCACTAGCATCTAAAAAAATAATTATTTATAAAAAATTGATTAAGATTATAATAGGATCAAAAGTGAATAGCACAAATGATATAATACCTTCAGTATTTTCGGCATCTCGAATAATCATTTCCACTTATGGAGGTAATTGATCTCCATCAAACCACTTGCAAGTTAAATTTGTTTTCCTCAAGCTGTCACCCATAATCAAGGAATCTAATGTAGATGACACTTGTTTGTGTGTACACAGTTCTTAAAACGTGCTGTACAAGTTCCGATTTCGACGGTGCGGTGGCGAGAGAGATGCATCAAAATTTTTGTCTGGTAACTGAAATTAGTTATCATTTTAGTTAAAATACACCTTAGTGAAGGTAGCTACACGACCACCATTGACGTTTTTTATAGCTTTAAACCCATACATCGTGCAAACAAACTTCTCTATTATGTTAACGATATTATTTAGGTTCTCCCCTGGTAAATTATTGAAACTTTTAAATGCTTCAATAACTTCTTTTAGAAGCTCTAATCAAGTTTCTTTCAAATGATGAAATGGCTCCATTCCCTTGGTTATGGGTAACAGCTTGAGGAAAACAAATTTAACTTGCAAGTGGTTTGATGGAGATCAATTACCTCCATAAGTGGAAATGATTATCCGAGATGCCGAAAATACTGAAGGTATTATATCATTTGTGCTTTTCATTTTTCATCCTATTATAATCTTAATCAATTTTTTGAGCATCAAGAGAGTGAAGAGTTGTATGAAAATGAGAATGAGGAAGATCTGTTATCGGAAACCGAATAAATTTATTTTTATTTTCAGTAAACTAAATAAACTTTCTGAGCAGATCATTCTGTATAATTTTGATATGTACGAATGTATTAATTTGTATTCTCATAAAATAATGTATATTAATAATAAATTGGATATTTAATCAAATTAAAAAAATAAACTCAGGAATGCCGCACGTACGTTTTCTAACATTAAGTTATCAATATCGATATTACTAATTAAATCTTTATGGCGAACTTTGAAATTCGAGTATATGATAATATTCATACTAAGATTAACGATAAATATAGTCAGCTGCAAGTATGTGGGTGGAAAAGTAGTCAGCTGATGCAAGAAAGTTGATGCGCACCGCCTCGCAGGCGATCAACACTCAGCACTGTTCTGTACCAGCTGACGACTTTTCCACCCACATACTTACAGCTGACTATATTTTTCGTGAATCTCAGTATAAATATTATCTTATACCCAAATTTTAAAGTTCGCCGAATAATTTAAATTTTTCATGTTTTTGGACCTGTTTGATCGATCAGCTGACGGTAAATCCACCGCCCTCCGTCCAGTCGACTATGTTCTACTTTCATTATATAACATAATCTTCCCCTCGTATGTTTCAGCGTTCGCCGGATAGTTTTTTTTCTCCATTTTTTACGTGTTTTCAACCCTTTGACAGCCACCCCCACCTCCACTCAACCAGCTGACGGCTCATTCATTGCTAACTTATATAAGAACAATCCATTTTACATATTTTCAAAGTTCGCCGGATAGTCAGTCATACGGGCTGCCGGCCTATATTGCCAAATAAAAATCCGTACGAAACCTTTTAATGTTCCGTCCTTGGCTACGGGCTATGAACATTCCCTTTCTATACACGCGCCCCTTCACACATCTGGGGAACACGTTATGTGTCTTTATTGTATCATGTCAGTGATTTACAATACACAAAGAGTGAATAAATAATTTTTCAACTTTTTCAACTCCTCCATTTTTGAGATATTAGTATGAGAGCTCAATACTTTTGAATCGTATATTAGTTACCGATTGAAAAAATCCTGAGTATTTAGAATTAAAGCAAGTTTAGAAATTTTACTAGAGGCTTGAAATGACACATTTATGTAGGTGCAAAGCTAAAAACTCTGAAATCATACGCCACACGAATCTGTTTTTTTTTTTTAGCTCAAACGTATAGGCGAACACTCTAAGACTCTCCTTCATATAAAAGTGGCAAAGTCTCCAGATGATTAATAGGTACATTCAAAATAATGCCCGAAAAGTGCACCGGACATTGCTTCCGCAGGACCTCTGCCGGTTTGTTAGTGAACTTTGGACCTGATATTACTTTATTAAAGAGGTATCAATCAAAACTGTACAAATTTCACTGTGAATATTTGCAACAAATAGATAATTTGATATTTTTTCATGTTGAACTTGTTTTTCTTTTTTAATAAATCATAAAAGTTAAGTTTGCCTTTTTACCTAGCGATGATATATATCAGCTTACTTTCAATGTCTGGACATTAAAAGTACATTTTAAAAGATATCCTTAAATGAGGTTATGCTAAACAATGAAAAATTCTAAAATGAATTTATGATATACCTAGCTACAATTTTTTTACATACAAGACACTCACTTCGTAGTCAATCTTTTATTCTACCTTCTCTACTTCACTTCTTCAACATTATAAACTCCACTTTCGTGTAAATTAGATAAATGTTGGGTTTAGTAACTCGGTTAAAAATATCTACAATAAGCAAAAGTCAGGCAAAATAAAACAACGCACCAGAGTGCACTTTCTTAATGAGAAATTCCATTTGTGTTTGAAAAACGGAAATGAAACATTATATCCAGACACCATCACTGCTAAATCATATTTTTCAGGTCATGCTATTTTTCTCCAAAGAGCGTTGGCATTATGATAAATAAATCAAAGCGAGAAAAACAAGAGATCTTATTGCGTTTTGCATTAAAATTAAATTAGTCATAGAAATCATATGAAAAGGATTGTATGATCATGCATTATGTCAAACCAGGAAAAAGTTGACTGCAATAAACATTAAAGCTGAATAAAACATGGAAACATTTTTTATAGATACTTTTTTACTTCCCTTGCTTACTGAAGGGAAGTATTATAATCGTGAAAAAATCACCTCCGAGATTTCTCCGTATTTTCACGTTTCAGAGTATGTAGATTACGAAAATTAAGCCATTTAATTCAGTCTGTCTATCTGTCTGTTGGCGCTAGATCTACAAAACCACTTGACGGAGAACAATAATATTTGGTAGGCAGTTGACACTACTGTCCATAAATAACTGGGATATACTTCCGTTTATAAGTATTCTACCCCAGAAAAAATATAATTAAGAAAAAATGTGTCGGGAGACAGTAATTTTTAGCATGTAGTTAAAAAAAATTGTAGTTAAAGAAATGGGACTGAGGACGATAATATTTAATAAAAAAATCTGTAAAAGTATTTACGCAAAACTTCCCTCCCTATTTAGCACTCTTCATTTATTCACAATCTTTTCTGTAGGATGACTACCCTTTATAATTTCTTAACTATAAGTATATCAAGTTTTCTTCCTGGCAATAGTGACAACTACATTCCAAATAATATTTTCCTCTGTCGTTTCTTAATAAATTACTTTTTAGGGTGACCATCCTGTATACTTTTCAATAAAAGTAGGTCAGGTTTCATCCTTGGTAGTTGTGACAACTACAGTCCAAATATTATTTCCGACACAATTAGATAGATACCATTCTAACCCTGTCAATGGGTCTAGAGGAAAATGCCGAGATCACAATTTTTGACTTGAGGGCTGTGTTTGAACTATTTAGGAGGTAAACATACCAAAAGTCCCTGAACATAGGAAGTTCGGGGGATGCAAGAGGGCGCGAGGAAGGTTCCGGTTTTTGGTTTTTCGCTTGTATCTCGAAAACAGTCAGCCATAATAAAAAAGTGGCTATATGTAAAATTAAAGCTGGCTAAATTGTCTACAATAACGTTTCTATTAATTTTTGTCGTATCTGTTATGGTTCAGTAACGGATTGTTTATCTTTTAAATGCATTCCAACTTTATTATAAATTTATTATAAATTGAAAAAAAAATTTAATGATCATCGTGGAAAAAAAAATTTTATACAGATATCCGTTTCATAGCAGACTGAACTCAAATATATAATAAAAAATGTTTTGTGTCTGTAAGTGTGTATGCGCATGTATACAGTAGTGGCAGCCAAAGTTCTTGGGTCGATCCCCATAATAAGATAGAGTGAAATATAGAGAACAAAATAATGTACGCGAAAGAGAGCGATATAATAACAATGATGCCAGCACTTGTGTATGTTAAGAGTTCCTCTTATTGTCCCTTCTACAGCTTGAGACGTTTATGATGAAAACAGCAGTTTCCTAAAAATTGTTTAGTACATTTCAAGATGAGTTGGGCTGTACTACTCTTGTCAAAAATGATGTTACGCGTATTGGAGTTTGCTGGAGGGTAGTTATTTGATGCATTTTTTAATGCTCAAATTACTAAAATACTGTTTTATTTTTGCACATTTTTAGCCTTGTGGCGTGAAAATTAAACTAGCATTCCATAGGTACATAAATAAATTAAATAAAAATCCTTTAAATAAATAGGTACATAATAAATAAATAAAATAATAACACTATGAAAAATAAAAAAGTAACTCTTTTAAAAATTAACGAATTAATGGTTCAAAAACATCGCCTTCTTGTGCTAGACAATATCCCAAACGATCATAGAATTCCGTCCTGACGTTTGTTAACATATCTGGCGTCACACTTTGTGCGGCAGTAACAATTTTCTCACGTAACTCATCAAGGTTACGCGCTCTTTGATGTTCGTGTCCATAAATTTTTGTTTTCATGTACCCCCATAAAAAAAATCACTGGGCGTTAGGTCAGGCGACCTTGCTGGCCACTTAATTGTGCTTGTCCCACTTATAACGCGATCGTGAAAAATAGTGTCTAGGAATCTACGTATCACTATCGCGTTATGAGCAGGACAACCATCCTGCTGGTACCTAATCTCTTCGAGGTCAATGCCCAAAGTTCGAACGGCCGGAATAATTTGTTCACGTAACAAATTTAAATATTTTTGTGCTGTAAGATTGCCGTCGATAAAGAAGGGGCCAACTATTGAATTACCTAAAATTCCAGCCCACATATTGACTTTCTGTGGGTACTGAGTTCGGTGTGGCATACTTAAATATTTATTTTCCCGGGACCAATATCTAGTAATGGATGAATTGTGACGACCGTGCAGCGAAAATGAACTTTCGTCAGTAAATAAAATATTTTTAATGAAACTTTCATTTTCGTTCGCCTTTTCCATCATGGTCTCACAGAATACTATACGTCGTATAAAGTCATCGAGAAAAATTTCTTGTGTGACGGCAACTTTATAAGAATGATATTTGTTGGTACAGGTACATCGAGCTCGGCAGAGATTTGCCTGCTGGAACAGGGGGCATGTGCCTCCGCAAAACTACACACATTTATTTCCCTCAGTTCCCGTTCGTCACTCATCTGTCTGTCATCGTTGTCACCATCTTCATTATTACATTTTCTGCAAGATTTTGCACATCCAGACGATTACTTATGAAAAATGTTCAAAATGTTCAAAACTGTTTGTTCCGTCGATCTTCAAATGTAAAAACAAATCGGGCGACAACTTCTGCAGCCATATTATTTACAAAATGCCATTTAATAATTTGCACTCGTTCTTCCGTTGTATAAATCGTCATTTTAAAAGAGTTACCTAAGACTACGATACTACTGTTTAACGCACATGCAATGGCTCAAATAAAATAAAAACCTCAAAGCTACTTGTCTTTCTCATTTCTCCCCTTTCCAGATTACAGTCATTTTAGGTGGGGATGTCTAAGCGAATACTCTGCAGTGATGGGATAAAGTGGGGTAAAAAGAAAATGCGAAATCGGATGAAATCCAATTATTGATTAATACGGCTTTATTTGCAATTGGTTTCTTGTTAAAATAATTTAATTAAGAGTAGCTCATAGAAACATCAAGATTTGTTAAATTTATTTAGATTTATGCTGCGTATTTTAATATGGCGTAAAATAATTTACGTTCCCCAATCTCCCCCAATGTCAAATCTCGGCATGCTTTGTCGGCAACAGGTCAGAAGCTCCTCCCACAGTATACACGTGCGCACCTCCCGTTGGGATGTCTAAATTAAACAGGCAGGCAAATATGGGCGTGCCGTTTTTTTATCCATAGTTCACCCATGTCCTCAAAACATAATCTTTGTCTAATTATGAAGAAATGACAGGAACAGAATGAGTTAACGCAAATGTATCACAAAGAAAATTCAGTAAAAGGGGAAGGATTATCTTGACGACTTAAAGTAGCTAGAGAGAAAAGTAACAACAGCGTAGGTTAAATCTCTTTCTTTTCAGCATATTATTTGTCCATTTCTCTTCTCTTCTACCTTACATTGGCATCGACTCAATATTTTAACATGCCACTACTGTATGTATGTCTGTGTGTATACCGCTTCTCGTAAACGCGATAATTTCTGTTAGACTCAAAATATTTCATTACAATTTGGATCATCTGTAAAACAGCATAGTACAATAATCCCTATTGGGCCATATTTGTAATACATGGTCATAACCAGAGGCCTACAAACTCTCACTCTTACGTAATAGTATATTGTGTATTTAGGTGTGAAAGCAATACATTCCCGGATGACGATGCAAATTGATGGCCGAGGCGCTAGCCAGGACCAACAGCCTCGAAGTCCGGGAATGTGCTTTTACACCGAAGTACACATACTACTTTTTCTGAAATCACAATCAATATTATTATAAATTAAGGAATTTGTATTAATGCAAAACATTTCTTCATTACAATCTAACTGTTTACTAATAAATGCAATTTTAATGTGAGTTGATTTGTCTGCGTGTATTTATTTACTGTCCAAAATATACATGAAAAATCGTACGGGAATGTTATTTTCCCGGCCTAGGCCGGGAAAATAACATCACGTATGGTTTTGTTGATCGTTGCCTGAAACGGATCTTTTCCGGTCTGTTTTCTGATAGTTTCTTAACAACGGACTAAAATACTGGAATTGTGCATGCATTTTTTTTTTGATTAAGCATACAAAAATATGAAGATGTAAAAGTTTTCTAAACCGCAATATACCGGGTGTATGTTAGGTTCAAACCAACTTTATTTAAATTAGATGATATATCAATGTTATCCTAAAATTTGGAACATGTTTTTAATAAGATTATTATGTTGTGAGAGTTTGAAGGCCTCTGGTTATCACGATGTATTACAGATATGACCTAATTTCAATAGGGATTATTATACTATGCTGTTTTACATATAGAGCATTTGAGGGGTTAGTTTGCTTCGGGGAGAAGATTCAGCATCACCATCGTGTTCAGCATCCTCGAAAACGGGGGCAGGTGACGCAGGTTTAGTCGGTATGGGACGGCGTATCCGAGTTTCACCCTTTTCGGGGGTTGTTTTTGGCCGTTTAGGGGTGGGGTCAACTCGAAAAAGTTTAAACCACCGCCATCGCGTTCAACATCCTCGAAAACGGGAGGTGACGCAGGTTTTGTCGGTATGAGACGGCGCGGCGTATCCGCGTTAACCCCTTTCGGGGGTGGTTTTCGGCCGTTTGGGGAGTGGGGTTAACTCGAAAAGAGTTTAAACTACTGCCATCGTGTTCACCATCCTCGAAAACGGGGGGAGACATAGTCTCCCATAGTCTCCTTAGGCTCTGAATTGGTGACAATTTTCGAGGTTTTTCCGACTCACAGAAGCCACTACAGGTAATGTATCTATATATAGAAACTTCCTTACTTGTTTGTTAATATTGACGAAATTCTTGCCAATATTTCAGCTAATTCATTCAATTTAGCCAATTTACAAATTATACTACCTGAGGTATCAGGTACAACAATAGTAAGTGTTGTGAAGTGAAATAGTAGGCACTTATGTCTACAGATTCGACAAGTTTATTTTTATATATCCCGAGATAAACGAGTGCAAGAAAGAAAGCAGAAATTAGGAAAAGAAAGACGGATGTGCTACTCTCAGTACGTTCCCCATTTCGAAAAATCTTATTTTTATCACCTTGTCGTGTATCATCGCAGGGCATCGGTACCTATCGCTTCTAAGCATCTGCGTCTTTCTTTTCCTAATTTATCTGTTTTCTTTCTTACACTTACACTCGTTTATCTGTGGACCCATATATAAAACTATATTTGATGAATCTGTATATAAAACAATAAGGAAATCAGGTTTCTTTAGAGCGTTTCTAGATATAAGGAAAATATGGAGTTGGAAATATGATTGTCTTAATTTGATGCCTGCTCCACACGTTGGGCCACACTGTGGCCAAACCAATTGCCAATATATTTATCAAAAGATTTGCTCACAGATATTCCTGCATATGTTGGACCACAATGTGGCCAAAGCAATTGCCGATATAGTCGGGAATCTGAGCTTCAATTGAAGATTTGGTTTTTGAAACATTAAAACCTGTCAGACATAGACCTGGAAAGTGTCGTATTCGATGTAAAATTTTCTGCTCAATTCGAATCTGGAGGGCAAATAAAAATCGAGGATTGCCTTTAACTACGAATTTACCCTTATTTCGGAAATTGTAAAGATAATATAAGGAAATAACATAGCACTGTTTTAATATTTGAAAATGAGTAATGGACTAAGTTACTAAATAATTTTTAATGTTGAATATCCTCTTCCCAGAAGATGGGTTCCACACTCTTGGCCAAGTTTGAAATTAATATCAAAACCTATATAAGCAGTGAGTGTTATTATTACCAATCTTTAAGTGAAAACTTGCAAGCTATGGACGTTTAATATTTTCATCACAAAAAAGGATTGCAAGGAATTTTTTGGATTAGCTTTAAGTAAATGGCCTTCCAAGGAAAATAGAAGTGTAGCACGATCGTTGTTGATTTTAAAATTAGCTAAAGCTGCCTCGGAAAAGGAGAAATAATAAGAAATCTGCGTGTCACCTGCATACAAATGATAGTCTCAATATTTTATAGACTTATTTAAATTAAATATAGTACCGAAGTGTAGCTAATTTACCTCCCTGATGAACTCTGGAGCCCACACTCAGCTGTCTAATAATAATGCTAATAACACTGGTTGTTATCTGGGGGAATGATGTTATGAGTGATGGAGTCAAGTAATCAAATTCTATATAGTGTAAAATCAGAATTGAACATGAACATCAGTATAATCGAGCAATATGAGGATTGCAACTCTGCTATTATCCTATGCTATATTAAAATATAATACTTCCAACACCCTCTATATTAGTAGCATATATGAAAAACAATATTAAATGTACTCAACCTTAGTGTAGATATAAAAGGTAATAATTTAATATAATATAAATGATGCATGTCTTGTCCACAATTTTTACACTTTTTTGAGAACATGTTGGATTACGTTTTAGAATTTCGATTTCAGAAAATTCCTGAACATTGCATATTTTCTAAATAATTTCGAAACACACAACTTTGGATGACTCTATAGAGCGTGTTAATGAACATAGACCCCAACAAGCAGTAAAAAGGTCCATTTAGGTATACAAATACAAAATTTTAAATTAGAAAATGAGGGTGTAAAAACATATTAACACATTATGTGGTAACTTTATCGCATATGTTTCACGCATTAAAGCCATATCCGATTATTCTGTTGAATAAAATTTCACTCATTCAGACAAAATAACTATATTTACTCGGAAAGGAAAAAAGAAGGGTTTCTTAAGTGACTGAACAATGCCTTTTCTCACAAGGTCGCCTTTATTTCTGAATCATCTCTAGTTCTTAGTAAAGTTGTGTCCATATAATTATACAAATGTCAAACATTTACATATATTTGGTGATAGCAGAATAGCAGGACTGCATAAATATATCATTAATTGCATATTTCGGGTCTTGAAGTCAATCTGCCTCGCTTTCATCGTACCTTCAGTAAGGAATTATTGAAAATACATCCTTAGAAATATACCCATAAGCTAATGCTAGTTTAAATAGAGACAAGTAACACATTACTCCACAATTTATAGACCATTCCTGTTGCCACAGAGGAGAGGAATTCATGGCAGAGGTGTTATTATAGTACTATACAGGGTGGTATTGGTGATAGCTAGATAGTGTACTCGCCTAATCAAATACATACATTCAATTAACATTTCAACAAATGAATAATATTTTTTTTTGCAGTATTTTAATGTTTCGTGATATATCACAAGTAACTTAAAAAAATGTACTACATAGAATATTCCCGCTATTTGAAAAACTACCTTACTGTGCCCCTAAGTAAAATTCATGAACATAATGGATCCGTGAATATTACATCGGACATAATGTAACATTAATGTGAAAAAGCTAACAAATTATGAGTATTTCCTTTGATGGGGAAACAAATAAAACTTTACAAATCGAAAAGGAATGAAAAATATATATATTATTTACAGTAGATTTTTGAAATATTTACCCCCACTTGCAAAGCAAATTCTGCACCATTTTGGAGTCAAAAAGCACGCTCATTAAGACGAATTGTACTTTCGCCTTCTTACGTTTTTTAACGTAATTCGTTCATATGCACTGTCTTTTTGTAGCCGCCCCACGCGAAGAAGTAGATTGGATTCAAATCTGGCGAACGTGTGGCCACCTTATTGGTCCGCCGCTGCTAATCTACCGGTTGGAATATGTTTCATTTAAATGCTGCCTTACTAACGGTGGCGGTGACGTGAACTTTCGCAGTATTGTAGTCACATGCGCTACTTACATTACGACCAATTACAACACAGCGCGAAAGAATAATAAAAGTTAGCCCAATAATCCGTTTCTCCGCCTCATTCTCTCAAAAAAGTGAAAACACCTTTTGGAGGTACATATCAATACTTTTATGTTAGATAATATTCATTTTGAGTCATATTGACATCAACTAGAAAAATTCATCATTTTTTACCTTTTTCTCTCTCTTCTTTTACAAGTCAATTATGTTTATAAATTTTAGTTAGGAGAATAAAGAATTATTATCATAATAGACAGAAAAACTGTCACTTAATTAAGAGGAAAATTGCTAAAAGCCCATTACTGCGTCAAAGCTATAGTAGAAACGTTTCAACTTGTGCTATGACTGACGTACTCGATATCTGATTTCTACTAACGAATTTAATCAGTCGAAATAATGAACAATTAGTGCTTTCAGATGTCAAACACAACCGTCTTGTGTTGTAAATCAATTTTCTGGGAACTGATTTAGAAAACAGAAATTGTTAGTTGCCTACATAAATAGACACTAATATAAATGCACAATATATTTTTTGTTTTAAAATGCTAGGAATCCTCTCATGTAATTTAATACTTCGTCAATAGCTACAATAATAGTTGTTTTAATTGGTTCTCCAATAATAAGTGTTTTAAAGTATTTACTTGACTCGTACATTAGCGTGCCCAGATTAAGGCCAGGGGCGGCTGGTGAAATTTCAACAAATTTTTTTCTCGTCTGTGGCGCATGGGACCCATACGAAATATGGGAAATAACATCTAGAGAAGCACTCCTCTAACGACCCCTAAAAAATTTTGAAAAAGGAGTTTCCGAAAAATTTTTTCAAAATTCGATTGATCCCCCTAGGTCTAGGGACTCCTGTTTAAAATTAATTTTTGTTGTCATATACATTTTACTTTTCATAAAAATACAACAACAGGTTTTGAAGTTTATGAAAATATTTTCATTATTAACTGAAACACAATGAATTGAAATTTTGTAATTTACAATTTAACAAATGATAAAATTTCAATTCGTTGTATCTCAGCTAGTAATGGAAATATTTTCATAAACTTCAAAACCTGTTGTATTTTTATGAAAAGTAAAATGTATATGACAAAAAAAATTAATTTTAAACAGGAGTCCCTAGGTCAATCGAATTTTGAAAAAAATTTTCGCAAACTGCTTTTTCAAAATTTTTTAGGGGTCGTTAGAGGAGTGCTTCTCTAGATGTTATTTCCCATATTTCGTATGCGCCACAGACGAGAAAAAAATTGTTGAAATTTCACCAGCCGCCCCTGATTAAGGCAACAATTTACAGAAACTAGATAATTTCATAATAATAATAATAATAATATTTATTTCCCATATTTGAATATTTTAACAATTTTTACAATATTTATTCAAGACACATACAAATAAATTTAAATTTAAACTTGGTGTATAATTTTGAACCTTATTTTTTATAAGAAATAATATGAAGATAATTGTATATACAAAGATGAATAGTGAACATATAATGGTAAATAAATAAACGGAGTATCCCACTAAAAGTAAAACCTTGAGGTGTGGGATATACAAGTTTATTAATGAGGGGTGATAAAATGTAGGTAGGTCATGTAGTTTTTACTAAATAAGTTAGTGACAATAATTTCTGCTAATTTCTGTCATTTAGTGGTCCTAGTTTAATGTTATTATTTAACTCACATACTATGTTTTACAATATATTTATTTATTTGTTGCCTGGTTGTATTTGACATCCATTTTTTTATTTTATTTTTAAACAGATTAATTGAGTTGAGGATTTTATTTTCAGGGGGGACAAGGTTATAAAGTTTTGGGCTTAAGTATATGTAATTTCTTTGTAAAATATTTTTTTCGGGTTTAAGGATTAATGTAAAGTTTAATTTATATCTCGTCTTATGATCGTATTCAATGTTTTTTAATTCATGTTGGTCACAATGCTGCCTAACAATGACTCTATAAAAAAACAGCTGACGAGGGTCATATACTTTAGCTTCTAGATATAGGTCAGTTGGGTATGTATACGGTTTTTTGTATATTACTTTTAGTACCGATTTTTGAAAGATTTCAAGATTATGACTTGCCCCAGGCTATTATACCGTAGTTAATATGACTCTCAATTAATGCATGGTATAGTATACGCATCTGTTCAATTTCAAATATTTGAGAGAAATACTTAAACTTGTACAAGATGCAGCGGATCTTTTTTATTAGGTAGTGTGTGTCTCCCATTTCAGGTGACAAACAATCCTAAGTATTTGATATTCCCAACAGAACTTATGTGAATCTCTGAAGAGATTGTGAGTTTCGTGTATGATGGTAAATATTTTGAATAATAGGTGAAGGGAATGTAGTGAGTTTTTTTAAATTTATTGTAAGTAGTCGCGTATTAAACCATTGTACTATGTGGCTAAAATCTTTTTCTGCTATATTTTTTAGAGTGTTCCAGTTGTCCGCTTTATATAAGATAGCAGTATCATCAGCAAAACTCACTACATCACCATACAGCTGTAACTTTTATAAATCACTGAGATATATATATACATATATATATATATATATATATATATATATATATATATATATATATTGAAGAGTACCGGCCCCAATACAGTTCCCTGTGGAACTCCATATTTTATGGTTCTAGTTTCACTCAACGTCTCGTTAATTCTTACGCATTGCTGTCTGCGCATTAAATAACTTTCCATCAGTTTATATGGAGTTTCTCTGAGGCCAATGCTCTCCAATACGCGTAAGAGTTTGATATGGTCAACGGTATCAAACGCCTTGGCCAGATCGACGAAGATGCACAATGCTGGATTTTTTTCATCAATAGCTTTACTAATTTTTGCTGTTAAATATACTATGGCATCCTTCGTCGATCTGCCGTGCCTGAAATCGAACTGGTTATTCGAAAGCACATTATATTTATCTAGGTACTTAGTAAGACGCTTTTTTAGTAACATTTCGAATAATTTTTGTCACATTTGATATCAATGAGATGGTCTGTAATTAGCCACGTCCATCTCGTCTCCATTTTTATGTATACGGCAAAGTTAAATGCAGAAGGACATTTTCCTTTTTCGAAGGCTAAGTTAATTATAAATACCAAAGATTTCGCAATAAACTGAGCTACGTCTTTTAGAGTTTCGGTTCTTATGTGATCAATGCAAGGAGATTTTTTGTTTTTTAATTTACTTATAGTTTCCATTACTTCATTCTCATCCGTGAGGGTGAGAAAAAGTTAATTCGGCATGTTATCTTGGTTATTGTCTGTAGGTATAGTTTGTCCGGTTTCCTTTATTTTATTTCTTTTTCTCCAATTTCGGTAAAATAATTAACAAAAGCATTAGCCACTTGCTTCTTATCTGTGTAAATATGTCTTCCGTACACCTAATTTCATAGAAGTCCTTTTTTTTATTTTTGTGTGAAATTTCCTTTAGATTTGTTGTATTGTTTTTATTTTGGTTTATTTTATTTTGAAAATAATTTAGTTTGGCGTTTTTAATTAATTCATTGAGTTTATTTCTATAGTGTTTGTATTGAGTAATATTTTCAAGGCTAGGATTATTTTTCATTGTCCTATGTAGTGTATTTCTTTTGTTTATTGAGGTAACCAAGCCGTTCGTTATCCAGTCATTTTTTTTTATAAATTTTTGTTTTATTTTTACAACTTTTGTATATAATATTTCAGTTTCTCAAAGAACAAATCTGTGGCACTGTCTACGTCACTTACAGAATATATTTTTTACAATTAATTTTTTTTTATTTATTTGCTTTTATCATGATTAGAGAATATTATTTAGGTATTATGCAAATCACAATTTACACACTTTTTTATTTATTATGAAAATACCTACTTTCTGTATATTGTTGCCCTAATCTGGGCACGCTAATATACTAGTTAGGTAAATACTTTAAAACACTTATTATTGGAGAACCAATCAAAACAACTACTCTCCTAGCTAATACTGACGAAGTATTGAATTACATGATAGGATTCTTAGCATTTTAAAGAAAAAAAAAATATTGAAAATACTTAAATTATTTATTTACATTTAGTCCTTCACACTTTTTTTATTTAATATGAAATTATCTACTTTCTGTATATTGGTACCTTAACCGGGTCACGCTAATATACTACTTAGGAAAACACTTTAAAACACTCATTATTGGAAAACCAATCAAAACAACTACTCTTCTAGCGAATACTGACGAAGTATTGAATTACATGATAGGATTCCTGGCATTTTAAGGCAAAAAAAATATATTGAAAATACTTAAATTATTTATTGAAATTCAGTCATTCACAACAATTATTATTGAACCTTACATTCTATTTCAACTCTAGAAAGTTTTTTCGAACTCGTTAGTTCTCATCAGTAGAGTATAGAAACATTCATTCATTATTTACAAGCCTATTCTTGATTTCTTTTTCCAAGTGAGATAGTAATTTATGTTTGTCCAAATAGTTTTTATATTTCATTTTATTAATAATTTCATTTTTTTTTTCAGGTGAAATTATTTGGAGTACCGAGGAGTAGTGATCAGTGATGCAAGTTTCTATTATTACTGGATTATATTTATAGTCCTCACTGTTATTTTTAAGAAATATATGGTCTATGCATGTTTTCGAGTTACCTTGTATTCTAGTGTATTTATTTTTGGCTGATATGAACCCATACTCCCCCATGACATTTAAATAATTGTGCACATATTCTTCCTCCTCTAATATATTAATGTTTATGTCCCTGACTAGCACATGAAGTTCAGCATTTTTTTTTCACACTTTGCAGGTAGTCATGTAAATGATTATTAAATGTATTAACGCAGTTGATGGTGGTCTATACAGTGCTGATATTGTTAGGTTTTTATTGCTAAAAACTGTATTTATTTGTATAATTGTTAAGTCTCCCACTTTGATAATTTTGTTTTTACATGTAATGGTGTTTTTTAAGTAGACTACGAGACCATCATTTTGATTTAGTTCATCTTCATTATAAATAATATTATACCATCGATATTGTACAAAGAAATCTCATTAATCCTCTAAGTTTCAGAAAGAACTATAAAATCTAAATCATTTTTTATTTCTCTAATAAGTATTTTTAATTCATCGATATTTTTGTTTATACTGCGGATGTTATTGTGAAAAATAAGTAGGTCATTATTTAATTCATTGTTTAAAATATTATTTAGTTGTACTGCATTCTCCACTACACATGTTTCAATCGTTTTTATTTTAAAGTCTCTTATGTACTTATCCATATTTAAGAACACAGGGAATTGTAATTTGTATTACTGTGAATTATTTGCAGTTCCAATGTTTACTTATTAATTATAGCTACAATAAAAATTTTAAAATTTAAATAAAAAATTTAAAAAATCTAAATATATGAGTAGAAAAATAATTTACACAGATCACGACAAAATAGACAGACAATAGTTAATAAATAAAAAAGTGTGTAAGTTGTGATTTGCTTAATACCTAAATAATATTCTCTAATTGGTGAATCACTTTATGAATCGCTTATGATCTGCTCCGTCAACTTTATATTTGCTTTTTAGTAGTGTAAACCAGGTTATGTTTTTTAATATTTGTCCAATTGTGCAGCCACGTTTTTCAACTTCGGGCCGTTAAAACGGGGTATCACTCCTATTTAAAATTTTTGAAGTAGCTGTTTTCCTCGTGTAGGGGATGAAATAAGAGGGCCATCATGGTTATACGTCCCCCTCGAAAATAAAATACTTTAGCATTTTTCTGAAAAATTAAAAAAAAAGGGAAAAAAAGGTGAAAAGTTTTAAATAGCTCACTTAGAACGAAGTCGGTCGGTCGGTCGGTCGGTCGTTTTTACCGGCTTTGTCTACTATATGTGGTGTTTTCGAGATGCTTTTGGCGACTCGCCTTACCTCGCTAGGCCCTTCACAATATCTCCTACCTCGATTATAAAATGAAACAAATCGTCTGAAAATTGCAGCAAAATAACTGTTGTATAATAATGGTACTTTTAAGTATATATTTCCCTGATATTAAAAATAGTTTTTAGTGTCATAAAATACATAATCTATATCAAAAGATAATAAAGGTAGATGCTGCGGAATAAATCTCGTATACTAATGGGCTATAAAAGGAAATTGGAAATAAATATCACAGAAATTTTTTACTACGTTGTAACTAGCTTTATAGGTCCATAATATATTACAAAATTTTAACAGTAATGTTTAAATGCATTAGACTTATTTTGCTGTTTCATAGTATTTCCTCAATATCTAACATACCAAAACAGTACTCTTTTATACCTTTATAAAAATTTGCTCCGTTATTAGAGAAGTTAATATTTAGCTAATTTTGCCAATAGAAAATGGTACTAAAATAAATAGCGATTTGTTCTCCTACTTATATGAAGTTTCTAGGAGCTATTGTAAATGACTTTTTTGATTTTGGCATATAAAATGACACTTTTCAAAACGTCCAACTTTTCATAACCAGTTATGAAAAGTTAAATTTTACCTAACTGGTGAGGAAAAGTTCGTTATATCATTAATTAAGAAAAACAAACAACTCTCAAAAAGAAAAAGAAACAATGTTTATTCAACACAAAATTGAATGCTGAGTCCATAAAGTGGCCCTTCTTCTTTCCTTCAAAATATGCTAACAAAACATTTCATTAACACGATTTACCTTATGCTATCAAATTAGGATTTCAAATAATATTATAATGTGTAATAATAGCAGCAAAGGTAACTACTTAATTTTTAAGATCTAAATATACCTATATATTAAACGTTTAAAGGGTTTCTAGACTTTTAAAATTAGAATAAATCTTATATGTAACAGGTTCCGAAAGACAATTTTGTGTAACTTGTGTTGTTTTGTAGGATCTCGCTTTGCTCGTCCCGCAAATGTCCGTTATACAAAATAGTCTTTCGTAACTGGTTACATATATAAGTAGCTATAATTCATCGAAAAATCATCGAAATATGATTAATTAAATCTTGTCTTCTACACAAGAGATAGAAAAAGTTAACGAGTTCTCTTTTATATCGTTGATTGGTTTTCCACTTAATATTATGTCAATATAATATATCAAAATGGTTTCCTAATAAAGTTTAGGTTGTAAATCTCTGCCGACAGTCTGATGGCAGATTAAGCACATTTTGTTTATTCTGTCGATCTTTATGTTATATGCTATATTCAATTTTATCTAATTATTTTAACAATCATTGCTCAAGTTTTAAGTAAATAAATATATGTTCAGAAAAAGGAGAGCAACTTGAAGATGAAGTATCCTCCTCATCGTACATACCGAGCATTGATGTTTCTTTTATTATTTAAATCAAGGGCTATTTAGACGCTGGGTGTGCTTAATAAAGATATCCCGCTTAGTATATCATACCGAAACCAATGCACCACAGAATAAAATTTCATCTACGTATACTAGTATACTTAGTCGTAGAAAAATTTACATATTGCACTGTATACATAAGTTATCTTCATTATAACCTAAATTCAAACATCATCTATACATTTAAAACACAAGACGCTTTCTTCTCTCTAACAAACCCCGGAACCCAGGTAGTTATGCCAGAGCCGATTTTCAAACAGAGATAAATATAATGTTTTGTATCGAGAACCTTATGTTTCATATAAGTAAAGAAATAAATTCTTTATATAAAACAAGTCTAGGTCCTCGAAACGCTTGTCGACAAAGCAGCCAACGCCAATAAAAGCGATCGAGAAAGGCTACCGCTACTCTACTCGCTACTTCATTCAACTATGTCTATTTCTTTAACTATACTTTTGGGGTAAGAAATTAAAAGTGTCATAAAAATTGTCAATAAATAAATTATGTCTTTGACATAAAATTTAATTTACAATATTATTTTACATGTGCAACGACACACTCACTATACTGTAAGATAAAAAAAAAGTCGAACAGTTATTATTAGTCACGCAACTGAGCACATGGACCTTAGTTACCTAGTTTAACATTTCTTATACGCCTCACGCAGTAAAAATTAACAATTAACAAAATAACGTTACTTTGCAACAACCGAAATGATTCGACTGGCTTCATTCTCAACTGAACAACATTCGTAGATCAAGTATAGAGAGTCACGTCTAACGTCATCGAAATATGTAGGTACAAATATTTTGGATATTGCCTTCTTTTCCAAGTTGTTACTCATATGAAGACTAGAAACTTTTGGTATTCATATATGAGAAGTTTAAAATGTTAAAATGTCTAAATTTCATATATGGAGATGTGGCCGACCACCTATGGTTCTTTGTTCGTTCCAAAGAACCGGTTATTTCATCATTGAGTGATGTGACAGAACGCCACGACAATATAACGTTATGGAAGTAAATCTATCGTTTGAGAGACACTTTACGTAAGTGGATATTTATTGAAAGGCGCCGGATTTAAGTTTGAACCATTTAGAATAAATATGGATAATATATTTCTAGCTAAACATCGCCTATATGTGTGTTGATTCATTAATAAAGACGTTTATTATTTTTGTTACCCTAATAACGCGTAGTATGTAACAATAACTACATCGCAGTATGGCTTGCTTACAACGTTCTAGAAGTCATTTACCTTTAAACATTATGGAATTTATTAGATACAATTTCATGCTAAGTTATTATTTTTGTGCGTTATCGTCTAGAGCCGATTCTGGATTTGACGTCATTACTACCTCGGATCCGGGGTCTGCTCATTACACAGCGATTCCCACTTCATCGATTTTGATAGGCTTCTTTTTAAATTAAAACTCTCTACTAACAGAGGTGTCATAACTCATCACTAATATTATTATTTTTTTAAATAGTATTTTTATGCGGAAATGCCAAACATGAAATCGATGAATTCTACTTCTGGTTCTTCACTCAGCACTTCTAGAGACATCTACTTTTATTAGTTCCATGCATTTAGACTTTCGTTTCAGAAATTCTCTAAACTCGCTAAAAATTTGAGAGGATATTCTCAAAAATGGTACAAATGATAATTCGAAAATTTTATTGAGCTAACTCTTGTGATTTTTTTTTTCATGTAACAAGTTAGGTGCACAAATACCGATTTTTGTTAATAATTATGCTAGTTTGATATTTTTGGAAAGTGATGACAGGCAAAAAGAAAGTGGATGCGGCATGGTACTCAAGCGCGCTTCGTCAGAGCGAACGCGTACGCGCAACACAAAAGGTGGCATAACTTTTGACAAAAATTTAAAAACATTTTAAAGTCAAAAATTTAAAAACATTTTAAAGTCAATATTACCATGTAATTCGTGTATATATTTGTTTTCGAAAAGGCATGTTTAATTTATTAACTATTAATAGATAAAATTACGCGATATGAAATTTGTCGCTTATTTTATTTGTACAGCTGTCATTCTTATATTTTTTTATTAGACGACTTCATACTGTAGGATCATACTTTCCAAACACTAAATTACAGTATGTATGAAAAGAAAAAAATTATAAAAATTTGAAAGAAAAAAAAATCGGCCTCTCATATTAAACTTCAAGTGGCGTTAGCATAGTTAACAAATAAACTACCGACATTTTGTAGGGCGAACATTACAGCTTGAATGATGTACTTTCAAATGTTGTGCGGATTTTTTATAATAATAAGTTACTTATTATTATATTCAGCAAATTTGAAAAAAAAAGTCTGAACCCTATGTGCTTTTATCAGTTTTTCAACAACTGTAACTTTTACAATAATTTTCTTTTAATTTCTGCAATACCAGGATCTTAAAGCTGAAATCATTTTAAATTTTCCAAATTTTTGTACTTTTTGGGAGTTGTGAGGATACTTTATACCTTCATCCCAAATTTCAAATTGCTAGCTCTTCGGAAAGTAACCACACAGGCATAAGCACATACATAGTTACTAAACAGAGTGTATCAAAGTTTTTACCTGTGTTTATCTCTCCAGTGAATTGTTTGGATACTTCTCGATGAGCTGGGAACTATACATTTGGCATGGAGGTAAGTAGTTGACATTTATTACCAAGGAAAAAACCTGATATATTGGAGTGAAAAAACCGCTGCCCAAGGAATCACTACTTTCACATCCAGATTTTCTATCCAAGTCTCTCGTAACGAAAAAAAATTGTATATGGAAATAACTGTTTATAGAACTTTAATAATATAATATTTGAAATCGTCTACCTCAAAAACCCATAATACGATATCCCACACGGTAGTGGGGTGGGAGTGGTAGTGGGGGTGGAGAAGTAAAAAAATATTTTGAGACTTTTTGTTCTTGTACACACATTTTCTTTTTTCATCCCACTCTCCGACGAAATAAGATGAAAATATAATCTAGTTCCAGATCCCGTATACCAAATTTCAAGTCAATAACTTAAACGGTTCCAGAGTAATCGTGCTCACAAAAAAAGTAACAAATCGACAGACTGACAGACAAACCGACAGACAGAATTTTTTTTCGCTCAACTTAAAATCTCGACGTTTCATGACGTTCTAAGCCTATTTGAACAATAAAAATTTTCAAAAATGTTTTTGTCGTTACTATACTTCTACTGGATGTGGAAGTATTTCTACTGGATGTGGAAGTAATATAGAGAAAGGACACTTTAACAAATAATTTTAAAAAACAGAAAACAACAATATTTGTCATCTAATAAACACATTTGTCAAGAGAGAAACCTGCTTTAGTTTTAGTGGAAAAAATATACAGAATGATTTCCAAAAGAATAAAGTAATTAAGAGGTTAAAGTTGCTAAACAGATAGAGAATTTTTGTGAAATACAATATTCTTTTATTTTGTTTTCATTATCACTAGGCTGAACCCGTCAACATTGAGGAAGGGTCTATATTTGAAAATGTCACTAATCGATGGTACTTCCTTTGTTTTTTATCTTTTGTGAATTAAGAAAAGGTAAGACCAATATGTTGAATCAGCGTCGCAAATTTTTTGCTGGTATTAAGTTCAAAAGTGTTCCTCTAAAGCATAATTTCTGGGATACATTTTCAAACGGTCTCACTGCGTTGAATCTCGACGTCGTTAGTCAGTATTAAAACAGGCCTTGATACATAAATAAATATTCATACTCGTGTGAGCCTACGGCTCATATCATCAAACTATTACACTTGTAAAAAAGTGCTATTTTCAATACTTGTTGTACAATAAATTGTGGTTGATACTGAATTACAATTAGCTATTATTTATTTAATTCCTAAATGTTTGTCCCCGAGACTGATTATTATTACTATTCATTAAAAAAACATTAAAAACAACTTTTTTCTTTTCTCTGATAATAACGAACACTGTAAAGAAATGTAGAGTGACAGCAGAAGATACTAAAGTAACACATTTTTAATGAGTAATATCAGGAATAATCATTGTTTACCATCCCGTACTGTAACGTGGCGAATTAATTTAAATTCAGTATTGAAAACACAAATAATTAAAAGTTAGAGTAGTTTCTCTTTTTCAGGAAATTTATTTTCAGCTGATTTAACGCGAAAATTCTTAAAAAGTTTCTAAGGTTGACGACTGTGGAAATTCAATTAGGCACGGATATCTTTTACAGAGCTTTCGTATAATCCTAATTAATTCAATAAAAATTTCTTTATCTACATTCTTGATTTATTTCTCGTACTACAAATTATGCTTATGAACAATGTTCTCAGATGCACTTTTGCGAGCTATAGCTATACGTAAAAATTAATCTGTGCTAATAAAATAGAGCGAATACGAACTGTATGTTTTCAAGGCAGCACTTCTATGTAAATAAACACAATTTGATAATATATGTAAATTCTGGAACTCAGCACATTAAATTTCAGGTGATATTAAATGTAATTTATCTCGATTATTCTTAAATATTTAAGATAACAAATACCAAAACCAATGAAACGTAAAATTAGAATAACTTGTAAGGCTTATCTGTTTGGTGGGGCTCCTTGAACTGCCGAATTAGAGTTTCCATTTGAGGCCTGAATCTCCTCCTTAGAAAATATATTTTCTTCTACTGAATTTCCAACTATATCTGACTACATACACCCAACAGGATACAATCTAGTCCTGGTTACACCAAGCAGACGTATTTTCCGTGAAGTAAAATTTAAACTACGGACTAATTTAAAATATAACCGGTAATGAAAGCCGGTACGAAAACCCTACAAATAATACGAGAAAATTAGAGATGATGGTAAATAACATACCTGGATACTTTACCTCTTAGAAGAGGGTTTAATTTCCAAACAGTTTAAAGGGCTAGATAACTTAACCCAGAGCTATGGTGACAATAAATCCCGAAAGCGGAAATTTTCAATCTTCCAACAAATAAATATTTTCTCCAATCCAGAGACACCAATACACCAATTAAAAATTATTAACTTTTAGGTTCATATTATAAATCCCCTCACGGATGTTTATAAATATAAATCAATATCAAAATCAATACAGCACTTGTCACCATATATTTTATCCCGAACAAAAAGTTATCAGTCCCAAAAAAACAAGTTCCTCGGCAACTGAGACTGTTCGACTCCGACACAATGCACAACTAGATATACCCCTAGGTTAAATTAACGTTACTGATATCGTCTTCTAATAATTCAATTAGCTTGCGAAGTAGAATATTTCCCCGCGAATAAATTTAAAATCGACCGCACAACGATATTGTTTTTTAAACCGTTACAGTGTCATACATCCACTACTTCATAATCCCATAACCTCAGCATCTCATAACTCCGTAACCTCTTAATGTTGAAGATCCAACGGAAAAAATGGAGATTCTAAGTAGGGTGATTCGTGCCATTGTGACATTAGAATCTTGGAAACAAGCAATCTATGGCGCCATATCTCTTCAACAGCAATCCCTCTATCCTCAAAACCCCGTAACCCTGAGGATTCAATATAAAAATAGGAGGCTCTGGACTGGGGAATCAATTAAATTGTGCCCGCGCAGTTTTGTTACCTTGTTACCAATTAAGCCTATTCCACCAGCAAATCCTTCTACTACATAACCCCGTAAACCTATAATTGCATAAAGCTGGGACTATAAACCTATAACTGCATAACTCTGGGAATATAATAGAAGAATGTGAAGAATCTGAACAGAAGAATTCATGAGATTGTGTTCTCGGAATTTAGAAATCGAATAGCCCATGACCTTGAACGGCAAAACTTCTACATGTTTAACCCCGTGATTCTGAGGATACAATAAAAGCAAATTAGGGAATCTTAATTGGGGATTCAGTGAGAATGTAACTTTGGAAGTGATTTCTGTTTTGGTGACTTCTTTTGATAGCTTGCCTTTGCGAACTCTTTTATCTAAGAATGACCTATGTAACGGATTTCTTTTTCGCTTCTTGCTCTACACCGTATTTTCCTTCTTCAACATCCAACAAGTCTGCCATCATATGCGCATCTTACCTTCCTCGTAAGATAATAGATTTGCAAAAGCAAGAGATCAAATGAAGTCACCTAAACAGAAATCACCTAAAAAGATACTCCACTTCCAAAGTTACATACTCATTGAATCCTCAATTAAGTCTCCCTAATTTGCTTTTATTGAATACCCAGGATCACGGGGTTATACGGCTAAAAGTTTTGCTGTTCAAGAGCCAGGGGATCACGGGCTACTCGATTTGAAGATTCCGAGAACACAATCTCATGAATTTCCCTGTTCAATTCTTCACATTCTTGTGCTATATTCCCAGAGTTACACAGTTATTTATTTACGGGGTTACTGGGTGGTTATGTAGCAGAAGGGTTTTCTGCTGGAGCATAGGCTCACTTGGTAACAAGGTAACAAGTTTCTGAGGGCCCAATTATATTGATTCCCCAATTGAGAGTCTCCTATTTTTTCATTGAATCCTTATGAGGTTATGAGGAAACAGGGATTGCCGTTGAAAAGCTATGGCACCATGGGGTGCTTGATTTCAAGATTCTAATGTCACAATGACACGAATTCCCGTACACAAAAAGGTTATGGGACCATGAAGATGTGGATGTGGATGTATGACATTGAAGCACACGGATCCGAGGTCACAATCTCATTAATTCCCCAATCAAGATTCCCCACTATTTTCATAAGATTCCCAGAGTTATGAGTTTTTACGATTTCTTTGAGTTATGAGGTCAATACTGAAGCACCACAATGTTATTAAGGTGAAGTCGAATCACTTTTGGAGTCTGATTTAAATGAGCTGGGTAAGCAATATTACGATCCACTTTCTTGATGTTAAAAAAAAAACTGACGTGCTGGGGAAAACCTAAGGTCAGAGTGTTCAGCGGCTCAAAACACAAGTACCCCAGTACAGGAGGAATATTAGGCAATTGGCAATAGTGTAGTCTGTAATGTTACAGACTACACTATTGCCAATATTCCTCAAAGAAAGACTTTCCTCACACCAGCCTCATTCAAACATCACTGAAGTGACGAGAATTCGTTACTCTACAATTCTCGTAATTCCTAAAGGCGTTTAAAACTCAAGTGATGACGTTAAAGTAATCCAAAGTCCATTTTCAAATAAAATGTATTGAAACAATCAGTACTTTGCAATAAAAAAGACAAGAGGCCAAAAAACGTATTTTTTTATCAAATTTTAATTTTTATCTACAACGAAACAAAACATTAATTTCAACATTTCTCAACGAATTCTTGTGTCGCATTTTTTACTCAAGTATATTTTTAAGCAACGATTAGATCTTTGCTTCAGGTAAATTAATTTTAATAGTCCTTAATGCATTATGTTATGTTCATTAGCTAAGTATTGATCAATTTATTCGGTATACCTTAGCGCATTTTCTTTATACTCTTTTTTGTTTAAAAAAAGTACTGTACCTCATTACTGAACATACTGAATGTATAATTTTGATAAATTGAAATATCACGTGAAATCACAAACATTTTTGCACGATAAGTGAATGCCATTCTTCACTCAACTATCATATGAAATCAAACACAATGTGCATTATTTTACATGACAGTTCAATACAAGCAAGTGAACAAACTGTGGACGTTCGATAACTGAAATATAATAATTAATAATTATATCCTCGACTACAGAGTATTTGTGGAGTATTTACTACCTTTGATGAAAAATTGAATGGTACTTGAAAGGAAATTAATTAACAGAAAAAAATGCCTTAGATACACAGTTGCTAAAGTAAGTACACTTACTCTACCTAGATTGTAGAGTTGATGTATTTTTTTTTTAATATGTCGTAGAATGGCTATTTTATTTTTGATATTTATTCTTTGCGTCTCAAAGAATATGGGAATAAATTTTGAAATGTAATCGTTACACAAATATATGTTGTAAATTGCGATGAAGGCAATAAACTATATATTAAAATAAAAAAAAGTAGTACGTACCACCTATGCATACAAAAATGATGAGTAATTAATGAGCGATATTTACGGTTTTAGAAATATGACGATCAGATGTACAATAGTAGTTTGTGCAACAAGAGTGGATATGATATCCATATCGCACGATTAAGAAGTTTGAGCACGACGCCGTAGACGGAGTGCTCAATCTTTCGAGTGCGATATGGACAATCCACTCGAGCTGTACAGTATACCTACATTTTCTACGGTGAGGTTAAGAAAAAAAAAACGAATTTTTGAAAAATGTAACATTAATAAAGGCATATGCATCATATAACTAACATAACCTCAAATTTTAAGTTTTTTAAGTTTATTCTTAATTTTAATGTTTGTATATGCATTTTAGCTTGAAGCCGTACTGGCTCCAAGCAAATGTTTAAAAATTCACGCAAATAATTTTTCAATATTGTCGATTAATGAAAATAGACTGCTAATTATAGGTTAGATTCCTAACCTGCAAAATGTGTCTTATTTTATTAGGGAATCCAATGACCTGTCAAAATTGTTTTTAAATATGACGTGGTTGGCAAACAATTGACAAACACTGGTTTATTTTTACTAAATTCCGGAAACGTAACCAAGCCAACAGAAAAACACAAACGTTTAACGAATGAAAATGAATGTTTGCCTTCCACGCCATGTTGGATGTCACGTGGTTTGGATTGCCTAATGGGGTATTACTCTATATTTTTTTTTTATTGAAGAACATCATAGAATATGTACAAACAAGCCTTTCAATACAGATTTCCGCAGAAATAATTATCAATTTTTTGAGAAAACAGAAGTTAAAATAAGTGGAGCAACAGGTGTTTTAAATTGGTGATGTGGGCAGTTTGGCCGATGATGTAGCTGGACTGTATGGATTTGTTGATAGAATGGTTGTATACAAAACAGTGTGATGTTGCCAAGTTGAAATTCCTTCTCTAGTTCTAGCAAAGATAATTGAAGAAAACAGGAGTATAAAGCTTATTTATTAAATCAATTTTAATATATTTATCCACGAAATTAAATTTTCTTATGTAAAAAATAATAATAGGCGTGAATTATTAAATAATTTAAATAATTTTTAATAACGATTAGATTTTTAAAAACATATTTAGCAAAACACGACAACGATGTCAACGGCTAGTCAAATGACAGATGTGTTCTAACGTCGCCGTCATGTTGATTTGAAGCATTTCAGTTTCTTTCATCGAGGTATTTGCTGTAATTTACAAATAGTAGATAATGTTATTTAAAAGATATTTTAGAAAAGTTGTGGAAACAAATATAAGTGCTTCTAAAAAAAAATTTGTAACTGAAAAAATTGATATTCGAGGAACTTGGTGGCAAGCCTCCAATATTTTTGATCCCATTCCTTCAAAAATCCAAATTTTGTTATAGAAAGAATTCATCAAGTAATAATCAACTTTGGGCAAATTGGACGAATCTCCTTTCACAAAATTCAACTCCATCTTAATAGTTTATTGATAAAGTAAAAATCAAACGTCACATAAACAAACAACAAATAAATCTAACCAATATATCTTCACTTGGATTGTGGCAAGAAGTGTCAGCTGGCGGCACGCAAGAAATGTTGCCAGATAATCGTCGCCGTAAGTTCTGTTTACATTTTTAAGATAACTTCTACATAATAACAAATATAAATACTTTTTAATTCCTTCTAAATACATGTGTATAATATTTATTGATATTCAAGATATTAAGAGAAATAGAAGTGTAATAGGTAAAATAATGTAAAGTAAATACACAATTTGGCATTCATATAAGTTAGTTACAGTCGAAGCGAAAGTTGTCTATGATTGGTTAAATTATTTCCCGCTAAATTTTTAAAAACGAATAGTTGCCTATGTACTTAATACACGACCTGTGATTGGTCGGTTTCATATCCATCCTAGATAGCATATATATATATATATATATATATATATATATATATATATATATATATATATATATAAAATCGGATTTGAAGGAAACAACTACTCAGCGGGCAAATACCCCGACCTGCATTGAATTACACCTTCAAATCGTGATCAGTAACCAACTATCATTTGTCTGTTCCTAACCAGACATAGACCGGTTTCGAAATTATTATGTTCTCATCAGTATGCCATAGGTCATGGAACAGACAAATGATAGTGGTCAACTTGCTAGTCTTATACAAACTGAATCAAATGAAGTGACGGTGAGAGGTAAACTCTCATATGGTCAGATGCTACTATACGTCGGACAAATGTCACTGACGTATAGCGACTTGCTTTTTTGCAAGTACCAAGAGCGGTGACCTCTAGCCTTAGTGGGCTATACTCACTGTTTATGAAATCGGATTTGAAGGAAACAACTACTCAGCGGGCAAATACCCCGACCTGCATTGAATTACACCTTCAAATCGTGATCAGTAACCAACTATCATTTGTCTGTTCCTAACCAGACATAGACCGGTTTCGAACTTATTATGTTCTCATCAGTATGCCAAAGGTCATGGAACAGACAAATGATAGTGGTCAACTTGCTAGTCTTATACAAACTGAATCAAATGAAGTGACGGTGAGAGGTAAACTCTCATATGGTCAGATGCTACTATACGTCGGACAAATGTCACTGACGTATAGCGACTTGCTTTTTTGCAAGTACCAAGAGCGGTGACCTCTAGCCTTAGTGATAGTTGGTTACTGATCACGATTTGAAGGTGTAATTCAATGCAGGTCGGGGTATTTGCCCGCTGAGTAGTTGTTTCCTTCAAATCCGATTTCATAAACAGTGAGTATAGCCCACTAAGGCTAGAGGTCACCGCTCTTGGTACTTGCAAAAAAGCAAGTCGCTATACGTCAGTGACATTTGTCCGACGTATAGTAGCATCTGACCATATGAGAGTTTACCTCTCACCGTCACTTCATTTGATTCAGTTTGTATAAGACTAGCAAGTTGACCACTATCATTTGTCTGTTCCATGACCTATGGCATACTGATGAGAACATAATAAGTTCGAAACCGGTCTATGTCTGGTTAGGAACAGACAAATGATAGTTGGTTACTGATCACGATTTGAAGGTGTAATTCAATGCAGGTCGGGGTATTTGCCCGCTGAGTAGTTGTTTCCTTCAAATCCGATTTCATAAACAGTGAGTATAGCCCACTAAGGCTAGAGGTCACCGCTCTTGGTACTTGCAAAAAAGCAAGTCGCTATACGTCAGTGACATTTGTCCGACGTATAGTAGCATCTGACCATATGAGAGTTTACCTCTCACCGTCACTTCATTTGATTCAGTTTGTATAAGACTAGCAAGTTGACCACTATCATTTGTCTGTTCCATGACCTATGGCATACTGATGAGAACATAATAAGTTCGAAACCGGTCTATGTCTGGTTAGGAACAGACAAATGATAGTTGGTTACTGATCACGATTTGAAGGTGTAATTCAATGCAGGTCGGGGTATTTGCCCGCTGAGTAGTTGTTTCCTTCAAATCCGATTTCATAAACAGTGAGTATAGCCCACTAAGGCTAGAGGTCACCGCTCTTGGTACTTGCAAAAAAGCAAGTCGCTATACGTCAGTGACATTTGTCCGACGTATAGTAGCATCTGACCATATGAGAGTTTACCTCTCACCGTCACTTCATATATATATATATATATATATATATATATATATATATATATATATATATATATATATATATATATATATATATATATATATATATATATATATATATATATATATATATATATATATATATATATATATATATATATATATATATATATGAAATATATCCGTTCAGTTAACTGGGATTGCCTACTTATCCATTCTACAGGCTGTACAGAAAACAGCAAATTTTAATAAGGGAGTAGAAAAATACATTTTTATACATAATTTCATGCTTGATTTTTATATGAAACATAACTCTGATTTTGCTGATGGTTAGTGAGACATAAGCAGAAAATTTAATCAGAGCACCATTTTTCCAAGATGGCTGCTCAAGCGCAATAGATTGAATTCGTGACTTTTTAAAATTGATTAGTTTCGCTAGTGATTTAATTCTTTGTATAGGTTGATATAGGATACCACAGGACGTATAGGATTTTTTCTTTGCGAATTTTTGGGAGACCATCAAAAATTGGTGCTGAAGTGTTCATAATGTTTAATTTGTACAATTCTTTATTTTGAAAAATCTTGGAATATTTCTATTTAGTTAAAATTGTTATTATGTTACCTTTGCCAGCTCACTTGTTACCGAAACTAACCAATTTTAAATCGAAATATTCTATAAAAACTTCTTCGAGTTTATTGAAAACATAAAATATTTAAAATTACCTAATAATTCAAAATTAGTATCCTTTGATGTCAAAAGTCTGTTTATCTCAGTGCCACTGAAAGAACCAAAATTAATTGTAAATAAGCTTATAGACAGTGCACAAATTAATAAAAACGAAAAACTAGTATTAAAAGACTTTCTAAAAATTTGTATTGAACAGAATTACTTTCAGTTTAATGCTGAATATTTTAAACGAAAAGATGGATTCTCTTATTTCTCTTGTTTAGCTGAAATTTTTGTGTCCAACTTAGAAATCTCAATTTCTGATATTAATAACTCTCTTAACACACATGTTTCTTATTAGATTCGCTATGTAGACGATATTTTTTTATGTGGACTGGTACTGTCGTGAGCAAAAAAAAATAGGACAACTATTTTTTTCTAATGTAAATCTGTCTCTATTTGCACACTTGCAATGAATTTTGACAAATAACTGACAATGTCACAAAAATGAAAGATGTACACAACCAGATTTTAGCAAAAATACGTTATAAGACTTGTCTCATTTTTTTTGGGCACGACAGTACAAAAAGAAGATAAATCATTATTTTAACTTTTTGAACCCCTTTAATAGTAAAATCCAGTTCACTGTAGAGAGTGAAGTAAATTGTCAATTAAATTTTTTAGATATTAATACCCAAAAACATAATAATCAGTTAAAATTTAAGATTTACCGGAAACCGACTACCACGGACACAGTCATTCATTATAAATCCCAACAATCGTGGCAAATTAAGCTCTCTCCCTTTCACAGCCTAATACATAGATTTATAAACTTCCCTCTGGATGAAAATGATTTTAACATTTAATTTAATATTATCGCAAGAAATAGCGGATACAAGGAGTGTTTAATAGAAAATATGGTAAAAAACAAACAGAGAAAAATTATCCAAAATAAATTTTTCAGCGTACCTAAGGAACCAATTAAATTTAGTTTTATTAATTATATTCCAAATTTTAGTAACAAGATATCTAATAAATTAAATATTTTTGGTACGTATACAATAAACGCAAATAAAACAAATTTAGGAAGACTATTAGTCATTAATGAAAAAATAAATAAAGTAAGTCTGGTGTTTATGAAATCTAATGTAGTGACTGTGAAGCCGTTTGTATTGGTCAGAGTGGTACGATCATTGATAAGAGGGTAAAAGAACACAAAAATTCAATTTTAAACAATAATAAAAACACTAGGATGTCTACTCATTGTATTAATAATAGCCATTTTACAGACTCTAAAAATGTAAAGCTAATCCATGCAGAAACAAAAGGGAAACGTTTAGATCTTCTCGAGCAATTAGAAAGTAAAAAGTCACTTAGAAATAATCCATGTACTACTAATGACCAACTAAATTTCTTTAATAATCCTATAATAGACTCAGTACTAATAACTTCATTATTATTCATGCCCGGTTTTCTGACCTGTAATTTTCTGAATTTAGTACCTTTATAAAGCTGAATTTTGTTCAATAGCTTTAGTAATTTTTATATTTACTCTTGAGAAAGGCTTAATAAGCCAAAACATATGTAGAGTATCGATATATTTGTTTTGAAACATTAAAAAGCAGTCCTTTCTTGTAATTAGATATATTTACAAGATGTTTTACAAGGAACCGATCACAAATTCAGTTCAATATGATAAAACCTTTTCAGACTTTTTCCTCTAATTTTCCCTATCTGACTGTAGTAGACATAATTTCACCCCTTGTGATATTTTAGCCCGTAAAACTGATATTTTGACTTAAATAGTTGTATATTCAATTAGAGGCTTGATCTCATTAAGTTTCATTAAAATTTATGCTTAATTACTTCAGTACCATTAGTTTCTAAGGAATTATATATTATTGTAATATCTTCTTTAGATTAACGTTTTGTCGGAGTTTCACCACAATTAATCCGCCACTCAGCCAGGACACACCCATGCACAGACAATAATAAAACAACAATTTCCTACAACATCCGCTGCAGTTGAGATTGGAACTCATGAGAAATAGAAGCAACTAGCCATGTTGTCTTATTTAATCGCGGTCTAATCCACTGATACAGTTTCAGTATACCTTATTTTAAATACTAGAACGCACACGGTAATGCACAATGTTCTCAGTTCTTATAATAAGAAGCATGGTATGGTAATGCTTCCCATCGACATAGAGAGAACGTTTGACATGATGATCTTGTAAAATTTTCTTTTCTCGTCGTCGCTTATATTTTAAAAATATATAGATACCTACAAAACTCCCATTTCTTGACTTATATCAAAAACGTGGGCGAATGGAAATCTTCACACATAGACCGTTGTGAAGAGAACCGAGAGGAAGAAGGGTGCTGGATGAGGATAAGAAATATAAACTGTCAAGTAGTGTCTAATGTCCTATGGGTCGCGTGCGCGTGACGTCACAAGTCCCGGACCTTAGGAAAAACAAACCGCTGTCATTAGCTGTCAAATGGCGACTGACTGAACCTCAGAATTAAATTTTTCGTAATCCTAGAGTTTTTATCGATATTATATCATACAAAATGTTTTTATTGTATTATAAATTGTGGAAGTGTTGCAATCGAGACATCAGTTTTTATATAATAATGTCGATTTACAGCCAGAAGAAGAGGTTAGGTTAAACAATTCCAGGCAATTAAAAGAAATGCTTTAAGTTGTTGCATGTTAATGCAAGAATGATTGTGATAGTAATAACTGCTGCTCAAACAAGCAATAAACAATCCATGGTAAAGAAAATTAACATTTTATATTGGTTTGTCTCTATTTTTAATAACTATTTCTTATTTAAATTTTAGTTGAGCGAAGCATGAACTGCACGGAGGGAGGGTATATTTAAGAGAACACAAGTCATAATTAACAATTGACCTACATAAAATAGTAAAATACATGTTAAACATTTTATATAATATATTATAATAAAAAATTTACAAAAATTACAACGGTTTGCGTAGTTCAATCTATAGGTATATAAGGTATAGACGAGGGGTTAACCGCTGGAAGAAATTGTGTACACCTTATTACATACTTCAAATAGTTTACAGTAGATACGTCAGTCTTTCATTGTTTATTTTATAAAGTGTCTTTTTCACAAAATTTACAGCGGTTAATCTCCAACCATAGCCATGTTCACTGCTAAAAAACTAAAAGGAAAGATTTCCTGTTAAGTGGTGAACATGTTTTGTCTAGACTGGCAACACAATCCCAGTGAGCATTAAGGAACCATCTGAATCTGCCATGCCATACTCCAAGGAATCAATGGCTTTTATTCATGATGCTAAGAGTTCATATCCTGAAAAAAACCGCTGCCCAAGGAATCACTACTTCCACATCCAGATTCTCTATCCGAGTCACTCACAACGAAAAAACTTTGTATGTGAAAATAATTGTTTATGGAACTTTAATAATATAATATTTGAAATCCTCTACCCCAAAAACCCATAAAACGATACCCCACATCGGTAGTGGGGTGGGGGTGGTGATAGGGGGGTGGCAGTGGGGGTGGATGAAGTAAAAAAATATTTTGAGGTTTCTGGTTCCTGTACATGCACTAAATCACTTTTTTTTCATCCCCTTTAATAAGGAGGTGGGGGTGGTAATAGAGGTGGCTAATGCCAAAAATTTTTTTGAGACCTCAGCTTCTCTTGTATATACTAAATACCAATTTCATGGACTCCTACCTGCTTGATTTACCCATTTACCCCAAATTTACCCCAATTTACCCCCCAACTCTTCGACGGAACAAGACGAAAATATAATCTAGTTCTAGATCTCGTTAAAGTACATATGTGTACCAAATTTCAAGTCAATATCTTAAACGGTTTCAGAGTAAACGTGCGCACAAAAAAAAGTTACAGACAGACAGACCGACAGACCGACAGACTGACAGACAGACCGACAGACAGACAGAATTTTTTTTTTTTCGCTCAAACTTAAAATCTCGACGTTTCATGACATTTTAAGCCTATTTGGACAATAAAAATTTTTTTAAATTTTTTTGTCGTTACTATACTTCCACTGGACGTGGAAGTAATTAATTTCTGCGTTAGTAATTATTTATAAAACATTTAGTTAGGCAAGTATATATGAAAAAAATGGTTGATAACTAATTCTTACCGTTGTAACAAGCTTTTATGCTGCAAATTTCTTGCAGAGTACTTCTTTCACCTAACCACAAACAGCTTCAAGACTTCTCAATGCCTTGAATTCGTCCTTCTGTTTATGTAATTCTTTCAAAAATCAAGTAACTCGCAACATCCCCATGTGTAACATTTGGAAATACATCAATATTTGTACTAAAGTATTTTTTTCTCAAAATATAAGGATTTAATTCGATAGCAGCCGTATACCTAACCTCTACATCATGAGACAATTCTGCAAAATACGAACTAACCGTCATCCTGACGAACAAAATTGTTTATATAACAGTATTAAGAATAATTGTAGATGTTAAATAATCCAACAACAAGTTCTTAAATGGCACAAACACTGCAAAATTCACTTTAAAGAAACACGTTTAATCGGCGGATTTCTCAATGACAGCTGTTTGTTTTTCCTAAGGTCTCAAAATCTGTGACGTCGGCGCACGCGACCCATAAGCAATTTAGAAAGAGATAGAAAGTAAGAAATTAAGGTCAGACTGACGCCATTAATAACAATAAGACCATTTGTTTTTGTGTAGTTCTTTATTCATTTTATAGGCAGGTTTTTGGTTATCATTATCATTGTGGATTTTGATCCTTCTATTAATTTTATTGTGAATTTGTGTTAATTGTGTTTATTATATATTACACTTAGCCTCGTATTCAACAAATTTTAGAAAATATGTGTCCTATTATGTATGTAAGTATACACTCAGTTGCATACAGAATACAAAGATATACATATAAAATTGGTTGTTGTGAAAATTTCATAATTTGTTTATTCATTCTGTTAAATGTCTGAGGAAGTTTATATTTAAATTCGTTTATCCTCCACAATTACATCATGAATTTTAATAATGTCCTTAACGTTTCCAGGAAACAAGTAAGTAGTTGTTCCAAAGGCATTCTTTCACTAAGGGCATAGATACATTTTTCTCCAATTTAAATATCTTTTATATAACTATGGATACATGTCAAAAAAGTATTGCATTTATTTCATTAGTATTAACAATATATTATAAAGCTACAGTGTTTCCAGACATGATGTTAGATAAAAGTACATATTTTACATCGATGGAAACACCTATTAATTCGAGAGGACAAGCCAAAATCTGTAAATGTTTTTGCAATGAACATTTTCAGTTTTTTCCAGAAAACTTGTATAATCATGAATCCGTATTTACGAACAGAACAGAATAAATAAATACGAAATCAACCTGTATGAAACACATAGCAACATAATTTACAATTTGTAAATTAATTATACTATATTTGCGTGTAAAATTTGACGAAGATTCTAGCTTAATTCCCTATCAGTAAAATCAGTGATCGATATCAAATCCTTTTTTTAGAAAATAGTGTGTGGAATTTAAAAATATCACCTTGACCAAAACATTTTTCTATATCAAAAACTACAGGTAAAATGTACAAAGAATTATTATACCCCGGCTTCCTAGTCAAGATACGAAAGGTGCTAAATTTTTCCAGTCACTAACTGTGTGAGCTATTCTACATGGTTTTAGAGAACAATATCAAGAGCATTTACAAACATTCTAGACTTTGTGTATAAGAATCTAGCACGGAAATAAAGTTATAGCTTTATTTATTGATCTATCCAAAGCCTTTGACTGTGTTGATCATAGTATCCTGTTAAAAGATGTAGAACGTTATGGTCTGCGAGTACATATAACAAACTTTTAACATCATGTTTAGGTAACCGTAAACAATTTGTTGATTTTTCTGGTGAAAGATCTAAGGAAGTGGAGGTGGATATTGGAGTTCCCCAAGGGAGTGTGCTGGGCCCTCTTTTGTTTATTCATTGCTAATGGTCAAGCCTTAACCGATGCAATATGCTTATTGAACACCAACTTGCTCTTCATTTCGGAGTATTTAAAAAATAAAAAACTTGTGTTGAATCAAAATAAAACTATTGTTTTGGAGTTTCATCCTGTTAGATCACATTACACATCAAGTGTATATGTGAAAAATGATGGGAAATCAATTCAACAAGTGACGTCGCGTAGTTCAAATTATTAGGTATTAATATAGATCAATCTCTAGACTGAAACTAATCTATGTGGTAAGTGTGCAAGCAGCTGTTTTGATTTGGAAAGATTACAAACCATTGCAAACATAAGTACGGTAACAAATTTTTATTTTTATAACACTGAATCACGTCTTCGATATGGGATTACTATCTGGGGTAATTCAACATGGGCAAATAGAGTATTTTTGTTACAAAAAAGGCCATACGTTATATATTCGGAATTAAAAATAGAAAGTCTTGTAAAATGACAATCAAGCAACAAAAAATGTTTACCATGTTTACATATTTTTGAAATTTTGAAATTGGTAAAAAAGAATTTATCCAACTTTAATTCGTTAAATACACATCACAGTTATCAAACTTGTCATGGTTCTGATTTGCAACACGAAATACACAGACCTAAATTATACAAATCTAATTCATATTATATGATGGACACCGTTGCTAGCATAAAAACATTCTTGGCAAAGTTATAAAAGTATTTCTCATTGTAAATGCATTTTTTCGGTGGAGGAATTTCTAATGTAATAATTTATACTACACACTTAAACATTTTTATTTTGCAATACTGTTTTACTGTTATACATTTTATATTTTTCTTTCTTTCATTTTATATCTGTAATGTTTTTGAATTATCCTATATCACGTATTTGATCTATTGGAAGAATAAATGTATTCTACTCTAATTTAATTTAATCATTTCAGTAGATATGAAATTCTGAGCAAAAATCTTTTTTTAATATTTTTTTAATTTTATCATTAAGGGCGATCAGTTTCGAAGGGAAAACATTTACAGGTATTTTTAGTATTATTGTGGTTCGAACTATATGCTTTTAACGTATTGCCCAATACTCTTGGGACACCGAGTATGTGAATGGAGTGGCTGCATTGAAAAATAAAAGTATATTTTCAATAAATTCATTGTGTTAAATTAAATACCTTTACAATTTTGTCAAGTTTCGCGTTCTTCTTCATTTCCGATAAGTTTATTATGTAAAATTTAAATACAAATAATTTCGTTATACGAATTTAATGTCGCCGTAAATTTATTTTTAGCATGTATTGAACCTTAGACGTAAAGCTCGATATTGCAGAAAAAATATTTCATAAAGTGAATATAATTATACAACTTGTGTAGTATCAGCTGTTCATTGACAGATGTCGTGTCGAATATTGTCCCGCAGTTATTAATAATCGACGAATCTTGCAGCTTATGTCACTTTTCAGCGTCTATAGCTCTTACATGATATATTATGGAAATATTTTCATAATTTACTACATAGTTAAAGACATAAAAGTTGGGAATTTATCTATTTTGTCAATTTTATCACATTATCTAACACGACATCTGTCAATGAACTTCTAGTACATAAATACATTTATTAATTTATAGACCACCCACTAAAGATTTTTCTGTTCCGGTTCCTGTTTCTGAAATGCATGTACTGAAACATGAAACGTTTCTAGAAGTACGACAGAAACGTTCTAGACTCATTGCAAAAACTCAAGATGTCCTACCTAAGAAACGTTTCAATGAAACATTTCAAAAGACACGTGCCCGACACATTTATGAATATTTGCAAAAATGTTTTCGACATCTCAAAAAATGCATATAATGAAAAATATGAAACGTTCCTGGAACCGTTACAGAAACATTTCAGGTATATTGTAGATACTAGAGATGTCCTACCCAAGAATCATTTCAAAGAAACATTTCCTTCAGGAAAGGTCGCTATAAACCAGAGATGTGCTGAGAAAACTTTCCATATTTAATAAAAGTCTGTTAAAGTTATGTAAATAATATTACTCTATGCACTCATTTAGTATCAAAATGAAGCTTGCATCATCATGAATAAGATTTCACCATAAAATAGGCTATCAATATACCCCATGGAAAGTTAGATGGAAAACTTTCTGAAACTTTTGGAGTTTTCAAAATGGAAAGTTTCCAGGAAGTTTTCCTTCTAACTTTCCATTGGGTATATTGATAAGCTATTTTATGGTGAAATCTGATTCGTGATGATGCAAGCTTCATTTTGATACCAAATAAGTGCATACAGTTATATTATTTACATGTCTTTTACAGACTTTTATCAAATATGGAGTATCCTCGGCACATCTCTGCTATAAACATTATGAGACATAAAATTTCAATATCACCTAGTTAACTGAACTTTATTACCTAATGTCGAAATTGAAGCCGGTATAAAAATAAACAAATAATGAATTGAAATATATCTTTAGGCGACTTCAATACCAATATTAAGGTTCAGTTAACTGGGCGACCGTAAAATTTTATTTCATAATTTTTAGCGACCTTTTTCCTTTTAACTTTCTAGTGTCTTCATCTTTACTTATCTTTACTGGGCTGTCGGTCCCATCAATATTTCCTTGGCATTTAGATGTCTACGAATAAATAAAATTACAAAGTAAATATAAAAAAAAACATGTACAACACTTTTAAATATGTGTAAACTGTAAATATCTAAAAAAAAACATAGTATATAAATATAAAAATATATAACAGAAGTATATCTTATTCCTCCAGAAAATAAAATATCAGCTTCATAAAATCAAGTTGCCAGTTGTCCACAAAAGTGGTTAACCCTTAGGTATATTATCTTGTCTTCTATTTGATGAACCGCTATTGGGCCTGATATGAACCACGCCGATACTAAGTTTCGAATGTTTTATTCATGCTGGTACTAAGCCTTCGCCAGGGGCTGAAGAAATCATGAAAACAATCACAAATTGAATGTACAGAACACAAATGAATATTTTTTAACCTTCTTCTCGTCCATTACTGAAAAAACAATGTATCTTTCAAAAACCACAGCACTTTAAGTATTAATAATAATTAACTGACCCGACACCTGCACTATTTTTTTTTTAATTTTTGATGCACACAGTGTCCTTCCAGGCATAAAGATAAAACTTACTTAACTGCAACAATAGCAAAATGCAAATGGCGTTGATGTTGGTGGCGACTAGCTTATCAGATGCTCTGTACATTTGTCCATGTTAGAATCGTCATCGGTCGTACGTTTTCGTTTCTCATTTTAATAAATGGATTTCTACAATTTGACGTTTTAATTGATGTATTCTGTGCAATAATCTACCAATATTGGTATGTTGACATCTCGATTTGGAGTTGAAATTTCCAGTAATTATAATTACTAATTAGTTGCTATAAAACAATTAGGCAGAATCGTATCGATCGTAAACGATTGTATACTATCCCTTCGCGTTTTTCGATAAATGTAATTCCACAACTTGCCGCATGGAGATGATCATATGGTTTTTATGGTTTGCAGAGTTTACAAATATCAATATTTTAGATCTTTATATATATTATTATATTCTCCACATTATTCGTTGACGTCTAGTTTTCGAGTAATTACTTATTAATAACCAAGCATTCAGTATTCCAGACGGAATTTAAGTCGAGAATAGTTGTAATTTTACAAACAAGCCATTTTAAAAATCGCGGGGAATGGACATATCGATGTCATTTGAATTCATGATTTCATATATATTTTACCGACGGAACAATATATGTGAAATATTTCTGCAAAATAATAAATATTATGAATTTCTGAAATGTGTCAGAAATATAACAGATATGTTTCTAGGAAATGTCTCATTTCTTCCAGATTACAATTTTTTCCAAACGTTTCATAAATGTTTCGTGTTTAGTGGGATATATATGAAATGTTTCTGAAAAATAACAAATATGATGAATTTCTGAAATGTGTCAAAAATATAAACAGATATGTTTCTAGGAAATGTTTCATTTCTTCCAGATTACAATTTTTTCGAAACGTTTCATAAATGTTTCGTGTTTAGTAGGCAGGGCATTACTTTATTTCTAAATTGATGGCGCAAAAGTACTGGACATTTCTACGTGAGATTTTCAACTGCCTTTCTTAAACTTTCTTAATTCTTTAATTATTGCGGAAATTTAAATAATAGTTGAGATCATTTAGTATAAAAGTCTGTTCCATAATGTTCGCTTAATTTAAATATCTTGGTTATATAGGTGATAAGATCAGTAGATCATGTACTATCGTGAGCAAAAAAAATAGGAGAACTATTTTTTTCTAATATAAATCTGTCTCTATTTGCACACTTGCAATGAATTTTGACAAATAACTGACAATGTCACAAAAATTAAAGTTAGATGTACACAACTAGATTTTAGCAAAAATACGTTATAAGACTTGTCCCATTTTTTTTCGCACGACAGTACTGGTAAATCAACAATTAATGGTTAACTAAAACTATACAGCAATCATTTTGTTAATTTGATTTTCTTTGAAAATGATAAAAGGACAAAGAGAAAGAGGAGATAAGAAAACTTTACAGAAAAATATATATACCATTTTTTTCATTTGAACAAAACAATCGAACAAAACTATAATTTTGAAACTAATGCTCGGAACTCAGCGGCACGGTACTCGAGCATGCTTTGACTGTGCGAGAGCGCGCTCGTTACACAAGAAGTGGTATAACTTTCGACTGACGATCAAACGACAAAAATAAAAAAACATTTTAAAGTCAGTATTACCATGTAACTGGTATATATATTTGTTTTCCAAAAAGCATTTTTAAATTATTAACTATTAATAGATAATTTACGTAATACGTTTGTCGCTTATTTTAGTTAAACAACTGTCTTTCTTCTAATCTTTTATTAAATAACTTCTTACTGTAGGATCGTAGTTCCAAAAGATTATAGCACAATATGTATGAAGTTGAAAGAATTACAAATAATTATTTTATAAAGTATAGCATTTTGAAAGACATGCATTTTAAAAATATTCATTTCTGCCTCTCATACACTAAACTTCATATGGCATTAACGTAGTTAATAAATAAGATATCAACATTTTGCAGAGCTGCTATTAATGCTTGAATAATATACTTTCAGATGCTGTGTCAGATTTTTTATAGGAATAGTAATTTACTTATTGTTTTCACGAAATTCGAGAAAGGAGTCGAAGGAAGTCGAAAATCGTATATACTAAATTTCTCAATTTTTCAACAGCTTCAACTTTTAGAAAAAAAAAAATTAAATTATTTCAATATCAGGATCTATAACTGAAAGCCTATATTTGTTATTATTTTTTATTCTTATATCAAGATGCCCGTTCTTTGGGCATTTCTCGATGAGCTAGAAACTTGACGTTAGGCGTTGAGATAGAGCGTACCTTTCCGACCCCCAGAAAATTTCAACATTTTCAAAATTCAAACTCATAACTTCAATATGGCTATCAATAAGTAGATGTATAATATGTGAAGAAAACAATGCCCCTATTACAATGAAGGCGCTGCCAAAATGGTATGAGCTGTGAGAAAAAATATAGGAACAAGATTGTAGAGATTTAAATTTCACATAAAAAAGTAAGTGGCGACGTACCTTTTATTGTTTTGGCAATATAAGCATTTAAATGCCACATTTTGCATGCCCCCTTTGCACATTTTATAGAAGGTAGACGCATGCTCTCACTGACTTTATGGTAGAGAATTTAATTCCTTACAATTTTGCTTGTAGATTTTTTTTCACGCCAAACCATTTTGGCAACGTTCTTATTTTAATGTGTATTGTAGGGCAACATTTTTATGTATTGTTTTACGATATTTGCATGATTGCAAGTTTAAATCATCCATTTTGAATCGAAATTGTAATTTGCAAAATTGTAATTAGTGATCATGAAATCTCTGGATGAATTTTTTCGTAATTTTATCATTTAAATTGAAGGTTTGTAGAGTGCGTTGCAAAATTTTTAATTCAAATCCCTTAAATTCAAAGTATTTTCGTAATAACGCACTCTTTTATCCAAATGCGCCAGACTATATATATTATAGAGGTTAGTTTATTCTCTTTAACAACGTAAACTAAACTGTTGGTAACATTACGAATCATAATTCTGAAACACATATGTGTACTAATAATAGTTAACTTTCAGGTTCAGGTTAGTCAACCAAAAAGATTACCAATGATTGTGAAAATGGCTGCGAGTATACTTAAATTACTTTGATTCATCGCACCATAATCATAAATCAAAAGTTTAAAGAGTTTCCGCAGTAAAGTGTTGACTGGTGTAGTGTTTATTTAAATTCAAACTCAATTTGCAAAAAGCTATTCTAATCGTCAAATAACATCCCCTCTGAAAATAATATCCGTTGGCTTTCAAATTAGCAAATGTAATTTTAGGGTATAATTTTGGAACATAATTACTGTGGTTCGTTAATAAGGCATCATTTATATTCACAGAGTATCAACAAAATAATTGCTTTGTTCCAATTGCACTGAACATATAAATATACAAATAAAAATAGAATTTAAAAATACTAGTGCCTCATTGTCGCTAAAGATAGTACGGCAATGACAGAAGCACGATTTTTGGTTTTAATATTTTTTACAAACAACTCATTTTAGGTAAATTCAGACCTGCGGGTGCTCACACTGCATTTTTCAGACATGCAATTTTGAACAGGCACGTGCAGTTTTAACGCAGTGCATTTAAATTGCACCATCTCTCGCACTTGTGGGTTTTTATAAAAATAGTGAACAGTTGGTACTATATTTTTAAGTCTTTTTAGTTTGTTGTGTGGCAGTTCGACTGGTAGAGCGCCAAAAGCTAATTGTAATACAGCTAATAATATATAATATACCTAATAATATAAAAATAACAACATAATTTTAGATTTGGTAAGTATATTTATTTATTTTGTAGGTACTGCAGCCATACCAATCGCATTTCTAGGGAATTTCGCGAAACTGCATGCTTCTCTGGGGGGAAAATAGAAGCAGCCTGCATTCTTAATGCATGTGTAAGAACTCATAAGTGTGAATAGGACAGTGCATGCATTTTACATGCTGCGTTAAAAACGCAGAGTGAGCACCCTTAGGTGTGAATTTACCTATAATTGCCAAGTTTCTAAATGCTCTTACCCCTCTGAGGCGAGGCCTAATAATAATAATAATTTATTGGTCCGTTCGATCATTGTACATGATATTCAACAGATCAAAGAAATACTAATACACAATAAAATATTAAATTAGTAATAGTAAAATATTTAAAAACATCAATTGTTAGGATATTTGAATAAGCGAATGACAACCTTACACACTAAAGTAAATAATATTTTACTCAGAACTATACTAGCATGTAAATATATTCGTAAAACTAAATTATCACAAAACTCAACTGCAGCAGATGGCATTATCACAGGGGATGAGTGTTAGAGAATATTATTTAGGTATAAATAAAAAATAATTTATTGGAATGAGTGTTGTGTTGTGTGCGTGTCCTGGTTGAGTGGTGGATTACCTATAGCTAAATTTCACCAGGATGTCATTATAAATAAGGCCATTAAAAGAACTGCTGACCACACGTCATCCAGGTAATCAATCACTGAATAATAGGATTTACTAGTCAAAAATAATTTTAGGTTTTTTTTTAAACTGGTTGAGAGGGATTGTTGATTTTCTATCTTCAGACAAATGAGGTCTTCCAGCATACGATGTCTTTTCATATAAACAAAAGTGATGTTTGGGTAAGTTTAGGAGGCAACCATGTCTCGTGCTATAATTAAGTTTGGCGGCGGCGTTGGCTTGAAACATATCGATATTATTTTTTACATATAAAATACAGTTATAAATATAAAGCACGGCAAAGTTAATATTTTGTGTTCCCAGAATGCCTAAAATAACACCTAAAAACTTCAAATATTCAGTTTAGTAACCTTTTTGGGAATCTGTTGTAGTAAACTAAGCATCCCAAAGGAGATAACTAAAAATTTGTTTAATGTAATTTTCCTAATACAATTTTTAGAGTAGACCACTCCTTACAGGTAAATGCTTTGTTTTACTTGTTCTCCACAAACTTGTTTTTGTTCCTGTATACAAAGAACTAGTCCATTCTAAGCATATTTAGAGCAACTAGGATTTGTAAGTAGAATAAAAAAGAAGAAATCACTACTCCATGCCTATAGTTAGCTACCACACAGCACTAAAACAGAGATACGACGGCTTCTTAGATGTGGTTAAACTTAGGTAGTTAGAAACAAGGGCAACCCTGTGGACAATCTGAATTCTAGACTTAAAGAAAATGGACTACCCTAACCATTTTATTATCAAAAGTTCATATATTTAATCTCCTTAAAACTTGTCATGAAGCGACTGCCACTCAAAAATGTTCTGGCACAAAAAATGATGTCTAGCTAACACACCTGTATATTAAAAGTACAGAGTGTCATTCATGAATTAAGATCCCCTTTTTTATTAAATGCAAGATATAGTCAAAGATTGGTTATATTTTCGCTAAATATCAATACATATCTACCCTTACGTCAACGGCTAATTTGAATCACCCTTAATTTAGTGTTCCTGATGTTAAAAGGAACCCACTGAATCAAGTTTTATGTAGCGATTCGTCGAGTCACTTTTGAACAAGTTTACTTCTTGGAATTCTAGGAGAATCAAGCTGTTGATGAAACGGACTGTCCAAAAAATCTATGACCCACATCTTCAAATTACTACTAAAGGACCTTGTCTCGGAGGTATAAAGGAAGTTGGTGTAAACTAGGGATTTAGCAAGCCTAAATCTGATACGCTGCATGAAAATTTTGACACACCAAATTGTTCTCAACTGATCAATATTGCTATCTACACTTCATGCTCACTAATTGTTGGTGTGTATGGATAGTTTTTATTTGCTTTGTCTACAATAATAATTTTCATTTCTCTGATATTTGCACTTAATCCCTACTCACAGATTATTGTTTAAAGACTGTCGAACATTTGTATGAGCTCATCTTCACTTGCTGCAAGTAAAGTGATACCATCTGCAAATATAAAGCTGTCTCCGTCTATAATTATTCCACTCTACCCTTCATCACACGTCGTATCAGATGTTCACTATAGATTTTAAATTTATATTTATTTGAATTCGTGTTGTCGACTTTCATCAAAGCAAAGTATTACAGATGGACGAATAACGAAAATTAGATGTCTAGGTGTCCATATCTCCAGTGGTACGATCTAGAATATGCGTCATTCCACATTGTTAAAAATCTTACGGTCTTCTACGAAACAAACGTACTGCCCATCGAAATTTGACGGAATGGGGATGTTTAAAAATGTATCCTAGAAATTATTCTATAAACTTACTACCAGCACTCACATTTTTGAGAAATTCGCGGCCCTGTTTCAAAGTAATGATCTCAGTTTTTCCTGGAGTAGTTTATAAAAACAAAAGAGTTTATTCTATATATGCTCCGTCAAATGTTGACGTGCATATTTCAGTTAATTCTTTTATTCTTTTAGTGACCACCCCGTATATCTTTTTCATTAAAACTAAAATAGATTTCTTCTTTAGCAATTATTGATTTAACACGTCATATGTTATTGTTTTCCGTAACATTTTTTTCTTAATTATTTTTTTGGGGTGTTCAGCCTCGATATTTTTCGATCAAAATATATCACAGAGGTCAAAAATGTGCATATATATTCGGCATAGATCCGCCTACAAGCCTTCAAAACTACATGGAGTTAAATTCATTTTCATAAAAAAAATTCCTACAGACTGGAGTAATTGACAACTTGGTAGTTCAACAAAATTTGGCATGATAGAAATATGACGAATAATAAATATCATGCATATGATTAGCTTGCTAACGCCCTAGTTTTTTCCATATTCTCTGAGGTATGAACTGTTAATCGAATTGATGCTTTCGAGATGTGGGTCTAAAGCCGCTTTTTCCGAATATCTTGGAAGATCCATCCAAGAAATGCGTTGCTCAAAACTACTCTCCAGCCACAGATTATGAATTTGTGCTCCAGCATCGTCTTCTTCCATACTTTTTTCATACCATACATTCATTTTTTTGTCACATCAGCCGAGGATGAGATGATATATAACGATTAATGATTAAGAGAAAACTAGGCGAACAGAGAGATCTCCAATACATTGAGCTATTGTTACCAAGGAATAGGGAACTTGCCCAAAAAATAAAATGAATTTAAAATACTCAAAATCGTAAACTAACATCATTAAAAACCCCAGAGACAGCAAAAAAGTTATAAAAAAATCTCTTCCAGAAATATAAACGATTAAAATCTGCCCGAATTTATCCACTCCTGAAACGTGACGTCAGATGGAGGTCGAATGACGGCGTCAAGCGACACTGATTCTGCTTTGGCTTTGATAATTCCGCATGCGCATGCGCATTTGTCAGAAACAACTAGCAATGAACACAACCTAACATAAAATTTAAACGTATTCGTTAGAAAAACATTTTCAACATTCTGAAATGTAAAAAAATGCTACTTTTGATTCGTTCATGCCGAGCCGAATTTTCGAATTTCGAATCAGGTTTATCTGGAAGACTTCCTCTTTACGTCGCGACATTCTATGGCCGTCTCAATGGTGTTTTTCGAAAAATATGAACGTGTTAAGATTGCATGTTTCTGCAATTTTTTCGGCTCAGAAATGTAAGCTGTTTTTTGCTATTTTTGGCAAATATATGCGAAACGGTGGGAGTTAGCTCGAAATAAAAAATGTCAAATGATTATTTTACTACGAACCTTTTGCTGCCATCAGAATTTTGATTTTTTTTTTTTTTTTTTTTTCGTTTCGGAGATAACTACTGAAATGTCGGCCATGTACGGCAAAAAATCGCAAATTTTGAGCTTCTACAATTGGCAACTTTTTAATCTTGGCTCCTACGCCAAAAGACTACTCTAGCTAATTTAAATAGAATTAAATTTGCTTTTTTGCTCTTTTTTTTATTTTTTGAATTCCGACGAGAATGAAGGAATTGGAGGGGCAGGATTTGGGACTTTTTTTTTTCGGTAAAATTTCTCCATTTTGTCACCCTAATTAATCGGTAATTAACTGAAATCGAACTCATATACGATGTTAATATCATGTACTACTTTGACGCTCCGTTAATCTCGGCCCTTCGAAACAAAGGTTTCTGAGAAAAATTATTTTTTTTTAAGATTTACATACACTCTATAGGAAAACGTGTAATTTCCTACATTTCCTCGAATATCTCGATAATTATAATTTTTTTCAAAAAATTTGTAGACAGCTTATGTAAAGAGAATTCATTGCGCTTTCCGACATTTTTTTTTATTTTTTCTCTAACATAAAAAACAAAAGACTTATGACCGAATATGCGGGCGTCTGAAAGCCAACCGCCGCGCCGTCCAGTCTATTAATTAGGGTGAAGACGTACCGCTCAGCTAAAGTTCGCCATCTGTGGGACACCAAGTGAGACTAGCCCTCTCGATCTGACGTCACAGTGCTTTTCGTGAGGAGTGGCGAGGATCTCAACTTTAATTATTTATTGCATAGTCAATTCTGCACGCTATACCGAAATGATCAACCAATTTTTGACGTCACAATTAAACATGTTTCCAGGAATTCAAGATTGGTGGTTTCAGCAAGATGGAGCTACTCCACATACCACAAGAGAATCCATAAATGCCTTGTAGAGATTATTTCCTGGTCACATTATCTCCAGGCGTGGAAACAGTGAATGGCTTCCAAGGTCGCCAGACCTTACGGCATGCGATTACTTCTTGTGGGGCTACTTGAAGCATAGGGTTTTTGTTGACAAACCAAGAAATATTCAGGAGTTGAAAATAAAAATCCGTGAAGAAACTGCCAATATTCCGTTAGACATGTCGCATCGTGTAATAGATAGATAGATAGATAGATAGATAGATAGATATACCTTTATTTGTTCTTTGTATAAACAAAACACATGTGGGTGTAGAACATGTCAATACAAGATAAAACAGAATAAAAAAGAAAAAAAAAATAAGACGTACACAATAAAAAAGATCTTAAGACTAACACATATATATAAAAAATATATAGAAATCTACAAGTGTATATATAAAATGTATAAAAGTATTAATATATCACAATTAGTTCTTGAACAAAATAAAATTATAAAAATGTCATGTCATGGATATATTCGTCTATCGTATAATAAGCCTTTTGTATGAGAAATTGTTTTAGTTCAACTTTCAGTTTTTTTATAGGCAGATTTTTCAGCTCAGTACACAATCGATTATATATTTTAATTATTGAAAATTCAACATTTTTCTGAATGTAACTGTAATTAATTTTATCGGTAGTTATATTATCTTTATATCTTGTGTTGTAATTGTGTTCTAGAGACTTAAAAAGATTAATATTTTCTTTGACAAAAATTACAGCTTCATAAATATGCAAGCATATCAGTGTAAGAATTTTCGTCTCGCGAAATAAATTCCTGCAACTATCTCTTGACCCCATATTGAGTATATACCTTAAGCATCTCTTTTGAATTTTGAATATTTTGTGCGCATTACTTGAACTTGCCCAAAATATGATTCCATATCTAGCATGGGATTGGATATGCGCATGATATGCGACAAAGGCTGCTTCAACATTTACAAAACGTGAAATAACCTTCAACGCATAGCAACATTGTGCCATATTCCGAGCTAGGTCATCAATGTGAAATTTCCAGTCTAGTCTACAATCCAAATTTACTCCAAGAAATTTTATGGAGCTGCTACTTTTTATGATATTGTTGTCATAGGTAAGTATGGTTTCGTCTTTTTGTCGGAAGTATGCGAATTTTGTCATTTGGGTCTTATTTAGATTTAGATGCAAGTTATTATCTGTAAACCATTGATTTAATATAGTTAGGGCATCTGTCATTTCTTTTTTAATATTGATTTCAGGAAATTAACTAAAAATTAGTGTAGTATCATCAGCAAATTGTACAATTGGCTGATCTACAACGAGAGGCAAGTTGTTTGTGTATAGAATGTATAGGAGCGGTCCTAGGATAGATCCTTGAAGTACTCCTCTTTTAATTGTTTTCTTTCCAGATTTAACAACTTTGTTATTGTCTCGTTATATTACACACTGTTTCCTGTTTGTTAGGTAGGATTGTATTAATTTCAATGCAACACCTCTGATCCCATACCATGGTAGTTTTTCTATTAGTAAGCTATGTTCAACGCTGTCAAAGGCTTTAGATAAGTCGAGACAGACCGCAAAAGTCTGCTTATTGTTGTTTAAAGATTCAAGTATTAATTTCAGTGCTTTATATATTGCTAGTACGGTTGTCTTCCCTTTCCTAAAGCCATTTTGTGAGTCAGATATTAGGTTGTTAGTTTCAATGAAGTTTATGATTCTTGTGTATATTATTTTTTCAAATATTTTGCTTATGTTAGACAGCAAAGCAATTGGGCGGTAGTTTTGCCAGTCCGACTTGTCTCCTTTTTTATAGATAGGTTTAATTGTTGCTATTTTGAGTTGCTCTGGAAAGATGCCTGTATGTAAGGTTAGATTTATAATATAAGCCAATGGTTTAGATATGATGTCCGCTACATATTTTAAAAGTTTTATTGGTATTGGTAATAGAAAATTTCACCAATCGTATTCAAGAGTGCGTAGAGATAAGGGGAAGACATTTACCGGGAATTATTTTTAAGAAATAAAAAATGCATATAATTACCTAGCCATTGTTATATCTTATTTTAAATAAGTAAAGTTACTTTCAAAATTATGATGTTTTCAAAACTTCCCGTTCTCAGGGACCACCCGGTACATTCACATTAAATGAATTTTACATAAAATTGCGCCTAATCCCCAAAAGGATCGTGTGCGCACATCTTAATAATTTATGAAACACCATGTTTATGTTAGTGACAGCATACAATAATTATAAGTTTTTATAATATTATATAATCAGTATACAAGGAGGTATGCACATTGCACATTGCACATATTGCGTGGACACATTAAGTAAACAAGAAAGAGGACTATTAATATAAACCAAGACAACATTATGTATTAAGAATAATATTTGTATTATTCACAATAAAGTTTTTAAAATATTTCTGGACTTGGATATTTTGTTAATACTTTTTATACAACCTGGTATGTTATTGTAATAATTAGGTCCAAGGTAATCTATAAAGTTTTGTTCTTTAGTTCGGTTGTGTTTTAGAATCATTATATTTTTATTTACAATAGGCCAGAGCTGTTGAAAGTACCCAATGAAAGTACTTGAAGTACCAAATACCAAGTACCTGACAAAGTATTTGCTGCTCCAATTCCCAAGTACTATGACCTGGAGCAAAGTAATTCAAATACCAAATACTTGTCGAAAGTACTTCAAGTAAATCGCAAGTACCGTATTTCAAATATTTCAGATTATTTGAAGTACTTTAATAGGTACTTCAAATCTCAAAGTAGTTCAATTGCTTCAAGTACCCAAGTATTTCAAGTACTCTAACATATTTCAAATGCTCCACAGTTCTTCTAATACCCAAAGTGTTTTTTATAATTTGTTATTATTATAATTTATTAACAGATTTTTTAAATTAAGCATCATTCAAAAACGAACAAAAATAAATACTGCTGTTGTCGATTTTTCTTCAAATGTCAGGAAAGTCATAAAGAAAATAAATTTATATATAAAACATAGTAATAACTTTAGGTTAAGTACATGTACAAATAAAAAAATAATAAAATTGATTATCTATTTCCATTGGCTTTTAATAGCACCAAATTTTCGAAATTTTCATCATTTCTTCTAGGAGAATTTATAATTTCAGCGAATGAAAAGAGTCTTTCTACAGGCGCTGATGATACAAGGCATGTATTAAACTGATAAAAAACTGTTTTTGTTGTTTCATACTTATCTAGAGAAAAAGTTGGGTGTCAGAGTATGAAGAATTTCTAATTCTATTCTTTTTTTTATCGCTGGTTTTTATATATGTGGCAAAAGAAAACAATCTTGGAGCCGATAAAGGTAGGCAAGTATTATAGCGATAGGAAAGGTTTCTGATGGACGAGTATTTATTCAAGACACTTATTTGGGTTATAAAATATTATTTTGGGTATTCAGCAGATAACTTTCAAAGAAATCATTCGTTCCTTTCATATATTATTGATCTAAATCTGATCAAGCTAGAATATCAACGAGTAGTCCTCTTACAAACAATGATGTAAGCAGAAATACAAGATATTTATTTTTTAAAAACACTTATTTGGGTATCAGCATAATTTAAATATTGAAGTAATTCGAGTTCTATTCTTTTCTTCGCGCTGCCTTTTGTAGTTTCAGTATTTGAAATTCCTGCCGAAAAATCATCTGGTTCAAAACATTTTTATTCAATTGATGTCGGCTGATAAGGTTCGCTGATGCCGCTCAGTATATCGTCATTATTATTAGATTCTGATTCTTCTTGGCGAACTATTTCTATAATCATTTTTGGAATCGATTCACTTAAATCGTCATTTGTGTAACTTTTAAAATTACCTATCCATCTGAGTTTCAACTGTGGTAATGTGAAAGACGCAATAATAGCTTCTTTAGCTTCTGGTCTACTTAAATCAAAAAATACTTGAAGTCTCTTGAGTCCACTTTTGCAGGCATCTAATATTTCATTCTCGTAATTCAATTTTTCAGTTTCAAACTTTTCAAATTTTTTAAGAACGTAACCTAAACACGGCAATCAATACCAATAAAAGCTGTTATGTTCTCCTTGCAAATACTCGAACTCGAATTCTTTGAAACACTGATCTATAATTCGCAGTTCTTTAAAAACTGTTGGCAGTTTTTCTTTATCTTCTATCTTTTATTATTTGTGAAACTACATTATAGAATTCCAGCGCATAGCTCCAGGATAGCTAAGAGTATGTTTAAGAACATTTTGTATAATTTCTTCTGATTTGGGTCTTTCTGACTTTTTCTAGAGTATGGAACATTTATTTATACAATTTGTATGTTTCGTTCGTAGGCTACGGCTTTTTTGGATAATATTTTTCACATCAGTTTTAACTATTAAGTTTAAAGTGTGACTAGCCCAACGAACATGTTTTGGTAAATTAGGGCGACCCAAATTTTCTCCTGAACAATCGTCCACATCCATGAACAAATTATATTCTTCATCTGAGTACTCGTCGCCGTCATAGGAAGTGTTTTCATTACTGACATTACTGTCTAAGCCAAATCGTCCAAAAGCCTTTACGAAATTGGATCCATTATCTGTAATAATGCCAACTAATTTATCATTATTGATGTGGAATTTAGAGTGAATATCTTCCATAATCTCTGTAATTTTATTGTGACTATGAGTTCCGCAGAATCTTCTACAAGAAAGGGCTTCAGAAAGTCCGGTGTAAGTGATATCAATCCAATGGATTGTTAAGTCATTTATTTTCTGTTGAATGGATCTCGTTGCAGTAACCCTACCCATACTACCGAAGTTCAAAAAGTGAGTCTAACACATTATAGGATTAGTTACATACCATTAACCTTTCTTACCTACTTATTAAGAACTAAATAGCATTATTAATAAACAACAAGCTAAAAACGTACTCGTCGCCTGTTCACTGAACTTTTTATATAATTGTTACACATTCTATAGGATACTCTTCGCAGTTTTTTGTAAATAATGTGAGTTTTAGACATTTTTAATTCTATAGTACGAACTTAGTTGGTAAAAGACTCAGTGCAAAATAAAGTAAAAATAAAAAAAACATACCAAACCCCATTTGGGTTTCGAACCCGGGACCCTTCCGGATTCCGAGTCAATTTCAATTAAAAGCGTAAGAACTACACCACTACCTTACATGTAAAAAAATGTAAATTTTTACATTATAAGACACGAGCTAAAATCATATTGTCCCGGTTGTATATTACATTATGAAATGTATATTTGTAAAGTATATAAATATTTAGATATTAAAATGAAATATCATTTCACCAGATTTCTGTTCAATTACAAAAACATAAAAATCAAAAAAAATTTTTTTCAAATTTAAATCATTAATAACATTTTTATTTACCGATCGATTTTTTTCAAAGACAATAGGGTTCTTCCTCTAGCTAACATTAACTTACTGTCCAAATTTCAATACAAACGGATTTTTCTTTCTTGAGTTATCGAGGTTACAAGAAACGTGACGGACGGACAGACGGACATTTTGAAAGTTGTTCAGAATTCGTTCACTAACACAATGATATGAAAATTTTTTGTTTGCGAGCGATATTTACGGTTTTAGAAATGTGCCGATCAAATACAATATACTCTTCGTTATCGTATTTGCGAAGAGTATAATAAGTAAGAAAGAATTAAGACCGATACGTTAGGTACTTATTCTTAATAGTCATTCTAGTGCTTTAAGTAGTATTTAAAATAACGTCTAGTACTTCAAATACCGGGACAGTACTTGAAATACCGGAAAGTATTTGAAATACCAAGCAAAGTAATTCAAATACCAGTATTTCTGAAAACCAAATATCAAATCCAAATACTCGAAGCAAAGTATTTCAAATACCAAGTGCCATACTGGGAATCGAAAGGATTTGAAGCAAAGTGCTTCAAATACTGAAAGTATTTGAAATACTTTTTTCAATTACTTTTATTTTAAATACTCCAGCTCTGCAATAGGCCTAGTATTATGTAAATGTGTAGGTAAACTAAATTTGGATATGTTCTCTTTGATAAATATAGAGCATTCTAAAATTTATAACTGTTTTAAATTTAGACAATTACATTCCCTGAACAACTGATCGCTTGAAAAAGTAGGGTCTTTTTTTAGTATTATCTCCAGAATTGTTTTTTGTATGACTTTAAGCAGATTTAGAGCATTTTCATACGCACCAACCTATATTATTAAGCCATAACGTATGATAGATTCAACCAGAGAATTGTATATATTTAATATCCTTTTTTTAGATAAAATATCTAGTTGGTAAAATTTATATATCAACTTTCTAATTTTATTTGTTACATAGCATTACCTCAGATTTTTATCTACCATTAAACCCGAATACTTTATTGTACTAGTGGATTGAATTTTTTCATTACTATATTGAATAGTTAGGGCACTAAAATCAGGTAAATTTGAATTGTAAGTAGAATATGGACTACCTCTTTGATATTGTCACATAGAATTTATAAATCAGAATTACTGAAAGTGGAATTGAAACTTACTGACAAAATAAATTAAATTTGTTCGGTCTGATAAAATATAATAACTTCACAGATTTAATACGGGCCAATTAGTTTTATTCGTCGTAAATAACAGTCTCTAAATTTTATTATCAACGGCTCATTAACCGATTTGCATTTAATTCAATTAAATCAAATTAATGACATCGCGAAACTTCTTTCTACAACTTTTTCCAATTATAGGATAGCATTTATTTCAAAGCGAAGCGTTAAGAGCAGCATTGAAACCCAACCGAATCGATATTCTGTAGTTCATTATGTAATCGGCCACAATAGAATTCGGTTTAATACTCTTTGTGCTGCTGGATTTCACTTGAATAAGTATAGGCATCCATTTAAGGAAGAAAATGTGTTACAGGAAAGCCTTAGAAACATGCAACTTTCCCTTTAACACAGGTTGCCTTGAGAAAAGATTATTATCAGAATTTTTTTAATAAATCAAAAGTAACATCATCGACGGAAAACTGTAAGAAGCTCGTAAAAAATAGAATTTATATTTATTTCCTATATTCTAAATATATCAGGATTGAACGTTATTTTTGAAATAAATAAGTTCGTTAATTAGTTTTATAATTAAGTTAGTTCTATTTATACAAATTTCTACTAGAGCGAAGAGAAAAATATTTAAAAAAAGTGAACCACCTTCAAAACGATAATAATTATGACAAAAAATTTTACCATCGCGTCGCTCAGTTAATTGAAACTTATTACCTAATGCAGATATTGAAGTCGGTTAAAAAATGTTTGAATTCGTTATTTGTTCGTTTTTACACCGACCTCAATATCGATATCAGGTAATAAGGTTGATTTATCTGAGCGACGCGACGGTAAAATTTTATTTCATAATTTTTAATATTTTTTTAAGTCGATTAAAAAAAATCACTATGTACAAAACTCATGAAAACTGCAAATATCTTGCAATTGTCGCAGTCATAATGGATTCGCCATTTTAAATATCACTAAAGAGTAGTACTAACAAACGTACAAAACAGATTTGGGATAGCCGTTACTTTTTTTCACAACGTAAGTTCAAAGTTTGGTGACGAAAAGTTGACAGATAGTACAGTAATATAACGAATTATATCGGACAAAATTGATAAAGTTTTGAAAACTGGTAGAAATGTTAAGGATAGTATAAGAATTACTAAACCGAAAAGTTTCCACCCCTAAATGGTGTGCTTCACCCCCTAAGATGTCGTTTCCACCCCCATTTTGAGGTTTTCTAGATTATCTCGGGAACGGTGCATTTTTTGATAAAAATACCTATATATAAAATTATTCCTTATAAAAGTTTCTACCAAAAACGTCTCTACAATTTTTTTCATAACATTAATAGTACCGTTGGAAATAAGGCGCACACATAAAGGTTGGTTCCAGTTAACACAATAAATTGTAATCTTTACTACAGTACAGTACCTAGAGGTAAAAAATATGCAAAACTTTGGAATAATGTCATATTGAACGGATTTCGTTCATTTTTGGCAGTATAATAGTAATTGCTTCACAGAAAAGTTTCTATATTGTGCGGGAGTTTGCTAATTTATAGGAGGTGGATGCCACGCCTTCTCAGGGTGGCACTTAAAAAATATATATATTTATTGGAGCTGAAAAAAATCAATTTTTAAGAAGAAAAGGTTCTATGGAATTTTTCACATAAATTGATAATTTTTAAGTTATAAAGACTTCGAAATTGCGATTTTAGCTTAAAAGAAACGGCTTCGTCAAGTATCTCGAAAAGTATTACTTTATCGAAAAACTGTTACAGACTACTGACTAATTAGAGTAACAAAATGGCGACCTTTTTATATAAAAAAATATGAATACGTACATTTTCCCGTCATAACTTCTGTATTTCTTGTGCTACAAGAACAAGTAAAAAATAATTTGAAAGCGCAATTAATTGTCTTTAAATCCATTTCTTAGCATGCGTGACGTAGATGTCACAATTTCCGAGATATTTAACACTTAAACTGCATTTTTCGTCTTATAAACGTTCGGACGCCATTTGAAAACTTTAATATCTCCGAAACTATTAAATCTATGTAAATAAATAAACATGCGAAATTCATGATCAGTTTATGAGCTTTATTTTTGGTCTCTACCCATTTTTCAATAAAACTAATATTTATTGAGGTATTTGGAAAAGGAAAAAAAATACCTTTTATCGAAAATACCTTTATAGTTTAAGCTGTATTTTTTTCTAAAGCAAGTGCTATATACAAACCAAAAAATTTGAGCATCTACGTCATGCTATATATTAATGAGAAACAGTGTTTGAAATTCCTTTTTTTTTAATTACTGGCTAATTGCAGTAACAAAATGGCGACGTAATTAAGAAAATGTGTAGATGCGCATTGCCTCGGTCATAACTTTTTTGTTTTTTATGCTACAGAAACAAATAAAAAACAGTTGAAATCTTAATTAATAACCTATTACTCTACCTATTAGCATCCTTGACGAAGGTGTCACAATTTCTGAGATATTTAACTCTCACTCTAAATAATTGTCTTATGAACACTTGGATGTCAAATGTAAACTTAAATATCTCCAAAATTATTAATCCTACATCAATAAACAAAAAATATAATTAATTCCCAGTTTGTACTTTCTGTAATTGGTCTGTAACATTTTTTCGATAAAGTAATATTTTTCGAGATACTTGACGAAAGCCGTTTGGAAATATCTTTTTACTTCCACATCCAGTGGAAGTATAGTAACGACAAAAATTTTTTTAAAAATTTTTATTGTTCAAATAGGCTTAGAATGTCATGAAACGTCGAGATTTCAAGTTTGAGCGAAAAAAAAATTTCTGTCTGTCGGTCGTCTGTCGGTCTGTCGGTCTGTGGGTCTGTAACTTTTTTTGTGCGCACGTTTACTCTGGAACTGTTTGAGATATTGACTTGAAATTTGGTATACATATGTACTTTAGCGTGATCTGGAACTAGATTATATTTTCATCTTGTTCCGTCGAAGGGTTGGGGGGTAAATTGGGGTAAATTTGGAGTAAATAGGTAAATCAAGCAGGTAAGAGTTCCATTATTAAAGGGGATGAAAAAAAATATGATTTAGTGTGTGTACAAGAACCAAAAACCTCAAAATATTTTTTTACTTTATCCACCCCGCACTCTCACCCCTTGTCACCACCCCCTCCCTGCTACCGATGTGGGGTATCGTTTTATGAGTTTTTGGGGTAGAGGATTTCAAATATTATATTATTAAAGTTCCATAAACAATTATTTCCAGATACAAAATTTTTTCGTTGTGTGACTTGGATAGAAAATCCGGATGTGGAAGTAGTGATTCCTTGGGCAGCGGTTTTTACTTCCACGTCCAGTGGAAGTATAGTAACGACAAAAAAAATTTTAAAAATTTTTATTGTTCAAATAGGCTTAGAATGTCACGAAACGTCGAGATTTTAAATTTGAGCGAGAAAAAAATTTCTGTCTGTCTGTCGGTCTGTAACTTTTTCTTGTGCGCACGTTTACTCTGGAACCGTTTGAGACATTGACTTGAAATTTGGTAAAGATATGTACTTTAACGAGATCTAGAACTAGATTATATTTTCATCGTTTCGTCGAAGGGTTGGGGGTAAATTGGGGTAAATTTGGGGTAAATAGGTAAATCAAGCAGGTAAGACTCCATAAAATTGGTATTTAGTATATGCAAAAGAATCTAAGGTCTCAAAAAAAATTTTGGCATTAGCCACCCCCATTACCACCCCTACCCTATTATTAAAGGGGATGAAAAAAAATGTGATTTAGTGTGTGTACAAGAACCAGAAACCTCAAAATATTTTTTTACTTCATCCACCCCCACTACCACCCTCTATCACCACCCCCACCCCGCTATCGATGTGGGGTATCGTTTTATGGGTTTTTGGGGTAGAGGATTTCAAATACTATATTATTAAAGTTCCTTAAACAATTATTTCCACATACAAAATTTTTTCGTTGTGAGTGACTTGGATAAAAAATCTGGATGTGGAAGTAGTGATTTCTTGGGCAGCGGTTTTTTTAAGCTAAAATCGCAATGTTGAAGTCGTTATAACTCAAAAACTATCAATGTATGTGAAAAATTGCATAGAACCTTTTCTTCTTAAAATTTGATTCTATTTCAGCTCCAATATATATATATATATATATATATATATATATATATATATATATATATATATATATATATATATATATATTGGAGCTGAAATAGAATCAAATTTTAAGAAGAAAAGGTTCTATGCAAGAAGCTAGAATATTTTATATTGTACTTGTTGCCACGCCACCCCATAGGTAAAGTAATTGCCCCTTTTTTTTACGTGGTGTCCCCTGTATACTTAATCTATTAATTATCAAAAGGTTACCCCCGTTAATTAATCTTCGTCGTCTTCCATAGATTCAACATCCATGTATGCTTGTCCGTGGCAATAGCAACACATTATTTATTTTGCTGTCATAGTTGAGGTTAATATATCGGCGACTTTTTTCCATCCCCAATCAGTAGCTTCTGGCGTAACGTTTTTCCGTGTTTGAATTTAGTAAAAAACGCGATATGAATGTTGCCGAGCAGCAGCAGAAGTTGATGGTAGTTTTGATAACATTACAGTATTGTTCGCTTTACCAACAAGTTTGTAGAAAGTCATGGATCTGTATACATCTAGACTTGTTTCTGCGGAGGTAGAGTTGTATAAAGCTAGAAAAAATCGCTCTGCTACATCTGCAATTTCTTCATGACTAGCTTTTTCATTATTAAATGTTTGCACGATGTCTTGTAAGTATCTCTTTTATTAAGCACATTGATTGCATTAACCTTTCCTTTGGAAAAGAACACTAAGATTGTGTCGCAACCGCTAATGGCGTGTGCAGATAGTATTGTTTCTTCACAGTTTGTTAAAAAAAATTGAGGATTATAAATCTCGTGAACTGGCTCGGTGGCGCAGTGCTTAATGTGGTAGGCTTGCGACCACGGAGTCCCAGGTTCGAATCCTGGCTAGGGTATAGATGTGTAGTGGCGTTTTTCTCGTGTTTCCGAGACGGTAGCAGTGGGCTAGACTGCGGTTGTGTGAGAGACAACACGGTCTAGTCGCTCTCCTCTCCTGAGTTCGAGTCTCAGCTTTTGCTGGTATTACCTTGTTTTTCTTTTAAAAATTTAATGTCTTTGTCGGAGGGAGAAAGAGCAATAAGAAGGACTAGCAGGTCAATATCTTGCCCTACGACAACAGCTGTGTCGCACTTATAACATTTTTCGATAGCAGTTTGTACTATTAATAAATCGGCGTCATCCGCAGCAACCTTGATTCCTTCATTCCTAAATTTTTTCACTAGTTCTGCAATCAAACGTTCTTTTTTAAACAATTTACTAAGGAACTTCTGCTAAATTTCAGAAACAACAGTGTTTTCATCAAATATAATTGCAGGACAGGTTCTTTGCAGTATACGCCTTTATCGTTCTAGGCTCTTCGTGCTGTTTGCATTATCCAAATAACCATCGAACACGACAGTTACTTTATTACCGTAATGTTTTCTTATGTAACTAACGTAAGCGTTGTTAACGTTATTAAATTTTCCTTTCCTTGGCCATATTACGCGTCGAAGCAAGTATCGTCCATCAATCACATACTCGCTATTTTCGAAAATATGGTCTCGTTCTGGAACAGTATTAATAATCTGGTGGAATTTAATTTCCGACGCACAGTGCCTTAGATTGCAAAAAAAACCCAAAACAAATTGCTGCGTCTATTAACCAATTCACCTCGCTATATCACCATCGCGGAGTTGCATAGGCTTACGGGGGTGCAAATGATGCGTGAACACATTGACGAAACTGCATAAAAATTCTTTACGTACAAACTTACTAACTCACAACTAACAGAAAATATTGCGAATATTAGACGACAACATAACATACAACACACATAAATACATTTACGAACGCCTTCCACTCTACGATATCCCTCTGACAGACTAACCATAATCCCCCCCATAAAACACACACTTCCCTGAAAAACCCTCCCCCTCAAAACCGCCTTTCTTACTACCCTTTTCTTCTACCCCTCTTGACTCCTCGCAGAAATCTATACCATCTAAGAATTTGCTCTTTAGAGTAAATGCCCGTTTTTATACTCTGACACCTGCAGCAGGGTTTTTAAGAACATTTTCCCTGCATATTTATTATTACCCTCCCCCCTCATTTAAACTAAATAAATTATTGAGATGTGAAATCCCCTGATATGTTTCTCTTTAATCTGGTCAAGCTACCTAAGGACCATTCATATTTATACAAACATATTCTGGAAATCTCACTTGCCAAAACACCCGGCCGTTGTGTCACGTTTCGTGTCTAGCACGCGATCTGTGACGCAATGCTATATCTATGATTGTAAAATGAGATAAATGGGATACAAATGAAATGTTAACCTTAGTTAAATAGAATAAAAAATACACAATTTGGCAATTTGGCAATTTGGTATAGAGTGTCATCGAAAAGGGAAAGAGGTACTGAAGCCAGTTCAAAACTAAAATACGTTTTTAACTCCAGACTCGAATGAATTGTGCAAATAATTCTTTAAAAATTGCGATATTTTTTAGGGGTGAGAAGGTGGAAGCGCTACATTTATTATAATTAAGTGGAGTTTAGTAGCTACTGCTTTTGCGTTAAGCATTGAACTTTAAAGTAGATTATAGTGAAGATTAAAATTTATTGTGTTAACTGGAACTAACCTTTATGTGTGCACCTTATTTCCTACGTACTATTAATTTTATGAAAAAATTGTAAAGACGTTTTTGGTAGAGAATTTTATGAGGAATAATTTAGGAAAGAATTTAGGGAAAATGCATCCCGTATAGAAGCTTGTCTCCATTTGTCAACTAATCGAAAGAGTAGTTTTGCAATGAAATGGAATAAATAATAATAATAAGTTTACGGGAAAATTTGACACCCTTGAGAAATTGGGCTGTTTTAAATGGAACATATAGTATATAATGTTTTAATGAACATACCAATTCGTCCTTTTAACTATTTTCTTCCATGATAGAAATAATAAAATACCTTAGTTTGTCATATACTACCCAAATTTTAATTTACCGAATTTGAATATATGAAATATGAACATAATTTAGATATCATAAATAAATTTAAATTTACTTCAAATAACAATATTTTCCACCACTTGATTTCATGTTCAACAGACCTTAATCGCCGAATAAATTTCATGTGTTAAAAATTTACATATATTCTGTGCCTTGTTTTCACCCACCTTATAAAATTACTTCGTCGGTCAGCCTTGAGCGAATTGCTACAAAATGAAATTCTGAAAATCCTTTTGGGCATTTACAATATCGATTCTCTATTCCATCAATTTTATTGCAACATATTTCTATTCTATTTTCGCATTGATCGCTCTAAGAGATCAGTATTCGTCTTGAATAGTTTTATTTTCATGGAAACTTTCATGGAAAAAATAGAATTTCTGTGGCCAGGGAAACTGACTAGAGCTTCCTCGCAAAGATTTCCTTTTGGTTAATAAGAATAATCGTGACGAAAACAGAAATAAAGTACACAATAGTTCGTTTTTGAATAAATAAAATCAAATTGAGGAAAATTAAAGCATTACTTACACGGGTAAGATATTGTCGAATTTAAAAAATAAACGATTGATGAGTTTGTCGAAAGTAAACTAACACGTTTATTTACTAGTTATTGTATAAAAACAACATTTAACAGTTGCCAAATTGCATTTGTAGAATGTATTTTATCATTATCTAAAATCGTATAGAGCAATACAATTCTTGAAAACTTTTGACAAAATAGACCAGTAATTTGCTCGATGAGTAGAGTGTGCAGTCGGGCGTGGACGAATACGAATACGTATTTGATCAGCATTTTACTCGAACATAGTTCAATTCACTTTTACGTGGTGGCACTAGGTGAGGCTAAGTACAGTTTCTATTTCTATAGTTCAAATTAATATTTACAGTCGGCACTGCTCAACTATAACAATAGTTTGATGTTAATCTTTATTATTCAAAGTTAGCTGAGCCCGTCGAAAGACGGAATGGGGATATTTGTATCCTAGAAATTATTCTTTAGAGGCACACAACTTTGAACGTACCACCAACACTCACATTTTACAAAAATTTGCGGCATTGTTTCAACGTATTGATCTCATTTTTTTCTAGAGTAGTTCACAGAAACAAAAGAGTCTACTCTATACTTCCTCCCTCAAATGTTGACGTGTTTAGTTAATCATTTTATTCTTTTAGTTATCTTTTTCACGAAAACTAAAATAGATTTCTTCATTAACAGTTGTATTAACTAGATGTCAAATATTATTGTTTTCCGTAATATTTTTTCCATAATTATTATTTTTTGGAGTGTTCAGCGTCTATATTTTTTTATCAAAATATACCAGATCTTTTCCATGGCAATGAGCCTTATTTATTTACCTGCCGAATAATATTTTTCTCAGTTAAATATGTTTTTAAATATAGAGTCAAGGGACCGACCAACAGACGGACTGAATAACTGAATTGAAATACCTAAATTTTCATAATTTAAATCTGAAATGTGAAATTGTCCCTCTATGGGTCGATGCACTTAAACAATAAACAATGGAAATTTCGAAATTATTATTGATTTTTACCCGTTTGAATAAATATATTGGGCTAAAAGGCACCAAGGTTTATTTTAATAAAAAGCATAATTTCACCAACTTTCATTAAAATTGATACATTACTACATTATATTTCTTAAACTCTCAAAAAAGGCAATTTTTTATGAATTTTATTTGTTTACAAATTAACAAATTATCAAAGGCCTAATATTATTTCGAAATTTGTATGCGAACAATTTGGTATTTTTATTTCTGCGATATGATTACTAAGATTGGATATAGTAAAGAAAGTAGCAGAAAACTTCAGTGTTGAAAAATAAACTGTTAAAATTTTACAAGAAACAATGGATCGATTAAATCCAAAACTGCTCATAGTTGTTGTTATTATACATAAAACGAATTAAACTTGTTGCAGCCAAAAAATTCCGTTCAAAATTTATTATGACTCCACTACAAAGGCTTTTCCTAATTCTTTCCCATTTTCAAATCTTCCAAATCAATTTCATAGATTAGAGTATAGTGCATATTTATGTTTTATAATAATAATTAATGGTTCAGTGAATTTTTGTTTGCACCGACAGTTTTCATATTATATATTCAATGAAGAAGAACATAACGCAATTTATTATGTACCTGTCCGTAACTTATATTTATTCTCACAGAAAGTGATGGATGTTCACGTATTTCGTTATTTCACGAATATTTCTTCACTTTTCCACACCCTTGGATATTTACAAACCTTATAGTCGGTATACATTTGGGCTAATATAGCGAAATTTCAAGATACACCTTTTTTAGAATAAAATTATATTACTTCGGAGCAATAATATAAAAACATTTCTGTATTACTTTGTGGTAAAATTGCGCATTATCTAACTTTTTAAACACCCACACTGAACTTTTCAAATTTAAACTGAATCTGTCCCATGGGATTAGTAAAGTACGCCCACTTATTTTTTGATGTTCGCTTCATTTTCTCTTTTAACTTACGAATGATATAGTAACTTGACAGTTTGAATAATATTTCCATTATTATGTATCGAGAAGGCATCTGGAATAATTTATATAAATGATTATTTCAGCAAAAATAATGCAAAGAGTAAATAAAGATTTTGTTTACATATACAGTATATAATGGTACACAGAACAACAGCAGATTTCTTATGTAAAAATATTTCTACTTAGCCAAATTTACCTTAGTAACCAAGACAGGGTTTTAAATTTTAAAAATAATTTTTAATATTTTATAAGTAACTTTTTAAAATAATTAAATATTTTAACAAAATTTGATGGTCGGGGGATTTCTTGAGGCGAGGAATTCACATCTATTCATGATTTTGCTCTTATTAGTAGAGAATGCAACCTACGTTATTTTGCGTGCATTTAAAACATCATAACTTTTATGTGCCTTAGTCTCTCTTTTTTATAAAGATATATTTTTTTTCTTTTCTACGTAAAAAATATATGCCTTGTAAATGTCGCTACGAGTAATTGTTTCAAGGATATTTGCTTTTAAAGTATTCAACGCACTATTTTAAAATAAATAAAATATCACAGTATTGCTAGATTTACAGAATAATCGATAGTATAAAATTAGAAATAAATATCTTTTATTTACGCTTAGGCAATTTTTGAAAAACATTATTAGAGTATCCAGCACATAACTATCAAAGAGATCATTCACAGAACGAATAGAACGAATAGTTTCTTTGAAAGTTATCTGCTGAATATTCCAAGTATTGTTTTTCAAGTATATATATTTTTTTATTATTTAACGTTGAAATATTTCCACTACCAAGGCCTATCACCAACGCACAGTGGTCAGAAATTAAGATTTTTGGTAAAAAATTTGCCTATAAGTCAAATCTCAACCGATTTGAATGATTTTTTTCTAAACACTCGTTACGAACTGTACTTTATCATGGTACTGCTTAAAATTTGAAATTCAATTCGATGATCTCCAATAAGCATGTTGAAGCGGACCTTTGTATATTGCTCGAACATGACAAGGATTACACAGCCACACAAAAAAAAATTCTGAATCTGAATCCCGCTATATCTCAGAATTTTCCGGAAAATCCTGATGTATAGGATGTATAGGACATCAGATTCGTGATCTCAACGACCCAAAATACGTCGGAAATGATATGTTTCATCTCGAATTCAGATTTTGTGTGTGTGTGTGTGGCGGGAAATCATTAAAATTGCAAGTATGGCAAACCTACAATCTTATCAAAGATTACAACACTCTTCACGTGCATTTTTTTTTATAAAATGCTTCATAACTCTTATATTTACTGATCATTTTTTTTCTAAAACGCTGGAGTTTTCCCATTAGCTAACACTAAGTCATTGTCCAAATTTCAATAAAATCGGACTTTTCTCTTGTAAGTTATTTAGCTTAAAAGAGACATGACATACGGAGAGGTAGACAGACAGACCAACGGACTGAGAAAAAGAAGGAATCCTATCATGTAATTCAATATTTCGTCAGTATTAGCTAGAAGAGTAGTTGTTTTGATTGGTTCTCCAATAACACAGCCCCACAAAAAAAGAATTCTTGGAACTGCTATCGAGACAACTGTATCCCTATGTAATTTTCGACGCCGAATCCGAATCAGAGGTCAAAAAAAATTGTATACCCCCAAAATCAACCCCGAGCGCTAAAAAACACTCCCTAAACATGGTAAAAGTGACTTAACGCACCACGAATAATCTTAAATCTCAATAAACCGATATTTAATATAAACATTCAAGTATATAACGCATAAACACAGAGTTAACACTACTGTCCATTGAAAATCACCCCCATGAATGGGTGAAAACTACCCCTCATATAACAGGAAACTTAAAAAAATGCAGTGAAAAGCTTACGATGACCAGTTTTTTTGGAAAGAGTGAGTAACTGCATTAATTCCGATGCGATGCTCAAAATAGTTAGACACGTTTTTTTAAATTTCCTGTTGTGTGAGGGGTAGTTTTCACCCACTCATGGGGGTGATTTTCAATGGAAAGTAGTGTTAACTCTGTATTTATGCGTTATATACTTGGATGTTTCTATTTAATTAGATTTATTGAGATTCAAGACTATTCGTAGAGCGTAAAGTCATTTTTACCCTGTCTGCGGAGTGTTTTTTAGCGCTAGGGGTTGATTTTTTTTGACCTCGGATTCGGATTCAGCGTCGAAAATTACATGGGGATACAGTTGTCTCGATAGCAATTCCAAAAAAGCCCCACAAAAAGAAAAATTTTTGGAATTGCCATCGAGACAACTGTATCTCTATGTAATTTTCGACACTGAATTCGAATCCGAGGTAAAAAAAAATGGTACACCTCCAAAATCAACCCCTAGCGTTAAAAAACACTCCTTAGACAGGGTAAAAATGACTTAACGTTCCACGAATAGTCTTGAATCTCAATAAATCGAAGTAAATATAAACATTCAAGTATATAACCCATAAATACAGAGTTAACACTACTTTTCATTGAAAATCACCCCAATGAGTGGGTGAAAACTACCCTTCACACAACAGGAAATTAAAAAAAAACTGCAATGATTGCAAAAAAGCTTACGATGCCCAGTTATTTTAGAAACAGTATGTAACTGCATTAGTCTCGATCCGATGCTCAAAAATTACCCCCATAGAGTAGCGGAAACCACCCCCCAAATTTAAATTGCAGTTGCTTAGATGACTCCTAAAAAGAATTCTCTGAAAATACTATTACTTATTGATATGGCCTCTAAAAAGAATATCTAAAAATTCAGAAAAACATCTATATAATTTTCTGACTATATAGTTTTTTGACCAGCCGGTAGGCGGCGCATTGACAACCGCATATGAGTGTTGAATGCGGATTGAGTATACGTCAAGTTGGACTCTTTATTGGGGCGTTCATTGTTTCTGTTATTACCTTTTTTCCCCAATTTTCCTTGCAATTTTAATCTAGGGATGGTTTCCGCCATTCTATGGGGGTAGATTTTGAGCATCGCATCGGAACTAATGCAGTTACTCACTCCTTTCAAAAGAACTGGGCATCGTAAGCTTTTTTTACAATCACTGCATTTTTGCAGTGCAGTTTCCTGTTGCATAAGAGGTAGTTTTCACCCACTCATGGGGGTGATTTTCAATGGAAAATAGTGTTTATGCGTTATATACTTGAATGTTTATATTTAATTCGATTTATTGAGATTTAAGACTATTCGTGGAGCGTCAAGTCATTTTTACCATGTTTATGAAGTGTTTTTTATCGCTTGATTTTGGGGGTGTACGATTTTTTTTTGGCCTCGGATTCAGATTCAGCGTCGAAAATTACATAGGGATACAATTGTCTTGATAGCAGTTCCAGAAATGTTTTTGTGGGGCTGTGTAATGAGTGTTTTAAAGTATTCACCTAACTACCTACCTACCTTTCTGTATATTGTTGCCCCAAATTAGAGCAACAATATAGAGAAAGTAGGTAATTTCATAAAAAATAAAAAAGTGTGTAAGTTGTGATTTGCTTAATACCTAAATAATATTCTCTAATCATGATGAAAGCAAATAAATGAAAAATAATTAATTGCAAAAATAAATCAAGGATAGGCTTATAAATGAATGAATGTTTCTATAGTTTACTGATGAGAACTAACGAGTTCGAAAAAACTTGTACAACTTTTCTAGAGTTGAAATCAATAGTAATTATTTTGAATGACTGAATATCAATAAATGATTTAAGTATTTTCAATTTTTTTTTTCTTAAAATGCTAGGAATCCAATCATGCAATTCAATACTAAAACTAATAAATAAAAAAGTGTGTAAGTTATGATTTTCCTATTACCTAAATAATATTCTCTAATCATGATGAGAGTAAATAAATAAAAAATAATTAATTTTAAAAAATATGTAATATTTCAAAAAAAAATTGGTAATCGGGGAATTTTTGAGGCGGTGAATTCAAATTTATCCGTAGTTTTGCTGTTGTTTGTGAAGGGTGACACCTACGGTATTTTGCATGTTAAAACGTCATAACTTTTTGTGCCTTAGTGTTTCTTTCTTTCTTTGTGGGCTATCGTGGGTAACCACCTTATGTACGCAAAAATGAACTTTGACAAATAATGAATTAATGAAATAAAATGAAATTATGTGAATTACTTGTGGCAAAAAAAAATAATCATCTTTTTTTTTCATTATCTGAAATAATGTTGAGCATCATTTGTCAACAGTAGCTTGATTTCATGTATTCCGTGATGTCCCAGTGTCCCATGTGTAGGGGATACGCAGCACTCAAGATCAACAGTAAAACATATTTGAATCGCAAACTGCCCATTGGAAAACGAAATTTGGATAACGATATTGGTAGAATTGGTAGACAATATCTTTATCACGAAAATATTTTCCAGCTCGACAGATTACGTTACGGATATTTATAATAACGTTAAGGCCTGGTACTTTCATCTCCAATTAAGTCTATTCTCCAGATAATTTCCTTGGATACATGGGATCTATCTATAGAATAGGTTTAACTGGATATGAAAGTACCGGGCCTAAAGGTCCTAAGAGTTATAGTCACATCCCATTTGTTTTTTATTAGCCCACAAAGGGTTAATAACCTACTATTGCGTTAAAATGCTAGGAATTCAATCATGTAATTCAATACTTCGTCAGTATTAGCTAGAAGAGTAGTTGTTTTGATTGGTTCTCCAATGATGAGTGTTTTAATGTGTTTTCCTAAGTAGTATATTAGCGTGACCAGATTAAGGTACCAATATACAGAAAGCAGATAATTTCATATTAAATGAAAAAGTGTGAATGACTGAATTTAAATAAATGATTTGAGTATTTTTAATATATTTTTTTGCTTTAAAATGCTAAGAATCCCATCATGTAATTCAATACTTCGTCAGTATTAGCTAGAAGAGTAGTTGTTTTGATTGGTTCTCCAATGATGAGTGTTTTAAAATATTTACCTAAATGGTATATTAGCGTGCCCAGATTAGGGCAACGATATATAGAAAGTAGGTAATTTCATAATGAATAAAAAAGTGTGTAAGTTGTGATTTGCTTAATACCTAAATAATATTTTCTAAACATTTTTTAAGTTATTTAAAAAAACCAAAAAAAATGTATTGTTTTAACATCCTATATCTTGGTTACTATTAACATTTGGACTAAGGTAAGTTTGATTAAATCGCAATATGTTTGCATAAGAAATCCTATTTTGCCTGTGTATCATTACTTATGAGTCACCCTGCATATTGAATTAATTTGAAATTGCATTCACTACATACTATACTAGGTAATATATTGCTGTAATTTTATCGTGTACCAGTTTGACAGCAGCCAAGTATTTTATTCGCTTTATGTTAAATAGTTAATAGTAGTAAGCACACATAACAACTACACAAGGGAATAATTCACCCTCCTAGAAGGGGACAAATTGAACCGATTAGTGCACTAATCAGTGGCTACATTATATAGTAAATCGCAACTAGGTCAAACGCACTAGCATGCGTAAACTGACCTAATTGTTACTTCCATTTCCCATTCTTGCAGCCAAATATGCGAAACCATTACATAACATCAGATTTATGGCAATAAGTAATTGTTTTCTCTTTGCCACGTTTTTTTTTTGTAGGGTGAGAGCAAAGATCACTTAGCTGCAGCATAAGTGCTTATGTAAGCAACTGTGCCTAGTGGTGTATTAAGAGCGCAAAGTGCCTCGTTGTTTCCCGAGAGAGTAAGTAAACACTCGAGAAAGACAATGACACTTTGCGTTCGAAGTCCAGGCATGATTTGTCTACGATGATTTGAAAATATCCGAAATAAAATATTGGTTCCTGATTCGTCGATTTATTAGTGTACCATGTGACGAAAAAACAAAAGCGCTGCCGATTTAATTAAGATTTGCTACTGCTCGATTTTTATTGTAACTACGTGTACCCGCGGCCTCGTTAGCGTAGAATAGGGAACTTGCATATATATATTTTTCTGCGACTATTGAATAATTCATTTATTATAAGTACGTTTTTAAGCATGTAATAGGTCTCATTACTAACAGCCGCGGGTAATAATTCATTACTCGATAGGCTAGGACCAATCACAAGGGTTCATATTCATTATTCAACATTTTCGTACGCCAACGAGAGCAATGGAGGTAATGCTGTGTTTGCCACCACTGGATTTACATCTGGGAGAAGTGGCCTTAATAACAATGGCACGCCTCAAGTCCGTTGGCCTACAACCAAATGTAGGCTGTGGGGAGACCAGAAGTCGCCTGTGGAACGAGGCTGTCAGGAAGACGCCTCTTCTACAGGCATGCACAGATGGCATCTCTCCCCGATTTGTCTTTGATAGACCCTACACAATACAGACAAACAGTGAAAACGAGACCGCTGGTGAAGGTGTGATTAACATTTTCACAGACGGATCAAGGAAGAAGGAGGGGGCAGGATGTGGAATATATTCCAGAAGCCTGCAAATCCAATATAAATGGACTATGGATGAGCGAGCCAGCATAGTACAAACTGAACTGGCGGGCATAACCATAGCCGCAAAAGAGATTGTCCGCGGACAAACTACGGGCAAAACAATCAGGATCTACACAGACTGTAGACAATCACTACTAGCCCTGAGAAGTTACAAAATAACCACAGGAGCAGTATGGGAATGTCATCAAGCACTTGTGGGTGCCTCCAGTACGAACAACATCTCGGTATGCTGGGTGAAAGGACACGCACAGTGCAGTGGCAACAAAAAAGCCGACAAACTGGCAAAGAAGGCAGCAGGCCAACTTATTTTTGGACCAGGCCCGGCCAGTCTGTTACCGATTACGGCGATAATGCAATTAATTAAGGAGAACACCCACAACGAATTTAAGAAGCTGTGGGATGAAACAAGCAGCTGTCAGCTTGCTAGGGAACTACTCACGTATCCCAACAAGAAAACAGCAATGGACTACCTGGCAATGACCAGAAGGAATCTACGTTTTATAACAGGAATCCAGACTGGACACTGTCCGCTAAGGAAACATCTATACTATATGAGATTAAGCGAAACACCTCTTTGCGGAGGTTGTGAACAAGAAGATGAGACGGTTCAACACGTACTCTGTGACTGTTCAGCCGTCTCATCAATTAGAGAATCCATCTTGGGAGAGCGTTGGCCTACCTTGGCCAATGTAAGGGAGATGCCCCTAGGCAACATCACCACCTACTTCGAAAGAATAGGTTGGTTGGAGGCCTAGGCGAGTGTCTGCCTAGAGGGAGGATGTACAAGGGGTCCAATGGGGCCTAAGTGCTGTGGTTTTTGACCACCCTCCTGCTAATTCCATACTCCATACTCAACATTTTCGTGGAGCAATCGCAAGAGACGATTTAAAGTTCAAAAACATCGCGTGTGCCATAACTCAATTCAATCTGTCGTAATAAGTAGGTCATCGATTTCGCCGAAAGTAAAAAAATGTCACTTTCCTTACGCTCCTGTAGGCTCGAATTATCGATTTCGCCGGTGCTATTCACGATGTGCATCACTGGCAATTCTTCCTCCTTTCATAATGATATAGTATGGCCCTTCAACTCATATATTAAAAAAAATCTGAACGTTCAAAGATTTCCTGTTTTGCCTTCTTTGCAGATTGCGAAAACGGACGCCTCAACACGGTTCTTGTCGAATAAATCGAGCCCTCCTGGCAAAAAAATAACAATCTCCAAGGTAAAGATCATAAACCGAGGAACAATTTACTGTTTTTGAAATCTTTGAACTTTTTGTTTTTTTAGGAGGTTTAAAAATGGCGTTAAACGTTTTTAACTCAAAATAGCTCTTTAAAGGTTAAATATCTCAGAAACTAAGGCTTGCGTAAAAAATGTTAAGAAACCAAATCCAAGATTGTCGATTAAGCTGAAAATATTTTTAAAATTTTTTTCTCCTACTTAAAAAATAGAGAAGTTATGACCGATACAATATGCGTCTTCGCATTTTTCCCTAAAAATCTAGCCATTTGCCGGCAAATTTACCTTAAAATGCAACTTCCTGTTGAGTAGTCGTAGAAAAAGTATAGTATTCTACTTGCGTGTAATAGCTATTACTCACTCGGATGAATTACGACACTCGCCTTTGGCTCGTCCCGCAAACGTAATCCTCTTGAGTAATAGCAATCATTACTCGCTCGTTGAATAATATACTATTATAGGTGATTTTTGAATGGTCGAATCGAAGTCGAGATCTTTCACCTAAAAGGTGTAATGTATTATATTTTTTCTTTTACAGAATGATATGTGATTTAACAATTTAAAATTAATTATTTCAGCAGCAACGCCTTAGCAACCAGGTAACTCGAATGTTTACTTTCGTTGTCGCGCGTGTTGCTAGGGTTCCAAAGGTCATTTATATAGACAGTAGTAGAATAAACACATTTTCGTACTACTAGATCTGTAAGTGTTTTTTAACGACTCTCAGTGTTATAAAAGTGTTGTTTACAGCCCATAGGCAAAAAGACGTTGCGATTTCAGATCGAAAAATCCACAATTCCAGTATTTTAGACCGTTGCTAAGAAACGATCAACAAAACCGTACCGGAATGTTACTAACATTAAAATTGCATTTATTAGTAAGCAGTTAGATTGTAATGAAGAAATGTTATGCATTAATACAAATTCCTTAATTTATAATAATATTGATTGTGATTTCAGAAAAAATAGTATGTGTACTTCGGTGTGAAAGTACATTCCCGAACTTCGATGCTTGTTGGCTAGCGCCTCGGCTAACAGTTTGCATCTTCATCCGGGAATGTATTGCTTTAACACCTAAATACACAAAATACTATTACCCAAAACTTTCCTCTCTGTTTATCATACTTTATTTATTCTTCTCTTTCGCAACGTCTTGCCGGACGTTTTATGAGTCATAAACTATTCTACATTTTCATATTTTTCCTCCCACACAGTTATATTAGCTGCATATGTCACATTTGTTCTTTAAATTTTTTTTTTTGGATGACCACCCTGTATATTTCTTTCATATTTTTCTTTTTTGACAGTTTTATTAACTGCATACGAAATATTATCGTGCTCCGCCACATTTAGAAAAAAATTTTTTGGACGACCACCCTGTACATATTTTTCTTTATAGTTTTATTCTTCTTTGACAGTTGTATTAACCACACGCGAAATATACATCACATTTTTTAAATATTTTATTGGGTGACCACCCTGTATTTTTTTTCATATTTTTCCTCCTTGACAGTTGTGTTAACTGCATCTCAAATATTACTGTTCCATCATTTTTTTCCTTGATTAAATTTTAAAGGGGTCCACCCTGTAACGAAACTGTATCCAGTTCTTCGTTGGTAGTAGCGACAACTACCTACCAAATACTATAATTCTCCATCAAGCGGTTTTGTAAATATAGCGCAACAGACAGACACCAAGCCGACAGACAGACAGACTGACTAACGGAATTAAATGACTAATATCCGGAGAAACCTCGAAGGGTGATTTTTTCATGACTGCTATACTTACCTTCGGTAAGCGAGGAAAGTAAAAAGGTTACTAGGAAAAAACTCTTCTTTCCTATTTTATATCTTGTAATTTTGCAATCGGATAAAAAAATGTTTCGGATAAAATTTACTCGCGATATATTTATTAAGTGTATTAAATCTGTAATTTAAATTGTTTTTTTTTTTATAAAAAAAAGTGGTTATGCCATGTCATGGGTTAGTTCTTGTTGTATTTGATATAGCATAAATAACATAAATATGAATAACTTTTCATGAAGCTTGAGTGTTGTTTGTATACTTAGTTATAAGCAATTTATCTATTCAATGCAATTATCGAGCAATTAACAGACGCAAAATCGACTGAATAATATATTTCTATAATTTAAAGATAAATATTTCTCTTTGTGTTAGAAATAACGGATGAAGAGGAAGAACTGCCCTAGTTCATCTAGCCGATTTTTAAACTGTTTTGAGAACACTTATTATTGAAACTGGCAAGATTATTCTCCGGAGCGATTCTTTTTGGTACATGGTCAATGGACATGTTCTAGTCTAAAACACATCGTTCAAAGTAAACGTTCGTTTGATTAAACGTTGCCGAAAGGTAAATGCGAGTTAAATAAAAAAAATGATAAAGCAGTGTAATAAACTGTAACGGTTAGTAAAAAAGATTTACTCTAAGCAATTTTTCACCCACGTTGCTTCTCTCTTAAATGTGTATTATCTAAAATGTTGATATAGTCGAGTAAACTTTAACTTGGCGGGTCCAAAGGTCGCTTCATCATATAAATCATATAGGATCAGACATACGCGACTAGTTTCTCTCTACGTCATTGCAATGACTCTGTGGGCATCGCATATCAAATCGTACGTTGTGTTATCAACTCATACATTTTACTTGACTATATTGAGACATTTCTCATGCATACTTCATTCCGATATTTATTACGACAACACGATGGTAAAAGTAACTAAATATGAACATAACACTCTACATTATACTCTTCGCAGACAGTAGATTTATTGCATCTTTTATACAGGGTATTTCACGAGAAAACGGGCATATATAGATGACACCGAGAATAATCAGTATATATACAAAGCTGGTTGGGCCCTCGTTGCTGAAATACAGGGTGTTTTATATTTTTTTGCTAAAATTTCTTTTGCTTATTACTTAGAATTCATATTTGGCACATATAATACACTGGTGATCCAAAATAAGTAAATGTATGACACACATAAAAAATTCAGGTCCGGACTTGTTCCACAAGAAAACAATATCCTGAATATGTTTTTTTTTATTTCAATATTAAATCCGAAAATCACATAAAATACCTAACAAAATGGATTCATTAATTTTTTTGCCACACTTTTACTGTCTTCGAAATAAATTCCACTAAATAATGCAATATCAGACTTGAAAAAGTATCAATGAATGCAGTCCTCTCCCCGTGCGAGGGGAGGGGGGGAGCTGGGTACTGAGTTTAAGGGCCCGGACTTAGGGGCCTGGGCCCGCCAGATATGTTGACAATAATTTTTATGCTGTCCACCTCAGCTTCAGTACATTTTCTATTGCGGTTCACATGACCAATTGAACTTCTTCTTCTGAATCAATTGGTCTCTGTCATTAATGTCCTCATTATTGTCCTCACTCCATAAAAAGTGAACCAAAACTGATTTAACGTTTAGAAATATTGTTTAAAGTTATCACTGTTGATAATAGTAGTCTTAGTTCAAAATGACAACCACTAGAGAAATTGTAAACAAATGATGTGACAACTTTAGGCAATATTTGCTGTCTTCCTACCAGTGAACTGAGCTAAACTTAAGACATCTAACTTAGTTGGGTGGTCTATTTATTTATTTTTTACCTTAGATTAGCTCAGTCAAATACATTCCCTCTTACCTACGTCAAGTCTACCGAGTTTGATCCTAAACTTTAGAAACTTGCTTAAGTTGATTTAAAGTTGGCGATTGGTCAAATATCTGAAATTTAACAACTCGCACGCATAATCTTTATGGTCTGTTTTTATCGGTCTTTTTGCAAGTTAGTTTAGATAAAAATCTCAAATTTAGATTTTTAAACAGACTTTATCGAGTCTTTTAGAAAATGTAAATATCCGAGGTATGTTCTTTCAACATGATGGAGCCCCACCGCATCTCTCCAACCAAATTAGAAACCATTTAAATGATGCATATCCAAATAATGTCTTTATCGAGAAGGTTCTCATGTAAGACCGGCAAGGTCTCCAGATTTCAACCATATAGATTATTTTTTATAAGGTCACTTAAGAGTGAGATCTACAATATGGGCATTCGTTGCATGGATCTATGAATTCAAAGAATTGTTGAATACCACAACGAAATTATAAACAATCCAGATATGATAAGAAGATGAATCAGTCATCTCGTGAACCGCAACAAAAAATGTAGTGAAGCTGAGCAAAATATTTTGAATAAATTTAATTATGACTCTAATTTGTAAATATGTTTTATGACAATATATGAATTTTTTGTTTTAGGTGCAATCATTCTGTTAATAGTTTGTTGTTATTTATTGATGTTGATATTACACAGCCAGGCAGAAAAAAAAAAGTTCTGTGCACCGGCCCAATTATATGGATTTAGTGTATTTTTCGACGCGGAATCCAAATCCGTAGTCTAAAAAAGATCTATAGTGTCAATTTTGTTTTTTAGTCAAAAACTTAAAACGGTGTAAAATCATAGAAATAATGTAATAACTCTTAACAAAGTGTGAAAAAAGGTAGATGTTTTGTAGTCGAGAGTAGAGAATACAAATTCGAGCCACAGTAAGCTATTTCTATAAATTAAACTGAAATCCGCCCTTATGGGGGGTGAAAACTACCGCTAAAACTCAAAAGATGCAGGTAAGTGTGAATAACATGTACAAGTGCCAAATTTTTGTATCTCTTAGTGCAAAATATTTGACTCTGGTGCGACAATCAGCCATTAAAACTACCCCTACCCCTCATAGGTTTCAAAACGGGAAAAAAATTGAGGCTTTTGTAGTTTTAGGTAGGGTCAAAAAATATGGAGTGAATTCGTTCCAACCAATACATGACTAGAGTCTACCCTTGGTAAGAGCTACCCCCATGCTCAAATGATGAATATAGTTACTATTGAAATTCCGAAAGGGTCAAATACTTATAGCTCATCGTGCCAAATGCACAAATCTGGTACGACAACCATCCAATCTTGATAAGGTTGAAAATTACCCCTAGTGGGGGGGGTAAAAACTACCCCCACAGACGGACGGATTTCATTGCTTCTAATATCCTGGAACAAAAATTTAGGCATTTGTAGTTTTAGGCAGGGTAGACAAATATGTGTTTTATTTATTATAGCATATCTGCTTTTAGGGTGGCCCATCTTTTTCGAAATCGAAATTTTTTATTTCTCACCCCTGCAAATGGTTCCATTTGAAGAAAAAACAGTCCCGTCAAAATATTATTGAGGCAAATTGAAGGCAAGGGGTGCCGCAGAATGCATTATTATGCAATAATAAAAGTAAATGGAATTATTTACATTCTTTGGTTGATGCATTGTTTTTTTTTATCAGCAACATTTATCTTTAGAATGACTAATCAAGTCATACAAATATCAAAGACATTATCTGTTGTGACTATGACATGTGTCATACTACTGTAAATTCTTAGTCTAAGAAAACTAGACTAGAAGTTTTTGAAATAAAACTCTCGTTTTATCTTTGTGTATTTTATTATGAAACGTTTTTTTCATACATAGTACCAAATATTATCCTAAATCTACAAGACATATAGTAATAAAAACAATATTTTTTGCACTAGGCCAAAGCATGCGACAGGGTTTCTCTTTTTACATTTGGAAACTGTGATTTATAATCATTTACAACTTGGAGTAAAAACTGTTTTTGGTCTTCATTTTTTGTTAAAATGTCATTATAGTCAGTAATAAGTTTGATTCCTCTCTCAGCGGCATCATTTACAACTTTAATTTTGTTTACAATATTGAAACATCGGGTATAACTTTCATTTTCCCTCCATGTTGTTGGATCATTTTCCAAAAATTCCATAGACAAACCTAATTTTTGAAAAAACTGTTTAATGTTCTCGCATATGAAGTCCTGAATTTCCTTGTTTTCAACGTCAGTAATGTTACTAATCATAAGTCGTTTAATACCCTCTTGATTTGGTGCTTTCCTATTCAAAGCTTTAACCATTTCTCTTTTAGTGGTAACTGAAATATCGTCATCAAAGAAAGATAAGCCAACATTTACTGAATTAAGGTACCACAAATGGTTCACTATTTTCCTACTTGCGGCTTGAGATATTTCTTTGTCAATATTTTGATAATTAATGAGTTCTTTACAAAAGTCTAAGTCATGAAGCGGTGCTTTACTAGCAAATGACGCTGTAAACCAGGCCTTTACATAAACCTTTACAATAAAGAGACATATATCTTCAATACCTATTTTTTCTTTTTTAGTTAGTTGGAACTGATCTTGGAAAAAAAATATTTTTAGACAGTAAATGGCTTTGGCCATCCAACGTGCATGATGAAATGTCCCTGGTTGATAGAATGTCGTGTGAGTGGGCTCTTCTTCAACAAAAAGTTTAGAAAGCATTAAAAATTCTTTATAATCATCACGAAGCTGTTGCAAAGTTAAAGCTGCATTTAGAAACTTTACAATTTCGGCTTAACTGGTTGTAAAATGTGTTTAATTTTTGATACCTGAAATCCAGTTTTTAGTTTATTTTGATCTTATTTTAGGCCAAAATTCCCTAAAACGTTTAAATAGTGGCACATTTGGACCAGATGAGGAAGGCATTTTTGTGTCAAACACACTTCTCAAAACCACTTCAAAAATATGATGTCTACAAGGAAAATATAGAATATCTCTTTCTAATTTTTGTTGCAATAGTGTGGCTGCCCCTTTTATATAACCCATATTTGATGCTGTTGTATCACAACAGAAAGCTATTACCTTTTCGTCCAAATTCCATTCACAAAGCACATCATAAACTGCTTCAGTCTGTTCTCTTCCAGTTGAATTGGGCAAAGCTGGTACTCCAAGTAGTTGTTCAATATCTCCACTAGTAACTAAAATAGCAAGTCTATCGATATTTCCCATTCCAGTGAGAGAAGGTAAAAGTTTTCCATCCCAATGGATGACTGGGGCCGGCAATTCAGAATTACCGAAGGCAGTTTTTAATATTTCAGCTCTTTCTTCGCGGATGCGTTGTCTAGAGCGCTGAAGTGTGGTTCTGCTGATGGACAAAGATGTGGTGTCATGTCCTAGTGCTTCTGCTACTGCCGTCAAAATATGGACTCCATACCTGTCGCTTATTTTGCAAGCATCAAATGCAGCGGCTATTTTTGGTGTGATGATGTTACATGTTCCATACAATCTCCTCTTTTTTGGCTGTGACGGGCCAGGCTGGTCTTGTAACAACTCTTCTTGGGCTTCGATTATTTCATCTTCATTTTCGTTGGAGTCGGCTGAATTACTACTTGATGATGGACAGGTGACTGTTTCCTCTAATCTAGCTTTTTCTTGTTGACTTCGTTGCATTCGTTCGGATAATTTCTGTTATTTCTCCTCAGCTGATTTTTCTTGAGAAGCAAGTTGGTAATCAATACCATGCATAAATCCAGGACGTCCCTTTTTTCTTTGGTTAATTGAAAACTGCTTATCTTCATCTATTTTCATCAACTCCAATGCATTTGCATGAGAAATGTCAAAAAGATCGTCCAATTTTTCAACGAAATTTTTTTCTTTAACTCCCGCACTGGCCCTTTTAGCCGATTTTTGTAAGTTCCTCCACTCTGCATAAAGCTTATCTAGTTGTTTAACACAATGAAAATCCTGACGTGTCGGAATGCGATCTTTATCCCAAAAAACTGACACCTCTTTTATTGTTAATTTAGCACTTTCATGTACACTTAGCTTCACTTCACGAATGTTATAAAAGAGCACTTGTAATACTTGTCTATTAGACGGCAATTTATTGCCAATGATTTGTGACGAATAGTGTCCAACTAAGTAAATGAAAGTATCCTTTCGTAAGGATCTAACATCAGCCATCGTTAAATGTTTTTTCAAAAAGGAACGTATGCTAGAACTTATAATGTCACCACTGTAAAACACAATTGCAAACTGACATAAAAACCTACCGTAGGTTCATTATATTTCCAAACTTCCAAAACAAATAATTTCTAGGAAATAATTACACCAATAAAACATTATGAGAAAAGAAGTAGATATTTGTATTTTAAGTAAAATTTAAGTGTATTACCGTAATAAAATCTTATCTACAAATTTCTACCTGAATGCGGCACGGGTTACCGTTCACCGAATTATCTGAAACTTTGACATAAATTATTCCTAGTATAATAGTATATTTTCGTGGGGTGAGACTTAAAAATACGCAAAAAAAATTCACCCCCTATAGAGATGGGCCACCCTACTGCTTATTCAACTGTTTATTTTAACATTTATCACCTTATCTATCTTTTAATCTGTGTAAAGCTATTCTTTTTCCTATTTATATCATACTTTCGACCATCAATCCAAATATTTTCTTATGATTTTTCTCTCTTATCTTCGAAATATCTTCTCCGTCGTTTTCTTTTCCTTTTTTTTAGTCAAATATATAGGGTATATCTCTTCAGTGACCATTTTTTTTCTATCTTTGTAAGCTATATACCTAAATTAACTAAATTTCCGTCTGTATGTGGGGGTAGTTTTTACCCCCCCCCCCCCCAATAGGGGTAATATTCAATCTTATTAAACAGATTGGGTGGTTGTCGTACCAGATTTATATATTTGGCACAATGAGCGAATTTTACTAGCACCCACTTGTAACATTTAAGCATGGGTGTAGCTCTTACTACCCTTTAAGGTTTTCGTGAAGGACAACAAAAACATATATTTTTTTCAAGTTCTGACCTAAATTTTTTTATGTCATACATGTACTGATTCAGGATCAATCATTCAAATATATAAGACACACATACATTACCCTTATTATACTCTTCGCAAATACGAAAACGAAGAGTATATTGCATTTGATCGGCACATTTCTAAAACCGTAAATATCGCTCGCAGACAAACAATTTTCATATCATTGTGTTAGTGAACGAATTCTGAACAACTTTCAAAATGTCCGTCTGTCCGTCCGTCCGTCACGTTTCTTGTAAGCACGATAACTCGAGAACTCGAACTGTTTCCAAGCCGAACCGGCCTACCCCGCCCAGCCTCACATCCACCCCAACGCTACCTGTCCGTGTGGCTGGCTCCGGGTTAGAGTCCGGGGGGCGCATATACTGTACACATAATATCAAATAAAGTATTGTTGACTGATTGAGGGTCCCAGGTTCGAAACCTACATGGGGTATGGTATAGTTTTTTTTTTTAATTTTTACTTTTACTTTTAGTTCATGCTATGAAATTAAAAATGTCCAAAACTAATATTATTTACAAAGAACTGCGAAGAGTATCCTATAGAATGTGTAACAATTATATAAAAAGTTTAGTAAACCGACGAAGAGTACGTTTTTAGCTTGTATTTTAATTTGTAAATTGATTTGTGTTTTCAATTTCATCATTTTCGATGATACTGTGTTGCTGAAACACGTGTCAGTATAATTCACAATATTTTGGTGTTTGTAGAAACTACTTCGGTATTAGTATCACAGCAAAGTGCAGCCCTCTTTAGGGCCAATTTTTAAATTAAAATATCCTATAACATTTTTACTTATAAATCGTTTTCTTTCAAAAACAATAAATAGGCTAATTATCCTACAGTCCAGATTTCAGTACAATCGAACTTTCAGTTCTAAATTTATCGGGCTTATAAAAAAAGCGTAACGGACAGACATTTTGAAAGTTGTTCAGAATTTGATGACTATTCAATGATATGAAAACATTTTCTTTACAAAGAATATTTACGGTTTTAGCAATGTATATAAAAATGCAATATATCGTTCGTTTTCGTATTTGCGAAGAGTATAATAATAGCTTTGAGTAAATCTCAGGCATCCTGAAAACAAATAAAGCTGTTTATATCTTTTGGCCGGGTACGCCAGTTTATTCCAATGTCATAAATCAAAATATAGGTTTTTTTTTCACAAACTCGTAAAAAGTTTATATTTTAATACCACAATATATGCTTTATATAAGATGATAACTGATAAGACATAACTAGATATTATGTTTGTCAGTAAAATATTAATAGCCCTCTTTGCAAAAATACTTTTCGGTTCATCAAAATTCCTAGCAGGATTGTATACATAATCGTGAGATAGGAGAATTTCGTGATACAGCTTTTTAGTAGCGTAAGTAATATTTTTAAAATTTATTGTTAGTTTGCCAGCTTACTGAGTACAATAAAATGGAGTCTTATTTTTCTATAGTAGTAATATCATGTTTTGTATCATGCATTTTTTCTTTATATGAGTTGTTTAGTGTAGTCTTCTTCAGTTTTATTTACCTTATTTCAATCATCATTATGTAAATTTCGATAAATTTTGTTACCTTTAGATAATTTAATGTGCTTAACTAAAATTTATAATAGTAATAATAATAACAACAGTTCATATAAATGTAAGTATAAAACATTTATTTATTTTCATTTTTCTTAATATACAGGAATCTCGGTAAATACATCAGAATATTTGGGGGGGGGGGGGGGTGATTATACGAGTTAAAATAATGGTAGTACTTAGTTCCTTAAGAAAATCTCAATAGTAATAGAGTTACAGTTACTTAAAATTCAAGTTTTTCTCTTTTTGACATAATCCACTTTGTATTGTATACTAATCAAGTTGATTTTGGCACACACATTTAGTGCAACGAGCTCTCTTGTAATAAGTAATAGTTTATTATCATACAACCAGAGGGCACTTTATCTGCACTTTATCGCCCTTAAAGTTGGCTAAATAAATCAAATTTTCAATAAAGCATTTTGCAAATTAATCGTCTTGCTTCTAATTCATAACTAATAAGTTTCTATTGTATTATTATAAACAAGAGATATAGTCCTGTCAATAAATGGTTTCTAGAGGGAAATGCCGAGATCACAATTTTTGACTTGCTGTGTTTGGACTATTTAGGAGGTAAACATACCAAAAGTTCCCGAACATAGGTGCGGGGGTGCGGGGGGGGGGGGGCGAAGAAGATCCCGGTTTTTAGTTTTTCGCTCATATCTCGAAAATGGTTAGCCATATGCAAAATTAAAGCTGACTAAATTTTTTACAAAAATTTTTGTATAAATTTTTTTCGTATCTGTTATGGTTCAGTAATGGATTGTATTTCTTTTAACTGTATTCCAACTTTATTATAAATTTATTATAAATTAAAAAAAAAATTAATAATCAAAAAATATGTTGTACAGATATCCGTTTCACAGCAGACTGAACTCAAATATCGAATAAAAAATGTCTCTGTGTCTGTAAGTGTGTGTGTGTGCTTGTATATGTATGTGTGTTCCGTTTCTTGTAAAAACGATAACTTCTGTTAGATTTAAAATATTTAATTACAATTTGGAACATATGTAAAACAGCATAGTACAATAATCCCTATTGAAATTGGGCCATCTCTGTAAAACATGGTGATAACCAGAGGCCTACAAACTCTCACAACATAATAATCTTGTTAAAAACACCATGTTCCAAATTTTAGGACAACATTGATTTAATTTAAATAAAGTTCGTTTGAATCTAACGTACACCCGTATATTGCGGTTTATAAATCTTATAATTCTTCATATTTTTGTATGCTTAATCAAAAAAACGCATTTTGCTCTAAAATTAAAATAAAACCTATTTTACGTAAGAGTGAAAATTTGTAGGTTTCTGGTTATGACCATTTATTACAGATATGGCCCAATTTAATAGGGATTATTATACTATGCTGTTTTACATATGTTCCAAATTGTAATTAAATGTTTTAAGTCTAACAGAAGTTATCGTGTTTATAAGAAACGGTATACACACACACACACATATACATTCGCGCAAACACACACTTACAGTCACAAAGACATTTTTTTATTCGATATTTGAGTTCAGTCTGCTATGAAACGGATATCTGAAAAACAATTTTTTTTCCACGATGATCATTAAAAAAAATTTTCATTATAATAAATTCGGAATACAGTTAAAAGATATACAATCCATTACTGAACCATAACAGATACAAAAAAAAACCACTGCCCAAGAAATCACTACTTCCACATCCAGATTTTCTATCCAAATCCCATAACGAAAAAATTTTGCATGTGGAAATAATTATTTATAGAACTTTAATAATATAATATTTGAAATCGTCTACCCCAAAAACCCACACAACGATATCTCACACGGTAGTGGGGTGGGGGGTGGTGATATGGGGGTGTTAGTGGGGGTGGATGAAGTAAAAAAATATTTTGATGCTTTTGGTCCTTGTACACACACTAAGTCACAATTTTTTTTTCATCCTCTTTAATAATGGTGTAGGTGGTAATGGGGGTGGCTAATGCCAAACATTTTTTTGAAACCTTAGCTTCTCTTGTATACACTAAATACCAATTTTATGGACTCTTACCTGCTTGATTTACCTATTTACCCCTCCATTTGCCCCATTTTACCCTCCAACCCTTCGACGGAATAAGATGAAAATATAATCTAGTTAAAGTACATACGTGTACCAAATTTCAAGTCAATATCTTAAACGGTTCCAGAGTAAACGTGCGCACAAAAAAAGTTACAGACCGACAGACAGACAGACCGACACACAGACAGAAACTTTTCTTTTCGCTCAAATTTAAAATCTCGACGTTTCATGACCTTCTAAACCTATTTGAACAATACAAATTTTCAAAATTCTTTTTGTCGTTGCTATACTTCCACTGGATGTGGAAGTAATAATAGAAAAATTATTGTAGAAAATTTAGTCAGCTTTAATTTTGCATATAGCCAGTTTTTAATTATGGCTAACCGTTTCCGAGATATGAGCTAAAAATTAAAAATCGGGACCTTCTTCTTACAAAATAAATATTAGAAAATTTGACGTAAATTTCAAAATAAATCAAATTATTTCCTGCTTTAACTAAGTGATCGATAAAGTTTGTAATCAATTTATATAAATAATAAATGTTACTACTATGATAAATTCTGCTTCAGTTCCCTCAATACTTTAGGAAAAGACAATGTGGTAATGTAGTCATTACCACATCAGTGTAGTCGTCGAGCTCTCAACGAAACTCAAATAAATTTATTTAATATCCTCGACGAAGATAATCGACGAAGATAAAATGTTTTTTAAAAGAGGAAATAATTAGAAGCGTTAACTTTTTTATTTTTTGCCATAAGAACTTGGAATTTTTTTCTATTAATAGCTGCTTGCTAATCGGGGTGGTAGTCCACGGTATTTTAGAAGAAATAATTTATAAAGTAATAATATTTGGGATGCGTACTCTAGATAGAGTTAGAAATAGATACACGAAAAGTTCCCCCCCCAATTTAAGGGTGGAACGTCCTTTTTTTGCAAAAAACCACCCCCAACGAGGACTTAACACTGGTTTTGCACTTTTATCTTGTAAACCGTTCGTCGGAAGAGAAAAAAGTATAGGAAATAAAAAATTTGTCGTTAAATTCTGCATAAAAATTGTCGTATTAACATTGTAGCTTATCCTCACCTATTTCGCGCTAACAGCGCTACCCCGAACAGAGGGGTAGTTTGGGGGCGCAGAGGTAAAAATCGATCCTATTCTATGTTTCACTGCGAATATCTTAAAACCGGTTACTTTGACGAGAAAAATGCTCAAGAATGAGTTTATAGAGCGGAATTTTCTCTGTAAGATGCATATATAGCGGGTTTTGACGCAAGTGATTTTTATGTATTTTCCCCTTTTTTCTAAAAAGCTGTGTTTTTCAATTTGAGCTCGTTTCCACAGTACCCACGAGGTAGAGCTCTCGGTGCGTTTTCTATAAAGGTGGATTCCTCTGTAGGACTATTCCACTAAAATTCTTTCCAATTTCACTCATTAAGGGGTTCCTCATCGACGAACTCTTCTTCTAATTCAGAATTTAAACATCTTTACCCAAGGCAATTAGAGCACATTGTTGAGCAACGCAATCCAACCTTAACAGAGCTGCATCGTTTTCCGCAACCCTTTTTGCTGCTGCAAGATATTAGTTTTAGGGTGGAAATTGGTGCTGGTAACACGGTGGTATAAATGGGTGCTAAAATGTTGCCTACTTTCTTTCAACCCCATTCCGTTGGTTCCAAGTTTTCTCCTCGCCAAGCATGAATTTGGAGAAATACTCTGTAAGAATGTTGACGCAATGCTTCAGATGTTGGTGGCAGTCTTGAGTAGAATCCCGGCAGTACTAGATTGACCGACTAACTTATTGAAGATAATGAATCTTTGCTGATTCAAAGATGTCTTTTTTTTTCGGGGAGGGGGTTGTATACTGCTAGCGCGAATTGCTCTCCAGCACGTAATTTCTTTTTCTGAAATCGATCGGCAATATCTACATTTTCCGCGCGGTTTCAGATCGAAAAATGCACAATTTCAGTATTTTAGTCCGTTGCTAAGAATCTATCAGAAAGCAGACCGGAAAAGATCCGTTGCCAAGCATCGATCAACAAAACCGTACGGGAATGTTACTTTCCCGGCCTAGGCCACGAAAGTAACATTCCCGTACGGTTTTTTATGTATATTTTGGACAGTAAATAAATACACGCAGACAAACCAACTCACATTAAAAAACTGCTGCCCAAGGAATCACTACTTCCACATTCAGATTTTTTTATCTAAGTCACTCGCAACGAAAAAATTTTGTATGTGGAAATAATTGTTTATGGAACTTTAATAATATAATATTTCAAATCCTCTACCCCAAAAACCCATAAAACGATACCCCACATCGGTGGGGGTGGTGATAGGGGGTGGTAGTGGGGGTGGATGAAGTAAAAAAAACATTTTGAGGTTTCTGGTTCTTGTACACACCCTAAATCACATTTTTTTTTCATCCCCTTTAATAATGGGGTGGGGGTGGTAATACCAAACTAAATACCAATTTTATGGACTATTACCTGCTTGATTTATCTATTTTCCCCAAATTTACCCCAATTTACTCCCCAACCCTTCGACGGAACAAGATGAAAATATAATCTAGTTCTAAATCTCGTTAAAGTACATATGTGTACCAAATTTCAAGTCAATATCTCAAACGGTTCCAGAGTAAACGTGCGCACAAAAAAAGTTACAGATAGACCGACAGACAGAAATTTTTTTTTCGCTCAAACTTAAAATCTCGACGTTTCGTGGCATTCTAAGCCTATTTGAACAATAAAAATTTTTCAAAATTTTTTTGTCGTTACTATACTTCCACTGGACGTGGAAGTAATTGCATTTATTAGTAAGCAGTTAGATTGTAATGAAGAAATGTTATGGATTAATACAAATTCCTTAATTTATAATAATATTGATTGTGATTTCAGAAAAAATAGTATGTGTACTTCGGTGTGAAAGCACATTCCCGGACTTCGATGCTTGTTGCATCGTCGTCCGGGAATGTATTGCTTTCACACCTAAATACACAATATACCATTTTCGTTGAGCTACGGTTGCTGAATATACGGACAACCTCTTCGAGATATTTTCTTTTATTGACGCATTCCACCGTTTGCACTTTTCCTTTGCCAAAGAAAGCTGAAGTGGTATCGCATCCACCGAACGCGTGTACAAACAAAACTGTCTCCTTACAGCTTTTTAAAACTTCCGAGGACTGCAAGTCACGAGAACTCTAAGCTTTATTTTTTATTTTTCCCTGAGCCTCTCTTAAGAAACGGATATCTTTATCTTCAGGTGGGACAGCGATAATCAATGACCACTGTATCGTTTTCGTGAGATTCATTTAAGGCGGTTTGAACTATGAGTACGTCAGCATCGTCTACAGCAGTAATTGTTTTGATTCTCTCATTTTTAAATCTTTCCACTAATTGTGAAATAAAACATTCCTTGTTTGTGAGATTGTTTATCATTTTATTTTGCGTTTAAGTCAGTGGCGTGTTCTCATTGAAAATAATCTCCGGTGAAATGCGTTTCAAAAGTCGCTGCTGTCTTTCGATGCTCTTCGTACTGCAGGCATTGTCAGCATATCCGTCAAACACTACAGTCACTTTTTGGCCGTAATGATAAGGAATAAAGCGAACGTAGGCTGTATAAACGTCGTCAAAGGTGCCCTGCTTCAGCCATATTACACGATGAATCAAATTGCCGTCATCAACAATGAACTGGCAATCGGAAAAATCTATTGGCCTCTCTCGTACAGCATTAAAAATATCTTAGTTTTTCTCATTAACCCTTTCTCATCGAAGAGAGGAAGAGAAATTGAAACAAGCTCAATGTTGAAATATGACTCCAAATCTTCTTTTGAGTGAACAGTATAGATTATCCTCTGATATATTTGCATGGAGTCGAAAAACACAGCTTTGTGGAAAAAAGGGGAAAATACATAAAAATCATTTGCGTCAAAACCCGCTATATATGCATCTTATAGAGAAAATTCCCCACTATAAATTCATTCCTGAGCATTTTTCTCGTTAAAGTAACCGGTTTTAAGATATTCGCTGTGAAATTTGGAATAGGATCGATTTTTACCTCTGCGCCCCAAACTACCCCGCTGTTCGGACGCTGTTAGCACGAAATAGGTGAGGATAAGCTACAATGGTACTAGGACATTTTCATGCAGAATTTGACGATAAATTTTTTATTTCTTATACTTTTTTCTCTTCCGACGAACGGTTTACGAGATAAAAGTGAAAAACCAGAGTTAAGTCCCCGTTGGGGGTGGTTTTTTGCAAAAAAAAGGACGTTTCACCCCCAAATTGTGGAGGAACTTTTCGGGTATCTATTTCTAACCCTATTTAGAGTACGCATCCCAAATATTATTACTTTCTGAATTATTTCTCCTATTCAGTGTTTTTTAATCTAATTTGCGTGTACTATGGGTATTTGGAGAGATTTTGCTAATTATTTTTTAGATATGTTCAGCCGTTTTCGAACTATAGCAATTTTTTCAAGCGTGACTTAAATGGCAGTAAGTATGCGACTGAAATAATGTTAGTTGAATAGTTCAATCAACTGTGCTTGCGTTGGTGAGTTAAATGGAAAAAATGCAAGTGTGACGTCACTACTGCTATTTTAATTACAGAAGTATAGTTATTAGTGGAGTAAAAAACGGGAAAAGTCGCTTCCTTATCGAGTTTTTTTTTAATCTTAGAACAAACCGAGACATATACCATTTCGTTGAGTAGGTCGATGTTCATTAGAAATCATGAAATACGACATTTTTTAGTAGTCACGGACATTGCTATTTTAAAAAGGTGTTCAATTTTGTTTTTTTTAATCATGTTTTTTTGAACATCTAATGCCATATCTCAAAAACGAATGGAGATATCCACATGAACTTTTTTTGTTATAAAACACACACTTAAGCGCCTCTATCTGTGTATAGTATTGTTCATTAAAACATTTTTAAGCATGTTAAAAACTTAGATAACCTTGAAAGTTCAGAAAATACGCAGTCAAATTTTCACTAAGCTACAAACTTTTTTGGTTTTGGAAATTTTGTATAATATGCTACGAAGAAAATAAAGCTAAAAGACCAAAAAAGTTTTTGATAGCATAATTCTTATTGTGTCTTTGATAGTTTAGGTACAGTGATTTTTTTGGAGCGCACCAATTGCAGAAATTGATTATTAATACGCCCACGTCCACTAAAACTAACTAGTCTCACGGCGGTATACGATCAACGTTATTCGTTTTCGTCAAAGGTAAAATTATAAAACCGCTTCCCAAGGAATCACTACTTCCACATCCAGATCTTCTATCCAAGTCTCTCACATCGAAAAAAATTTGAATGTGGAAATAATTGTTTATGGAACTTTAATAATAAAATATTTGAAATCGTCTACCCCAAAAACCTATAAAACGATATGCCACATCGGTAGTGGGGCTGAGGGTGGTGGAATGGGGGTAGTAGTAGTGGTGGATAAAGTAGAAAACATTTTGAGGCCTTTAGTTCTTGTACACACACTAAATGATAATTTTATTTCCCCCCCCTTGAATAATGGGGTGGGAGTTGGTGATGGGGGTGGTTAATGCCAAAAAAATTTTGAGACCTTAGCTTCTCTTATATATACTAAATACCAATTTTATGGACTCTTACTTGCTTGATTTGCCTATTTACCCCCATTTACCCCCCAACCCTTTAAGTTGTACCTATGTATTTTAACGAGATCTGGAATCTAGTTCCAGATCTCGTTAAAATACATAGGTACACTTGTACCAAATTTTAAGTCAATATCTTAACGGTTCCGAAGTAATCGTGCACAAAAAAAAGTTACAGACAAACCGACAGACAGAATTTTTTTTGCTCAAACTTAAAGTCTCGACGTTTCATGACATTCTAAGCCTATTTGGACAATAAAAATTTTCAAAAATATTTTTGTCGGTACTATACTTACACTGGATGTGGAAGTAAAATGTGTAACGATATTCTTTCCCTTATTACCACTTGTATTATATTGTAGAACGTATGGCCATTGTGCGAATTGTGCGTGGATTATCTGCTAAAAAAATATTTAAGATAAAAGAGCAATCTAAGTTTCATTGTAAAATGGAGTGGATTTTATGTGGCGTAGTAATAGAGGAGAACGACAAACTTGTGCACAAGCTATGGAAACAGGGTTTCTATAATTAGAGCTGCGGAAATTAAAAGAGACTTAATTTAGGATATTTTATTCTTTTTTGTTATCTAATTTAGGCGAAAAGAATACGTTTACTCAATTATTGGGTGGATCTAGGGTAAAAACGCAATGCATGGGAGTTTCGGATAGGGGCTCTGACACAGGAAATGTCGGATACAAATATTAACATTACCACGTTCAAAAAAAAAGTGCTTTAAGAAACTGTCTTTTCTATTTAGCTCCAATAATAACGCAAAAAAAGGAAAACTCGATAGTTTACTTTTTATCAAAACACTCCAAAATTATTACTTTTCCTAAACTTCTCTTTATGGAATTTTATTAGCCCCCTAGTTGCGCAACTTTTTTTTTCATTTACTATATATTATTTTTTACAGTTTCCGAGATCCCAATGCAATGCATTTTTATCCCAGATACTCTATTTAAGATTTTTAATTCCTTTTTGCCTTCAACCTTAGTCCTTAATGCGCCACTGGAAAAAATAAGTTATCCTTTCATATCATAAAACGTGATAAAACAGTCCTAAACATAAAAAAATAAGAATGAAAAGTTCCGTTACACACAATACATAATCATTATTATTCGTAAGTGCCGCGCGCGTACGCTTCGACAATTCCTCCATACTAAAAAATTCGTAACTAGCAAACTATTGCTATTAATGAAAATATTTTTTTTTTCTATAAACTTTTTTAGTCTATTGACTTCATTTTCTTCATAGCAAGTTACACAAAATTTTCAAAAACAAAAAAGTTCCTCGCTTAGTCAAAATTTGATGGCGTATTCTCTAAACTTTCAGGGTCATCTACGTTTTGGCATGTTCACATTTTTTTTTATTGGCAATCCTATATATAGAAAGAAGCGCTTAAGTGTGTGTTTTAAAACAAAAAAAAGTTCGCATCGATAGCCCAATTCGTTTTTGAGATATGGCAATAGATGTTAAAAAAAATTAAATTTTACACTTTTTTAAATAAGAATATCTAAAAAATGTCGTATTTCGTATTTTTATGTGTAAAATGATGTTGTTGGTAATACCCAATGTGTCTTATCTTGTTCTAAGCTGATAAAAAAAACGACACAATTTTACTTCTTTTTCGCTGCTCTATATCTTTCTGTCCTTGATTACTTGTAGTGTGGAGAGTTTTTCCAATTATTTCTTTGATAGCTCCAAACGTTTCCAAGTTATAAAGACTTTTATTTAATTATTTTTTTTTATATAGTCGTTACTGTATCGTTACTGTATGGGTGTTACAGTGCGAGAAGAGGCAAGGAAAAGAATTCTTTAATTTCACAGGATTGCGATAAAATGGCGCTTTTAAAAGCAACTATCGTTTTGATTTTATTTTGAGTAGAATACGAAAATGGCTGCCAATATTTTTCTATCATGTTTAATGTAAAAACCTTTTGTAAAATATAAAATGTAAGATATATATATAAAATATAAAATATAAGAAGAAGCAAGCATTTGCGGCACAATAAAGACAGCTATTTTTTTAGCAATTTTTTATGACAGTGACTAGTAAACAGTAGTAAAGGAAACAAATATTTTTTATATTTTTAACCGACATTAGAATTTAGAAACGCAGGAGATTCTCAATTCGTATTTTTCCTTTTTTTTTACATGTATGCAAACATTACTCTGAATTAGCTTAAGGGACTGCTGTGAAATTTCTCAAACTGTAAGGCATGGCTCGGCGGTGGTCTCATATTAATTTCATCCAGGTACGTCTAGTACGAGGTTAGCAAAAATCGGAAATAAGATTACATGGGCACACAAAATAAAAAAGTGGTTCCTTCTTCTGGTTAGACCAACTTATTTTTATGTATTTTGACGCGCTGAATTCAAATCCGAAGTCAGAATTGCTCTATCACCCACAATTTTTTTTGTAAGTCGCGAAAATAACCTAAGAAAAACTCTTAATTTAGGATATTTTCGGGTTTTACTAAAAATTGGTGGGTGATGGAGCTAAACGGATACCTAATTCATATTCAGCACGTCGAAATACATAGATATTGTCCAATGGAGTCTCAGAAACAGATCATTTTTCACTTATTTTAGTGTGACTGTGTAATATATTATATACACGGTTTTCTAGAAAATGGCGGAGGATCCGGTTATCTAATATATAAAAATCTCCTGTCAGAGTGTTTGTTATCGAACTCCTCCGAAACGGCTTGACCGATTTTTATAAAATTTTTGGTGTATATTTGGTAGGTCTGAGAATAGGTCGCAGGCTATTATCACCCTAGGTGATAAGGGTGGCCCTATCCAGAAATTTCCTTTTTATTTTTTGGACAAAAATTTATAAATTATATGGCAAAACAACGTTTGCTGGGTCAGCTAGTATTCACATATTATAGGCACACACACACACACAAATGGTCTGTTTCTGGGACTCCATTGTGCAACACCCTATGTGTTTCGACTTGCGAAATATGAATCAGTTGTCCGTTTAGCTCCATCACCCACCAGTTTTTTGTAAATACCGAAAATAACCTAAATTATGAGTTTTTTTTGATAGATTATTTTTAAGGTCCGATATTCTTCTTAAAAACTTAACCTTAACCTTAAAAACATCACTACAGAAAAATGGATACACACCGAAGGACATAGACAACGCAATAAATAGACACGATACAACCAGAACAGAAGAAGAAAAAGAAGAAAAGAAATACACGGCAACAGCCTACCTACCGTATATACAAGGATGTACGGATAGAATCGGAAGAGTTTTGGAGAAAAAGAACGTCAAAATAATATATAATGCGAAACAGAAGATGGCACAACATTTTCCCAAATACCAAGGTCCAGAAGAACTAGAAACACCAGGAGTGTATAGCATTCCGTGTTCCTGCTTACAAGTTTATATCGGAGAGACCAAACGACGTATAAACACCAGACTCATAGTACACATTAGAAATACAAAGAAATTCTACAAAATCAGCAGTTGCCGAACATTCAGATAAAGAAACCGGCCATTTGATAAAATTCGACAAAACCAAGAAATTAGCCAACACTAAGAATTATTGGCCAAGAAGATACAGAGAAGCCATTGAAACAAATAAACATCCGAATAACTATAACCGTGACACCGGACTACAATTACCAATAACGTGGAAGTCAATGTTCCGCATGAGCAATGATCCGCAACACGCCTCCTGATAACCTGTATAAATAGAGGAGCTCAGTTCAGCAGAGCTCACTTCGCTTCAGAAGAAGACCACGACAAAATGGTCGAAACGTCAAGCACTCAACCAAGTCTACGCGGAAGAAGACCCGGAAACCAGCAGCCAGATCATCAGCTCCGCGAAAGCCTTAGCACCAAGAAGAAGAAACCGTTTTTTTATTTTGTGTGCCTGCGTTCTTTTAGTCGAGAATTTGGCGAAGTCGCCGGTAATAATTTAATTTCTTTAAATTTAATTATGTGATAAAAAATTCAAATTTCATCGGAATTGCATTAAAATTGGCACTGTCGTGAGCAGAAAAAAATAGGACAACTATTTTTTTCTAATGTAAATCTATCTGTATTTGCACACTTGCAATGAATTTTGACAAATAACTGACAATGTCACAAAAATTAAAGTTAGATGTACACAACTAGATTTTAGCAAAAATACGTTATAAGACTTGTCCCATTTTTTTTGCGCACGACAGTACTTAGGTATTTTAGAAGCAGCGAATTACGAATCTGATATCAAAAGTTACGAATTCAAAATGGCGAATCCAATGTGGCTGCGATAATTGCAATATTTTTGCAGAATTAGTTTTCAATATTCTAAGAGAACCCTATGTGATAGAAGAAAACTGTAATAATATTTGATTTAAAGTGAATTATGTTGATACACCATGACCAAAAAAAATTTAAAGGTTGTGTCAACATTTTCTTTTTGCAGGCCAGTGTTTTTGTGGGGCATAGTGGCATTCACTTAAGTCGTTTAATATTTTTTAGAACCACCACTGGGCTCTAATAAAGAAATATTGTCACCGTGGAAAAAGTCGCCAATAATATTTTAAAGAAGTACTTAAGTAAAAATATGGTCTTTTTAAGTTAATGCTTATACGTTATTTCATATTAAATAGAGTGTAAGAGGTCTTCGTTTATTTAACAACTAAATATAATGTTTTTCTAATGTTTTTAATACATTATACATAAAAATAAGAACAAATTGCCAATAACTGGATAAAGTGAAGGTAAAATTGCAATTTACGAAGTAAAGAAAGAGGATAGGTCAGTACAACATATGTAACCAGCAGATGGTATGTAAGTAGAGAAAGCCATTTGAAAATATTTTTAATCTAAAATCAAATAATTATGAAAAAAAGCATAGCAGGATAAGCATGTGTTAGCTGCCCCCACACCAATCGGGCCGATATTTTGAGCATAAGTTGATAGTAGTCTTAGATGAAATTTTCCAAAATATCATTTTTGCAAAACCATTTTTACGATTATGGGGGTAAAAAGAAAAATGGAAATTTTCTCAAAAACAGATAAACCGATTTTCATGAAAAAATATATGTTATGGCTTATGATGGCACGAACGTAGAAAAAAATTATTGAGTCCATTCGTCGAAAAAAAGTGATGAAAAAATGTTTTCAAAATAAAAAAAAAATCTTTAGGGGATGTTCTCGAGGCACATCCATCATTTGCTTTCAAATAAATGCTTATATGCTCCTTTAAAACATATCCAATTTTCAAAGCGATCGGAAGGGTACAACGTATTCAAAATTGATAATCATGGGCATACTGCTGGCGGCACGGTTCATTACTACATCTTACTACCACAGTCACTGGCGGCCATTACACCTCTACTATACCGTTTATATCAGTACCAAACTTCAAGAAGTATGGTGCAGATATTTTAAAATTATCTGACGTCAACTATTGGAGTAAACATAATCTAGTTTGAAAATCTGAACATTTTGCAATGAAGACGTCTGTAGTCAGCCTACGAAAGAACAAGTTTTCAAGGTCCATCACAAGGAGGTTACAGTGCCTCTCACTAGTCGGGGTGCCTGTTTATTGTGAGTCCCCTTGCCTCTCACGAGTCGGGGTTTTTATCGTGAGTCCCTTTGTCTCTCACTAGTCGGGGCGATTGTTTATTGTGAGACCCCATATCTCTCACAATTCGGGTTCATATGATTTTTTTTTCTAAGACTATGTCGATAAACTATGAAAATTTACAGATGCGAATATAACAAGCGAGAAACTTTATTATCTTTCAAAATAGATGCCTAGTATATCGAGAAGATGTAAAGATAGATGATGGATTTTTTTTTTAACTACTTATTTAACGTCGGCCTATTTCCGCTACCAGGGCCTATCACCGACGCCAGGAGACGAGCTACCAAACCTGGAAATTTTGCCGAACCTCTTCCCTTAAGAAGAGTAGGGAACTTTTACTTGCCTAACATTTAATAGACAAGGAACCGCCTGCTTTACATCCCCTCCGAAGAATGGTATATCCACTACGTAATCCTCGTCTGAAATTACATAACTTCTGCGTATACACTGATATACAAGCCGCTAGAAGGTGGGACGATATCGCTGTGCTTCCCTATCTAAGTACTAACCGCGCTGCACGTTGCTTCACTTGGAGTATCGAGATACTTAAGCCAAGTTTTCCTAGAGACGCACATTTCACGCTACGCAAGACGCAATACATTTAGCATAACATAATACGTAACGCGCTGCGTAATAGTGTTTTCCTTGAATTTGTCAGTCATAGATTAAAGAACTTGTATTTGTCAGTTGTCTGGGGAAAACCGCGTTATGAATGTGTCGCAAAAGCAAAAAAGCTTTAGCTTTAGTGATGTTACAACAATAAGACAATTTGAAAGAAGAGATCGAAATATTGTCTGCGGTTCATTGTAGGACTAGGAAATCTGTTAGTAAATTATTTTAGAACAGAATCAGGGAAGGTGCACACAAATTACTTATTTATAGACTCCTGCTAGACAACGAAGTGAAATTCAAAGCATATTTTAGATTTACAAGACAACAATTTTCGTTTCTTGTCAATCTTATCAAAGAAGATTTGAGCGTTGCGCCGTAAAATCGTGTGCAAAATCTTATCTTGCCAGCTGAAAAACTTGCAGTGACTCTGATGTATGTATTAACAGAAACAACTTATTATGTCTTTGTAGTATTGGGCAAACAACGAAGCAAAAATATTACTCTATTTTTATTTTTTAAAGAAATAAAAAAAGTTGATCGTTTTAAACAACATAATGTAATAACACGTAGTAGTTAACACGCAGCGCACAACGTACTAGACTGCTCATGGAGCAGTTCTTTAATTGCGTCCATCGTATTAAGTTGAAGTACAACGCTTTACACTGTTTAGGAAAACGCTTTCATTTGATTTTCATTGAACAAATCTACTGCGTATTGCATCTTGCATGGCGTGGAATGTGCGTCGCTAGGAAAACTTGGCTTAACTCAATCAATCAATCAACCAATAAAAATTTATTTAAAGTTAAAATACAAGAGTGCGCCTAGTCGAAGCCTGGCCCGAAGCCAACCAAACAACCACTGCGCGCAGCGCCGTGGTGAATGTGGGCAGGTCCGACTACTAGTATGCGATGCATTACGGCTTCCGTCCATGGGACGCTTTCCGTGGTTGTGAGGTTGTTTCTTGTTTATTCGTAGCATGTCAGGCATGGGGGTAGGGAAGGGCAAGGGGAATACAATAGTGTTAGTATTATTTTACAGAGCTATTCTATTGTGTCGACATAATTTTGGTGTTAGTGTGCTGTTGTTTATATATAGAAGAGTGTTGGGCATCTTTTGTATTATTGGTATAATTGCTATTGGTTTTTTAATGTATGTTTATGGCCTCTTTTGTATGTATGTTTGTGTTTGTGTTGGACATCTTTTTATGTTTGTGGTTTGTTTGTATGTATAGCCTCTTTTTTTTTTTTTCAACAAGTGGTTTACAATAATTGTGGGGGGGGGGGGTATCTGTGGGACGCAACAACTAGGGATTAGGAGTGTAGATGTAGTTTAGGGCGGGGTATTTTGGGGCTATAGAAAATTTTGTTGTTAGGGGGTCTTTGAGTGTGGGATTGGGATAAATCACCAGTTTTTGAGCAAAGGCCGGGAGGAGTCTGAGTAGAATAAAGTCGTCAATTGTGGGGGTTCCTGTGACATTGTGAAGGTATGGTATGTTAGTTGATCTAGGTAGGTTGGCTGCTATCCTTAAGTTTTTGTTTTGGGCTACTTGTAGCTTTTTCTGTCGGGTTGAGTTTAATAGGGGATACCAGACTGGGGAGGCGTAGGTAAGGATGGGACGGATATAGGATTTGTAGATAAGGGATGCTATGTATGTAGGGGCTGACTTAAGTATAGGGAAAAGTTGCGAGGTGCGGGCTTGAGCTTTGGTGATTACGGTACGGAGTTGTTTATCGAAATTAAGATTCCGGTCAATGTGTATGCCCAGATATTCAATTGAGTTTGACCACTCAAGGTGTTGTTCTTTTATCTGTAGTTTGTTTGGGGGATAAGTGAGTGAGGTACTCTTTGTTATGGCTATCGCGTCTGTTTTGGTTGGGTTTACGTGAAGGCCCCATTTTTCAAAGAATTTAGTGGATTTATCCATTTGTTTTTGTAGTAGTGTTGTTAGTAATATGGGGCTTTTTGAGATTGCGATGATGGCTGTGTCGTCAGCGTACATCGCATACGTGACTCTGTGGTCCTTGGGCTTAGGGATGTCATTGATGTACAGCAAGAACAGTACTGGGCCTAGGGCGGACCCCTGGGGGACTCCTGATAGGATAGGGTGGAGGGATGAGCATTCCTGGTTGACTGCCACTCGGAATTGGCGGTTCAGAAGGTAGGATTGTATTAGTTTAATAATACGCATCGGAAAACCCGCGATGTTGAGCTTATATAGCAGTCCAGGGTGCCAGACTTTGTCGAACGCCTTCTCGAGGTCCAGGGATACGATCCCTGTGAGCAGACCCCGATTGGCGTTCGTGGTCAGGATTTCACCAACTCGGAAGAGCTGTTGGGATGTGGAGTGTTCGGAGCGGAATCCATACTGGAAGTCATTGAGTACATGTTTGCCCTCAATGACCCCCAGCATGAGTGAGAGGATGATAGAGTCTAGGATTTTGGCAAGGACAGGAAGGAGACTGATAGGACGGTAGCTTGTGGGGAGTTTCTTGGGCTTTTTTGGTTTTGGTACAGGAATTATCTTTGCTACTTTCCAGGGAGCAGGGTAATGCGATAGGCGTAAGCAGGAGTTGAAAAGTTTGGTAAGGTAGAGGATTGCATTTGGGGGGAGATATTTCAGTGCGTAGGGCGGCATGTTATCAAGCCCTGGAGCTTTTTTGGGGTTTTGTTTTTTTATATGTGCCATGACTTGTAGGGGGGAAGTACAAATTGGGTCCTGAGTGGATTGGAGAATAGTATTAGTTATTAGTTGTTGATTTTCAAGGGACCTGGTTTCGTACCTGTTATATACGGGATTAGGTGAGAATTGGGAACGGAACTGTGAGGAGAAGCAGGATAGCTTATCCTCGTTGGCGATTGCCTGACCAGAAGAGGTTTGAAGTGGGGGAATTGGTTGGGTTTTGCGTTTGAAGATACGTGGGAGAAAATGGGGATCTTCGGGGTGGGAGAGTACTGTTCTTGTGATCTGGTCATCTTTGTATTGTTTTATTTGCTCGGCAATTTCTTTCTGCATATAGTTTATTTGTGTTTTGAGAAACGGATTTCTAGTGGTATGATAACGTTTTCTTAGTTTGTTTTTGCTTTTGATTAGGTCTATTATTTGTTTGGGCAGTTTATTTTCGTACGACACATTGTTAACTTTTTTCTGGCTGAGAAGCAGCGCAGTAGTGATTTCAGCTGTAATTGTAGTAACTGCGGAGTCGATTTGTGCAGGAGTGTCACATTGAGGGTTACAGACAAGGGATCGGGCTAGTGTATTCCTGAAAATGTCCCAGTTATAATCTGCTTCCCGTGGTTTTCTGTCTGTGATAATGTAGTCTGGGGATAATTCAAATGTTGATAAAACAGGCTCATGGTCTGAATTCAGGGCTGTTAAGGTTTCATCTTTTGTTGGGCAGTGTATGTTGTTTGTTAGGATTATGTCAATGATTGAGTGTGCCTGGGAGGGGCGTGTGGGTTGGGTCGGCGCTAGGATAGACATGGTAGGTGTTCGCGCTAGTTGGTCAAATAGTATACCGCCTGAATTGTTAATTGTTGGGTTATATATGTTCCATAGGGGATGCTTGGCATTTAGATCCCCCAGGAGTATGAATTTCTTACTGGTCTTTTTGATAACTTTAAGGTCATGGGCTTCTAGGGCAACGCTAGGTTTGTTATATGCTGACACTATAAGGATATCTTGGTTATTATGTGTTAGAATGACCGCTGTGGTTTCCAAGGTATGCAGATTATGGATAATAGTTTCGGTGTGTTTGATATTTGATTTGACCAGCAGTGCGGTGCCTCTGCCATCGTCGTTTCTGTATAGATTGTACCCCGGGAAGCTAATATTTATTGTTGGTTTTAATAGGGTTTCACATACTGCACAAATGTCTATATTGTTATCAGTCAAGAAATGTTGAAACTCGACCTTCTGACGCCGAAGGCCGTTGGCATTGTATTGGAGAAATATAATGTTATTTTTACGTGTGATAATTTTGCCGGCTTAATCGAAAAATACAGTTAGTGCCTCGAGCAAGATAAATACTTTCTCGGTGGGGTCTGTTGCCTGTTTTAGTCTGTTTATTGTGTCTTTGATAATGCTCCAAATTTTTCGTAGGTTAAATTGTTTTAAACATTAGATAATTTCCCTGATGGGGTTGTCATCCAGGTCTTGAGCTTGGGTCTTATTTATGAATTGTGTGTTATGTATTTGTTTAGGTTTAGGCTGGGGATTCTGTTGGGTTTTTTCTTGAGTTCTGAAATTTTTCCATGCTTGTATGTTACGGTTTGTTATTGCGTCTGCTGTGTTTTGGGATAGAGGGGGAAATTGGATTTGTTCTGGAGTGGTTATGAGGGGGGGAGGGGGGTTGTTTGTTTTTCTTTGTCCTGGCGTCGGTTGTGTACTAGGGTTGGCTTGTTGGTTTATGTATGGTGGGGGTTGTCTGTTGTCTAGTTTCTGCTTGGCTGCCAGGTACTGCGGGCAACCCCTGTAGCTTGCAGGGTGGTCCCCGCCGCAGTTGGCGCATCTGCACCTTTCTGCTGTGCAGGGGTCATTCCCGTGCGTGCCACCGCAACTGACGCAACGTCTGGCCCGGGTGCACAGCTCTGAGGAGTGTCCCAGACCCTGGCAGTTGTAGCATTGTGGGAGGCTTTGTCTCACGTACTCGGTCACGGTGACCCTGAGTCAGTCTTGAAATGTTGGTAAATGGGAGCTCTTTCAGCTTAAGGTCGAACTCGATTTCTTCTTGTTCAATGTCTGTCGGTATGTATTTTATAACAACCTTGAGTGGTCTTTGTTCTCTTATAGAATAGGAATAGAATTCGATATTTCTACTAGATAGAATATTTATGATTTTGCCATGCTCTTTAGCCCCAGCAGGGTAGCAGATGAGGGAGTTGTTGTTGAATTTGTAGGAAGGGATAGGACTTGTTTGTGTGTTTATTAGTCTTATTGTCTCCGCGTGTTTTTGGGTATATATATGTATGGCTGGTGGGCGGCGTTGTGAGTTTGTGGGGTTTTTTATTTGCGGGAGGGGATCTCTTGCTTGTTGGTTATGAGATGTTTGGGTGCGTTGTATTGGGGGGGGGGGGAGAATTTTGATTCTATGACCTGTATGGCGTCTAGTGATGTGAGGGAAGGATATCTTTTAGGAGATTGTTGTTTCGATTCTTCATGTGATGAATGAGATAACAGTCTTTTTTGGGCAGGGAAACGCTTAAGGAGCGGTTCGTGTGGTTTGTCGAATAGCTCAGGTGGGGATATGTCAATGAGTTGCGTCATCGTTTTTGTTTGGGTATCTTCGGTTTGTTTTGTGGTAGCCGATTTTGTCAATCTAGGGCTTGGGAGCTTGAAAAAGTCAGATGGTGGAGGCGAGATGTGGGCAATTTCAGTGTCGGAGAGTGTATTAATTTGGATTGTTTGTTGGGTGTTTGGTGAAGTTATGGGGGTGGAATGTATTATCGCCTGGGTAGTGATGGTAGTAACTGTGGTAGACGTAGTATTTGTTGTTGTGGTGATTGTATTGGTAGTGAATGTCAAGGGGAGCTGAGAGTATGAATTATTTGTATTGAAGTTTAACGGCCTTGCTACAAATTCTAATGGGGTTAGAGTTAATGGTGTTGTTAGTGGTGTTTTATAAGTAGATGAATTAGAAGTGGAAGAGTTAGAATTGTTGTTAGGATTGTTAGGTATATAATTATTTATGTACGATATATTATAGGGGTTAGAGGGGTTAGAGGACTTAGACGAGCCTGACATGTTAGCGTCGTACCTGTTGGACATGTCTGTGTTGTGGCCATCGGTTTCGTTGTTGGGTTCAAGGTCATCTCCGCATACCATACGGGTTTTTTTCCTGTGTCTGTTTTTCTTCTTAGGCGTTCGTATCATTTTTTGGGCAAATAAGAGTTTTGTAGGGCTTTCCTTTTGTGTAGGTGTGTTATTCTTATTAGGTACACTTTTATAAATACTGATTTGTATGCTATGCACTAATCTAAATCACTCCTGGTACAGTTACACTGACGTGCTTCGCTGCTAGCAGAGTACTGGGCAGGTCCGGTTCGGCTTGAACAGTAATAAATGGTGGAATAGTTGGGACTCCTATCCGCCCAGAGCGGGTTTAGAAACAACAATATCGCGAACTACGCTGCCCATATAGGCCTACAACTAACTAAGGACTAAAACTGTAAATTATCGTTATTACGTGCACAAAACACAGAAAAATTTGGATTGCTGACACCAATGAACATACAAGGGATAGAGAGAGTGGTTGAGGTCACAAAGTTGATAGATAAAGATAGAGTAAAGGGAAGTTGTAGTTGTGGAGAAATTAGGCTAAGGGGGAAGTTGCTTGAAAATAGGCAACGCCTGGTATGGTAATGGGTGTTTCAAATTAAACAGGATTGCATTATGCTGTCTGATATGTGTTATGTTGCGGGTTAGCGGACTATCACCTAGTTTGAATTCGTAAAATTTTTGCGAAATCTCCTTGACGTAGTCCGCTAGTGGGGTTATGTCGTTACTGCGGGCGTACAGATCTCTGAGTGAGGTGCATCTGCCCGAATCAGAAATGAGGCGCATAAATTTGTGTTCTGGAATACGGAGTTTTTTCATTGTCGTGACCGGGATACTGCAACCACACCGGCGCCGCGTATGTGATGGGATGGCCGGCCTGATCATCATCGTATATAGATAGCAATTTTTTATTGGTCCTGTTTAGTCCGCTACCCCTGGCCAGGAGCGGATATAGACTCCTGGACATGGAGTAAACTTTTCGTATGGTCTCGTTGATGTACGTGTTGTACGTCAGTCTCTTGTCTAAATTAACCCCAAGATACTTCACGCACTGTTTAATAGGAATTTGGCGACCCCCATCGAGATAGGCGTTAGAATGCGGTTCTCAGTGAACCGGCGCGTGAAGAGTATAGATTCCAACTTCTCGGCGTTGATCCGAATCTTTCACTTGTCGTAATACGCCGTGGCACGCGCCATGTGCGCCTTCAGTAGCATACTCGCAGCCTGAGCGTTGTGCGAGTGTGCGTACATGGCCGTGTCGTCGGCGTACTTGGCAAGTTTCGTATTAGGAAACTCCGGAAATTCGGAGACGTATAGATTATACAGTTTAGGTGACAGACACGACCTCATTACTATCGTCATTAATTACAGGAATAATATTATTCTGAGTAAAAATCTCGCTGAAAATTTCAGATGGCTTCACAACTTTCGACAAATATCTTGCGTGGGACAGATAGTATACAATTGCAGCAATTTGCGAGCAGCAGCCAACAGCTCTGTTTCCTTTGGCGCAATTGTATACTGTCTGTCCCACGCAAGGTATTTGTCGAAAGTTCTGAAGCCAGCTGAAATTCTCAGCGATGTTTTTACTCGGAATAATAATGTTCCTGTAATTGAGGACGATAGCAATGAAGACTAAGAAGTGTCTCACCAATATAGAGTAACCTGATTCGTGAGAGGCCAGAGGACTCAAGCAAAAAAGTCACCCCGAATTGTGAAAGACAAGGGAACTAACAATAAACAAGCTCCCCGACTAGTGAGAGGCAAGGGGACTCACGATAAACAAGGATCCCGACTCGTGAGACGCAAGGAGACTCGATAAACAAACACCCTATAATAATAAGAGGACCAAGATCGTATTGTAACCTCCACGTGTTGGACCTTGGAAACTACAGTTCTTTGGTAGGCTGACTACAAACGTCGTCATCGCAAAATATTTGCAAAATTTTTCAAAAAAGGGGAAGAATGAAGACTAAGAGAAGTCTCATCAATATAGAGTAACCTGATTCATGAAAGGCAAGAGGACTCGCAAAAATATCGACCCGTATTGTGAGAGACAAGGGTACTCATAATAACCAAGCACCTCGACTAGTGAGAGGCAAGGGGACTCACAATAAACAGGCACCCGACTAGTAAGAAATACTATAACCTCCTTGTAGAGAACTAGTTCTTTCGTAGGCAGACTACAGACGTCATTATTGCAAAATGTTCAGATTTTCAAACTAGATTTTGTTTGACCCAACAGTTGACATCAGAGAATTTGAAAATATCTGCACCACACAAGTTTGATACTGATTACACGGTAGGTGTAATGGCCGCCAGTGACTGTGGTGGTAAGATGTAGTAATGAACCGTGGAGCCCGCAGTATGCCCATTATTCGCAATTTTGAATATGTTCTACCCTTCCGATCGCTTTGAAAATTGGATATGTTTTAAAGAGGCGTATAAGCATTTATTTGAAAGGAAATGATGGGTGTGCCTCGAGAACATCCCCTAAAAAAATTTTATTTTGAGAACGTTTTTTCACCACTTTTTTTCGACAAATGGACTCAATAATTCTTTTCTACGTTTATGCCATCAAAAGCCATAAGATATATTTTGTTCATGAAAATCGGTTTATCCGTTCTTGAGAAAAAAAATGTTCCATCTTTCTTTTTACCCCCATAACTCCCATAAAAATGGTTTTCCAAAAATAATATTTTGGGAAATTTCATCTAACACTACTATCAAGTTGTGCTCAAAGTTTCGACCTAATTGGTGCGGGGGCACTAACACATGCTTATCCTGCTGTGCCCTTTGCGTCAGTAAAATTTTAGTAACGTAATAGTCGAAGTAAGATCAAGCATATGCTGAAACAGATTTCCTATATTTCTTTGCATTCGAGTTTGCTCCTTCATTATGAACAAACTTTTTTAGATAATAAAAATGATGTTCGTTTTTTATAGAATGCATGTCTAAAGAACAGAAATTAACTGGTGCAGTGGAAATATTTGAATATTTGAATAAACAGTTTTATTAATTTAAAGATAAAATTTCAATATTAATTATACTTATCATAATCCAAGTCTTAGGGTCAGCATCTACATACGACTTGAAGGTTACACTTACCTGAAACAAAAAAAATATGTTTTTATAATTTTTATTTAATATAATATAGAATAGTTGTCTGCGATACAAATGGGGTAAAATGGTAATTTATGTAACAAGTTCATAAAGTGGTACCATTTTTTCATAATAATAATAATAATAATAATAATTTATTTACCACTGGGATACAGAAATGTACATATGGCAAGTCAGTTTTGTAGTACAATATAAAATAAACAATAATTATTACAATATAAAATTAAACAAGACTATGTAATAACTAGTCAAATTGTATAAAATAACATAAAACAAGTAAGAAAAAATACAACACTGATTATATTAAAGACAAACAACTTTAAGATTATCAAAGGATAATTATAAATAAATAAATAAATCTTTGTTGATCCTTTATATACTACAAATCATTGTAAATAAGATGCGTCAAAAGCAGTACAGAAAATACATAAATTGTGTAACAAACAACATTGTAGAGACAGCAAATAAAATAAATAAATATCACACCGTTAGGGACTGTTTTTACAAATATAAAAATCAGAAAAGAAAATATGACACTATCAGGAGACTTTGTTTTTTAAGAATATCGTAAATTCATTAATTGAGTAAAATGGTTCTGTAAGAAGAAGTTTTTTTAAACGTCTTTTGAAAATAATTAAAGAGACACTGTTTCGAATGTTTGCAGGCAGCGCATTAAAAAAACGAGAACCTGCATACACAGGTGATTTTTTATAGAATTCATGGTCGTGTTTTAATGATGAAATGTTATCTTTACCTCGAGTGTTATACGAGTGAATATCACTGTTAGTAATTAGTTTATTTTTGTTAGTGTGTGTGAAAGTTAACAGTTTCCAGAGATATATTGAAATAATAGTAAATATTTTGTTAGCTTTAAAACAATCGCGACAAGACGACTGTTGGGGTATATTAAATATCAGTCGTAGAATTCGTTTTTGAAGAACAAAAACTCTACCAACATCTTTTGACTGACCCCACAAGACTATGTTGTAAGCTATCGCCGAATAGACAGATGCAAAATAAAAATTTAACAAAACCGTTTTGCCTACTGAGTTCTTTAACTGAGTCAATAGAAAAAAACTTTTATTTAATTTGCTGCATACCGTTTCAATATGCAGGTCCCAGGAAAAGTGTTTGTCGATAAATACCCCTAGAAGTTTAGCTGAAGTACTAGAGGTCAATTCGCATCCATGGAAGTTAAATTTTAAGTTATGGTCAACTTGATATTTGTTGTGAATTGGCAAGCATATTGTTTTATTGTGATTTATCATAAGTTTATTTTTTGTACACCAAAGGGAAAATTCTTTAAGAACAATATTAGCCTTAATATTAACATTTTCTTGTTCTGGGTCTGATATTACGATAGTTGTATCATCCGCGTACATAAAAACACGCCCTTGTGAGATGTTTGCAGGAAGGTCATTGATGAACAACAAGAAAATAAGCGGTTCAAGGACACTGCCTATGTTCATGTTAAATTCATCTGACCGTACGTTGTCAATCTTAACATAAAATTTTCTGTCAAATAAGAAAGATGTGAACCAACTATTTAATTGTCCTCTAATACCCAATGCATGCAACTTCACGGAAACAAATTCTTTGTTGACCTTGTCAAATGCTCGAGTAAGGTCAAAAAGTAGTGCATAAATGAGAAGTTTGACGCACGAGCCATAGGTGAGTGTGGTAATCCCATGAGCGAAAAGGAGGTACTTTATGCATGAGTTTCATACAATATTTCTTCTAGGACTGTCTCTAATTGCCATATTTGGATAAATAAATTTCAAAATTATCTTAAACGTCAAGATACAAATCCACAATTTTACGTTTCTAAAGCGAATATCCAGATAACTTTAATAGCCCAGTCGACGTAGGTATTTACCCACAAAAAGCAATTTTTAAATGTGTCCGATATAACCTCTGCTTTGGGGATATGTAGGAAAATTGTATTTTTCAATTTAAAATGTGTATATTTAAATATCTTTGAGATATAGAATTTATTATACAGCGGTATCGGATAATTTTGTTTAAAAAAATGTAGGTAAATGCTATTAAAAATTGACTGAGAGGGACGGTTTCTTTAATAGGAAAGAAATAACTTTAAATTTAAAATATATTTTATTTTAACACCTGTACAAATAGAAGTAAAAATCGATAAACGAAAAACCCGACACATATATTTGAAAGAACTAAAAATATTTAATAAAGATAACAAAAACATAACCAACAAAGTTAAGTTTCACAAATGTTGGATTGTAACCATAAATAGTGTTTTGAAACTTTTGGAAAAGCTATCAAGATTAGATTTTATGTACTTGAAAATCAGAGGGCCTAATACTGATTGCATTGAAAATTTTTTTGGAAGTATGAGAAAACAAAGTGGAAATAATGTAAACCCGACCCCCATACAATTTCAAAGAGCATTCAGTAAATTGTTGTGCCAACACTATTTTCACTTGTAATTTCCCTAGTGCTTGAATTATTTCCCGAAATTTTTTTGAGGTCCGAATTTTTTGAAAAAAATTCGTGAGAGAGAAAAAATTTCCGGATTTTTAATTCAAGAGTGAGGGAAATTCGGTAAGAAAATTTTAGACCAAAATTACTTGACAGAAAAAAACTTTAGAAATGTTTGCAAAATCTTTTAGGCAGCTGCCGGTGTTAGATTCATTTTTTTGGTTTTTATTTTTTTATGTGGTTTCCTCAGATCTTAGTAAAATGAAATATTTAACAGTAGATAAAATATGGAATAATGAGAGTGAAGTAAAATTAAAACAAGTTTAGTAAACTTATTTCTTATATTCCCTAAGCTCTAGCCACATAAAAATAATATAGCGAATTAATATTAGTCATAATAATTTATTTCGTATGCAATCTTTATACTGCAGTAAAGGAAAACCAAGATGAAATGATATTTGCTGTGATTTAAAGTGGTGATAAACAATATCCCCTAAAAGAATCGCTAATATTTAGCCATGGAATCACAAGTGTCTTGAAATATGTCATAAAACTGCTGTGTGCTTTATTTTCTGAGGAAAGAATATGTACAATGTATTTTCTATCACCCTCCAACATCTAAAAGCGTGAAAAAATTTTACAATTTTTATATTATTTTTAAATAGTTTTATCCCCTGTTTTTCGTTCAATAAAAATTATACAATATTGGAAATGCTTTTTTCTAACATACCCTAAAATGAGAGAGTGTTGAAAATTTTCTTGCAATAGTTACATTATTTTTAGATAGCTTTTGGGGTGTTTTACCCTCTTAAACTCTTGTTTTTTATTAAATCCCAATTACGCTATCTTGGAAATAGTTTTTTCTATCACCCTCCAATGTCTAAAAGCGTGAAAAAATGTTACAATTTTTATATTATTTTTAAAGAGTTTTGGGATGTACCACCCCCTTATCCCCTGTTTTTTGTTAAATAAAAATTATCCAATATTGGAAATGCTCTTTTCTAACATACCCTAAAATAGGAAAGTGTTAGAAACTTTTTTGCAATAGTTACATTATTTATAGATAGTTTTTGGGGTGTTTTACCCTCTTAAACTCTGTTATTTATTAAATTCCAATTATGCTATCTTGGAAATAGTCTTTTCTATCACCCTCCAAAATCTGAAAGCGCTAAAAATGTTTACAATTTTTATATAGTTTTTGGGGTGTATCACCCCCTTATCCCCTGTCTTTCGATAAATAAAAATTATGACATATTGGAAATGCTCTTTTCTAACATATCTTAAAATAGGAAAGTGTTAGAAACTTTTTTGCAATAGTTACATTATTTTTAGATAGTTTTTGGGGTGTTTTACCCTCTTAAACTCTGTTTTTTATTAAATCAAAATTATACAATATTGGAAATGCTCTTTTCTATCACACCCTAAAATATAAAAGTCTTAAAAACTTTTTTACAATAGTTATCTTATAGTTATCTTATTTTTACAGTTTACACTTTTTGGGGTGTTTCGCGCTCTTGAAATCCGTGTTTTGCTTTAGATAACTTTAGCTGCTCAACCCTTTTCATCATACATGTTTGGTTTTATAGGAAAATACTTTTCAATTCTGTAATTACGAAGATTTTAACTTCATGTGTATTATTTCGTTGGCCCACTCTAAATAATCGTTTCTCATTTCTGATTTCGTTTCTGTCTTCAGCCGCATTCAAATACTTAACATTATCAAAGGAATAGACAATGTAATCTTTTATGCTTATAAAGTTAACTGGAAACATATTTTTATTTTGTTTATAGTTGTGATATTCTATGATAAAAAAGAATACTTCGTGAAATATTATTTGATATACAAAATAAGCAACGTCTACATCATTTAAACTCATAAAATTTTATTCATCTGCCTTCTTCTCGGTGCTTTTATTGAGAGACTGTTCCGAATATCTAAATATATTGCTCTTAAACGACTTCCTTTAGATGCGAGTTGTCCGATTCAGCCTACTGTAAATCACAACATTATTATTACTGCATATTTTCCCTTGCATGATATTTCTGCTTTACAGGATTTATTACTTAGAAGAAATTGAAATGTTGATACTATTAGAGTTATTTTTATATTTATTTATTTAAATACACTATCTAACGGAACAAATTTCCAATTACAAGACTTGATACAATAACGTAAATAAAGGTATATAATAATCAATGATTGGAATTTGGGTTTAATTCCAGTGCCGCATATAGGTAGGTATACAAAATTTTACAACAAAAACTTAAAGTTTGTTCTTTCTTACAAAATTAAATCGAAATTAAATGTAATACGAACCTATCTTACGAGTTTCTCATTTATTTTTTCATAATAGAATACATGTATACATACTAGCAACTAATAACTTATGCATATTTTAATAAATCCTTGTAACGACGCACCTGAAATGAAACCCAAAATTCCGATCACTGATAATAATGTATATAATATAGGCCATGTTTAGTTCTCACATATCTATGTCCAGAAAGAGATATAATAGATGAGAACCTAAAACTGAGAAAAACAATTATTAAAAGTTGGTAACAATAATTCAGTAAGGTGAATGCAATGCAAAAAAATTATATACCGGGTGACACAGGAGATATGTAACACCCCGTAGCATGTTTATTTAAAAATATATTATTTTGAAATTTGGTAAACGTATACAATGCGTGATTGTCCTTTTTTTGGTACAAACAAGAAATTTTTTCCACTTCCGGTTTCACCGGAAGTGACATCCACTTCGTTATTTTAAATGGCACCCTGTATATATTTTTTTCCTATCTGATTCTACCTAAATTTCTCTTTTCAACTATGTATACCAAGATGACATTCGTTTTTAAAATGGCTGCTGAAAACCATTTTATTGCACTAAGTCAAGTTGGCTATGGAATGAAATGTGGCGGTAATTAATGCTTAATGTGCTGCAATATCAAAAGAACCCTGATACACAATTTTGTGTTTCATATTTGTTTTGCTCTAATCAGTAGCCGAAGAGACTTTGTAGAATTTTTATATTAAATAAAAATCTATAGACTAAATCCCCGAAATCATAAAAACTAAGATAGGAACACTAATTTTAAATTTGACCCATTAGTAAAATACTTATTCACCTTTAACTTTTACCCAATACAATTCATTGTTATGTCTGATTTTGCTTGCTTTTAAATAAAATTGTTTTCGAAGGATCTCAAAATGCTGGCCATTATTTTCCCTGCAGCGTCGAATTCTTGTAACCAGTACCTCTAAACACATCTTCTAACTGCAATTCAGTAAACTCATTTATTGCTAACCTAACTCTCATTTTTAAGTCATCCCTATTTTGCAGTGGAGTTTTATAAACCATTTCCTTGAGATGGCCCCATATGAAAAAATCAAGTGGCGTAAAATCCGGACACCTCGGGGGCCATCTAATTTGTAAAAGTGAAATATGAATAAATATTTTACAAATAAATAAAATTTAAAATTAGTGTTTCTATCTTAGTTTCTGTGATTTCATGGATTTAGTCTAGAAATTTTTCTTTAATATATAAATTGTACAATGTCACTTCGGCTACTGATTAGAACAAAACAAATATGAAACACAAAATTGGGTACCACGATTCTTTTGATATTGCAGCACACTAAGCATTAATTACCGCTACATCTCATACCATAGCCAACTTGACTTAATGCAATTAAATAGTTTTCAGTAGCCATATTAAAAATGAATGCCACCTTGCTATACATAATTAAAAAGAGGAATTTAAGGAGCACCAGATAGGAAAAAAATATACACAGGGTGTCATTTAAAATAATAAAATAGATGTCACTTCCGTTCCGGTGAAACCGGAAGCGGAAAAAAATGTCTTGTTTGTACTAAAAAAAGGACAATCACACATTATATAGGTCTACCAAATTTGAAAATAATATCTTTTTAAATAACCATGCTACGGGGTGTTACATATCTCCTGTGTCACCCATGTATATTCTTATTTTATGTTACAGCTAATGTTCCAAGAATTGGCCCTCAATTTCCTTTATCCTTCAGTTGAACATATCAATAGTGCATTTGACTTAATTGGAGCAAGCTTGAAATTATGGTGATATTTCTAGTAAGATTGCGAGAAGTGCTTAAAGGAAGAGTCTCTGAAACTCGCGATGACAACCTTGATACATTAAAATTTAAGGAAGATAAAATTTCTGGATAATCAAATACATGTTTAATAGTCTTATGAAAAAAATAATAGAGTGCATAAATCTTCTCTCCTTCAAAAACACAAATACATACATGTTTAAATGTAATCATGGGCAGAATCCATGTCCGTGTTCACTTCATTTTCTTTATAGTACATAAACTTTAAAAGTCTACGCTGAAAGTTTTCCAAATGATCTATGTATACTGTATGTGATGGGTACTATATGAAGGAGTAATCAAAGCAAAGGCATTAACAAGAGAACCGCCGCCACAGTGATACGAAACCCTACTGTGCCACCCAAATCACTCTACAGGTCGTCAAGTTAAAGTTATCAGAAATATTTTTTTGTTCGTTCGTTTTAAAATTCTCTATCGATCTGTTGAGCCGAATTTTTCATTTTTAGCTATAATTATTTATAATTTTGAACTAAAATTGAATTTTTACTAAAAAATATAGTTTTTTTTTTTTAATCAGTCTGTGGGTCACAAATATATAAAGATTCGCACAATTTTAGTTTTAAATATTTAAACGATCTGCCAAAGTAGATTTTCCATTTCATTATTTTTTTTATTCTTGACAGCTGTCAAAGTCGCTGTCAAATTTAAATTTTACAAATGTGTCTTGTAATTTTGAAAATAATGTAAGGTTTCATAAAAGAGACATAGAGTGTTTTAAAACTTTCTAGTTCCATAATTGATATTAAATAGTTATTTATGTATCAAGGGAATTAAGTAGATGTTTATGCCCTGAGGGCGACGATCTTACAAACCCGAGGGCCTCTGGCCCGAGGGTCTGTAAGTCGCCCGAGGGCATAAACATCTATTAATTCCCGCAGTGCATACAAACTTTTATTTCATACTATAGGCCGGGAGCCCGCGTATAAAATGGCTGACTATCCGGCGAACTTTGAAAATATGAAAAATGGATTGTTCTCATATAAGTTAGCAATGAATGGACAGTCAGCTGGTTGGGCAGCGGTGGGGGTGGCTGTCAAAGAGTTGAAAATACGTAAAAAAAATTGAGAAAAAACACTATCCGGCGAACGCTGAAACTTATATGAGGGGAAGATTATGTTGTATAATGAAAGTAGAATATAGTCAGCTGGGCGGGGGGCGGTGGATTTACCGTCAGCTGATCGATCAAACAGGTCCAAAAACACGAAAAATTTAAATTATTCGGCGAACTTTAAAATTTGGGTATAAGATAATATTTACACTGAGATTCACGAAAAACATAGTCAGCTGCAAGTATGTGGGTGGAAAAGTCGTCAGCTGGTACCGAACAGTGCTGAGTGTTGATCATCTGCGAGGCAGCGCCCATTACATTTCTTGCATCAGCTGACGACTTTTCCACCCACATACTTGCAGCTGACTGTGTTTATCGTTTATCTTAGTATGAATATTATCATATACCCGAATTTCAAAGTTCGCCATAAAGATTTAATTAGTAATATCGACATCGATAACTTAATGTTAGAAAACATGCGTGCGGCATTCCCGAGTTTCTTTTTTTAATTTGATTAAATATTCAATTTATTATTAATATACATTATTTTATGAGAATACAAATTAATACATTCGTACATTTCAAAATTATACAGGATGATCTGCTTAGAAAATTTATTTAGTTTAGTGAAAATAAAAATAAATTGAAGCATTTAAAAGTTTTAATAATTTACCAGAGGAGAACCTAAATAATGTCGTTAACATAATAGAGAAGTTTGTTTGCACGATGTATGGGTTTAAAGCTATAAAAAACGTCAATGATGCTCGTGTAGCTACCTTCACTAAGGTGTACAAATTGAAGCGAAAATTATAACGAATTTCGGTTACCACACAAAAATTTTGATGCATCTCTCTCGCCTTCGTCGAAATCGGAACTTGTACAGCATGTTTTAAGAACTGTGTATGTATGTACACGATTTGGAACAACGCACACAAACAAGTGCCATCTACATTAGATCCCTTGGTTATGGGTGACAGCTTGAGGAAAACAAATTTAACTTGCAAGTGGTTTGATGGAGATCAATTACCTCCATAAGTGGAAATGATTATCAGAGATGCCGAAAATACTGAAGGTATTATATCATTTTTTGTGCTTTTCACTTTTCATCCTATTATAATCTTAATGAATTTTTTTATAAATAATCATTTTTTTTAGATGCGAGTGACAAAGAGAAAAATGATCTTTCACCCACTGAGCACCAAGAGAGTGATGACTTGGATGAAAATGAGAATGAGGAAAATCTGTTATCGGAAGCCGACTAAATTTATTTTTATTTTCACTAAACTAAATAAATTTTCTGAGCAGATCATCCTGTATAATTTTGGACCATACGAATGTATTAATTTGTATTCTCATAATATAATGTATATTAATAATAAAGTGAATATTTATTCAAATTTAAAAAAGAAACTCGAGAGTGCCGCACGCACCTTTTCTAACATTAAGTTATCAATAATTAAATCTTTATGGCGAACTTTCAAATTCGGGTATATAATAATATTCATACTAAGATTAACGATAAACACAGTCAGCTGCAAGTATGTGGGTGGAAAAGTCGTCAGCTGATGCAAGAAAGGTGATGGGCGCTGCCTCGCAGGTGATCAACACTCAGCACTATTCTGTACCAGCTGACGACTTTTCCACCCACATACTTGCAGCTGACTATGTTTTTCGTGAATCTCAATGTAAATATTATCTTATACCCAAATTTTAAAGTTCTCCGAATAATTTAAATTTTTCGTGTTTTTGGACTTGTTTGATCGATCATCTGACGGTAAATCCACCGCCCACCGTCCAGCTGACTATATTCTACTTTCATTATACAACATAATCTTCCCCTCATATAAGTTTCAGCGTTCGCTGGATAGTTTTTTTTCTCAATTTTTTTACGTGTTTTCAACCCATTGACAGCCACCCCCACCGCTACTCAACCAGCTGACGGTCCATTCATTGCTAACTTATATGAGAACAATCCATTTTTCATATTTTCAAAGTTCGCCCGATAGTCAGTCATTTTATACGCGGGCTCCCGGCCTACTAGTTCGTTATTGCATCCACAATATTTTAAAAAATAATCCGAAAATTCAATTTGATTATAACAACATTTTCATTTTATTGTATCGTTGGTAGGGAAATGCTTTTTTTATTTGTTGAATAAACAAATTTTGCTTGCTGTCAAACTTGAAAAGTCAAAATGCAGGAACGTTTTAAAATTCCTGACGAAATTGCAAAAAAAGCAGCAAAAGCAACACTAAACTTGCTGCCGAATAAATCAAGAGACGCCTACAACAGAGAATATGACAAATTACTAAACTGGATGGCAGAAAACTGTGTTGAATATATTGATGAAACTATGCTGCTTGCATACTTCGGCGATCTCACTGAAACATTTTCTTCGACTTTCTTATGGTCCAAATATGCTATGGTAAAGAAGACTTTAATGGTAAATACGAATATTAATATCGCTAATTACCATAAGTTAAGCGAATATTTGAAGCAACAGTCAAAAGGATACCAGCCAAAAAAGTCTAAAGTTCTGTCTAGAGAAGTTGTTTTAAAATTTATTCATGAGGCACCAAATGAGATGTTTTTAATGAACAAAATTGCATTAATATTTGGTGTATTTGGTGGATGTCGACGACAAGAAATTGTGAATATGCTAGTTACTAACGTAGAAGATAGAAAATCAGTTTTTGTGGTAAATGTACCAGAGACAAAAACCGATAAAAAGCGCGTTTTTACCATTGTTAACGAAGACGACATGAACAGTTTAAGGGTGATAAGAGACTAATGTCTTTACGACCACGTGATTGTTCAGAAAAAAGATTTTTTCTGACCTATAGACAAGGTCGCTGTACTTTACAGCTTGTTGAAAAAAACACATTTGGAAAAATCCCGTTCATCATTGCGAAATATCTGGGCTTGAGCGATCCTGATAAGTATACAGGACACTGTCTGCGTCGAACATCGGCAACTCTTCTGGCAGAGGCTGGAGCCAGTATGACCGCGTTGAAGCGCCATGGTGGATAGAAGAGTACGTCGGTTGCTGAAGGATATTTAGAGGACAGTATATCTTCAAAAAATGCGGTTTCAAGGATGCTGGCAATACCTTCTGGATCTGGCTTTTCCTTACAGAAACTTGATGCCCAGACAATGAAACATAAATCAACATTTGCTGCAGGCAGTCTAACTATCACCGGATCCTTCCAGAATTACCAGTTTAATGTGAATTTGACTAAATAAAGTTAAGTAGATTATTTACATAATACTTTAATTTCATATTTTGTAATTAATAAAGTTTATTAATAGGTTAATCAAAAAATGGGTTTTTTTGTCTTTATTCCCGCGCGGGCTGTAAAATGCACTTTATGCCCGCATGGGTATAAAGTACACTATTATGTAGTTGGTAACTAAGCAATAAAAACACAATAATAAAATAGTATGATATAAATAAAATTTTCACTTTTGGCCGCTGTCAAAATTTCTATCAATTTAATGAAAATGCCATTTAATAACACAAGTCTACAAAAATAAAGATCTTGTCCTAAGGTTCCCATCTAGCTGAAGTATCTTGACGCGCTGAAGCCAATTTTGGGTAAATTTAAATTTCTATCGCGTCATTTTTTATCTACCACCCCTTTTATCCCCTAAAAAAGGGTCTTGACCTAAGGTTCTGATCTAACTTTTCTGAAGTATTTTGACGCATCGAAGCCAATTTTGGACACAATTTTTTTTTTCTGTCAGGTCAGTTTCCCTATACCACCTCCTTTTATAACCTATTTTTTTTGTGCAAAATTGGTTTCAGTGCATCAAAATACTTAAGAAAAGTTAGGTCAGAATCTTTGGACAACACCTTTTTTGCACTTTTTTAGGGCATAAAGGGGGTGGTAGACATGAGAAAAAAAAATTGTGTGCAAAATTAGCTTCAGTGTCTCAAAACACTTCAGAGAAGTTAGATCAGAACCTTAGACAAACAAGACCTTTTTTTTTGTATTTTTTAAGGGATAGAAGGTGGTGGTAGAGGGAAACTGACACTATACATTTTTTTTGTTTAAAATTGGCCTCAGCGCGTCAAAAACTTTAGAAAAGTTACATGAGAACCTTACAGCAAGACTTTTTTTTTTTGTAGAGCTGTGTTATTAAAAGGCATTTTAATTACGTTGACAGAAATTTTGACAGCTGCCAAAAAACATTTCATATCTCGTCTTCCATGAAAACTCACACTATTTTTAAAATTACGAAAGAAACACTTGTAAATTTTTCAATTGACAGTGACTTTGGCAGCTGTCAAGATTAGGAAAAAGGAAATGAAAAATCTACTTTGGCAGATCGATTGTGAATTTGTAAAGTAAAGATTTAAAACTAAAATTGTGCGAATCTTTACATATTTGTGACCTGTAGACTAATTTTAATTGAAAGAAACATCGATATTTCCTAGTAGACTGGGTACATGACCAGTCAGGTGCAACGTTTTTAAAATGCATGCCAATCATATATATGAATGAAATTACCGTGAATATGCCAGAAACGCAAATTTTAGGCAGTCGTCGCGTGCAGAAGGCTGTGCAAATCGATTTTTTTTTGTTTATTTTTTTTGTGTTTTTTTTTTAATTTAAAGTGGATGCCAAGAGTGCCAAACGAAAAGCCGTGAAAAAGAATCCAGCGAAAATTCATTGGCATGCAGTTTACGCGCGCAAAACACACGTTGATGTGCACATTAAATCGTAAAATTTTTTGGTGTTCTTGATTTTGGATGATTCTGATTTTGGATTTTTTTTTAAGGCTTTTCGTTTGGCACTCTTGGCATCCACTTTAAATTAAAAAAAAAAAAAATAACAAAAAAAAATCGATTTGCACAGCCTTCTGCACGCGACGACTGCCTAAAATTTGCGTTTCTCTCATATTCACGGTAATTTCATTCATATATATGATTGGCATACATTTTAAAACCGTTGCACCAGACTGGTCATGTACCGCCAGTCTATAGTAAAAAATCAATTTTAGGTCAAAATGATAAAAAATTAGATCTCATAATAAAAAATCCGGCTCGACAGATTGATAGATAACTTCAGACGAACATTTAAAAAAAAGTTTCTGATAACTTTAACTTGACGACCTGTAAAGTGATTTGGGTGGCACAGTATGGTTTCGTCCCACCATGCGCCGTGCTAGCTTGGACAAAGTCTTTACTATTTCTTATTATAAATCCAAAATTTCTATATGTGGCTTTTTGTGTTACACTAATATGTTCGTTAAAAGACAATCTATTAACGACAACTATCCCAAGATCTTTTATAAAATTAGAACGAGCTAAGCATTCATTATTTATCTGATAAGCAAAGAGTAGAAGGCTTAATTGCCTGCTAAATAACATCACGTTAAATGTTTTGATGTTCAGAGGTAACTTATTTGCTATTCTCCATCGTTGCCTGTAATCTGGCACAATCATCATATGACTCAATTTCGGTATAAAATTTCATGTCGTCCATATATATCAGAAAGCCGACATCAATATCTTTTATTTCTGCTTACACAGTTATTGAAAAATAATCAGCAGATAACCGTTATTTTCATATTATATTAATCCAAGTCTGATCCAGCTGGTATTTCAAGAGAGACATCTTATCGACTTCTGTCATACTCTTAATATCTGATATTAAGAAAAACAAGAAAATAACCATTCTTTCTATAGATTGAAGTTCTAAATCTGATCATGCTAGTATATTATAAAAAGCCTCTCTTATGTGACATCTTATAAAGTATTTTTATACCTACCTAGAGGATGCTCCATCATAAATAAACAAAATTTATTGTAGAAAACTATTGTTTACGATCTCATTAATATGTAAAAGAAAGTCAACCAACATCGGCCCCCGGCTAAACTCTTAGGAGAGGGCGAAGTTTTAGAAAACAGTATTTTGCAAATATCTTGAAAATTACGTCCTTTATCAAAAAATGTTAAACAAACAACTTAAATAATATGATATTACTAGTCTCGTCTAATTTGGTGAAAAATTTACTTAGATATGACTATTTTAGAGATTAGTGTCGTTCATCACTTTCTAAAAGACAAATGTCAATGCGCCTTCGTGATTAACTCAAAAACTAAAACTTCACAAAAAATTTTCCTTACAATATTGAAAGGTAATTTTACTTCCTGTTTGGTTCTTATTTGGTTCTTAGTGCAAGACTCTGTGATAAAAAATGATCAAGTTACGGCTATTTGTTCTTTAAAAGTAAATGAGTTGAGTCCAATATGTTTCTTAGATATATAAATCTAAGCATTAGGTTTGTAAGGATGCTTGTGGCGTTAATTATATTTAATTATATAACTATCCCACTTCAGGTAGAAATTGGTATATATTTCTAAATATTTTACACATACTGTTGCTATAATCTTTATTAGATTTCATTAATTATTAATTGTTAGTTATTCAAAGATTGGAGAATTGCGTTTTTCACAACTCAGTGATAAGAACATAGATTTCTTAAAATTAATTGTCAAAAGTCCATAACCTGGCAAAAATCATTTTCTACTTTTTGTTTTAGGTTTTTCTACGACTTTTCTTTATAAAATAATACCGTAGTATTAGCGAAATTTATAATGAAGCCACATCTATTTAAGGTAAGTAAACTGTTAATATATGTCGTATATTATACAGGACCGAACACCGTACCTTTGGAACCCACACAGGCTACAGTTCTCATCCTACTAAATTTAAAATTAATCTTATCATATTGCTTACGATCATGTAAGAAATATTCTATCAAAATATATAAATTTCCTCTAAAACCCACATCTTGCGATGCCTTCAACAACTGCGAATGGTCTACAGTGTCGAAGGTCTTTGCCAGATTTAGGGAGATCCACCAACACTTTTAGAGCTCTTTAAGAGATATGTGTTGTGTTAATTTTGGATGTATCAGGATTCGCCAAAAAAACTACAAGGTAAGGATTGATCGTGTCACATGCATGGAAATTTTCACACGGTGACAAATCACTTATAGCCACCCTGGTTTGGACGTCATTTATCGATGCAGTCGGGCTCTAGTCATGATTAAAACCAATTCATTTAAGTTATAGAATAAATCTCTTGATATCTGGGAACTAGTTTGTTTGAGATTTTTTTAAACTGAATGCTAAAAATTATAGATACATTAGAAGTATATTTATTTACAAAAACACTTGTCATGAAAGCTGAAATATACGACTATTCACTAGTAGGAGAGATTTACGTTGTGTTATAATATCTAGTAAATCCGCCTTTCTTCCCAATTACTTGTCATTTGGAAAATCAAGGAGCATCAGTACAATCTTGAGATTTACGCAAGTATTCTATGAAATATTGCGTATAAAATGATAAAAGTTATGGTAAAATAAATCTGAACTAAGGAAATTTAGGTCAATGTTGATGGCTGTCTAAATTATTACATGAAAAAGGAAATGCGTGTTTCCTTGTCTATTAAGCATTGTGATATATTTCTGAAATCCATTTTAATAAAGAAGTTTCTCTCGTATATTTTAATATTTTAAAATAAGAACTTTGAATAATAGTGTAATACTCTATATCGTACTAAATAAAGCTATTTTTACGGTGATTCAGATATAATAACTACAAGAATAAGACAAGTCGTAGCACTAATTTGATTTTCACTGTTTGAAAAAATGCCTTGAAAGGCATAGCCAAAACGTATCCATGTATAGTTGTCTACAAATTTTTAGTGCGAATAAAAAAGGCCATAAAACCAGCCATATAATGTCAAAGTCGGCGTCATCATATGCTGACAGAGCCGTACTTCAAATTTTTGCATATTAGAATGAACAAAATAATACTAGAGATATAAAAATCGTGTCTTCAGTAGAGACTTAATGACATTTCTGGTAAATTAAAAAATTTTACTCTGTTTTGCGTCAAGATAGGAATATGCCATGCATTGGTGGACGCATTACCCGTCCTTCGCCACATTGACAGATAAATTCAAAGTACGGCTCTCTTTATCTGTTACCCTGATATTAAGGCCGGCAATAAACTCTGCGCCTTTCTAGTTAGAGGTGATTCGCGTAAATATATCACAAAAGTTAGAAATCTTACTTAAAAGAGGCGTGTTTACGTTTATTTCTTATTTTAATCATGTCAGAACATACTTTACATAAGAGTAATGATGTTTTATATGTTAAGTAATAAATACATCGTATTTATTATTCAATACAGTGTAGAAAAAGAAAGCATGCCCCGGTCTCTCCGTATATTAGCTCAGTAGGCAGCTTTGAGGTTCTTATCTGTAGTCTAAATTAATGGAAACCAAATCGAAAAAATGCTTGTATGATATATCGTTGAAATCAGAATTTTATCTACTTTTCAATGGTTCGATTACAAATTTTAAGTTAATATAAAATAAACAACTTGTTGTGCCAAAACGGCACTAAACGCAATCCGTTCTCAACCAAAACCAAACCAAATCTTCTGAAGCACTAAAGACACGCATGCAAAGTTTCATCCAAATTCGTTTAGAAGTTTCGTCGCTATCGTGCTAACACACATATACTCACATATACATACACACTAGGGTGGCCCTTATTTTTCAATATTTTTTTTCTTTATGACGCCCCTTATATTTGTTCTACTTGGTAAAAAAATAATTTCTACCAAATTTGAAAATTTTTGGAGCACGGGATCACCTGGCACAATACAGTTAAAATTTTTATTTTTTTATAACTAGATAGGTACCGTAAATGTATATCCTTCTTATTTAAACAGTTGAGCAAGGTATATAGGGCGAGTGGAGCTTAGAACATATGAGTTCTGAGCTCCACCAACCTTGAAATAATAGGAGCAATGGATATTGTAGTGGGGAGATATGTAGGAGGTGCCCTTATCACCTGATATGCCCAGTTCTTTAGTTTCTTGCGACCTTGGAAAGTAAACAAGTTCTTACCAGTCTATGAAACGAATTCATTGTGCTAAAATTGTGAAATAAAGTAAAAATAATAAATAAAAATCTACAAATAAAATAGCAACAAGATAAAAAGAGAAGCTGTATCTTCTTCAACATGACGAAAGTCAAATTATTGGAGCCAAAATAACCATCAAATAGAGTTTTATTTTATCACCTGGGGCGAGCGTAGAGGCGACTTCAATGTGAATATCAGTTGATATTCCGTTGAAGCAACGTCGAGCTCGGTTAGTACTTGGATGGGGTCCCATCTTGGGAAATACAGCGTTCTCGTCCCAGCTTCTAGCGGCTTGTATATCAGTGTATACGCGGAAGTTACGTAATTTCAGACGAGGATTTCGTAGTGGATATACCATACTTCGGAGGGGATGTAAAGCAGGCGGTCCCTTGTCTATTAAATGTTAGGCAAGTAAAAGATCCCTACTCTTCTTAAGGGAAGAGGTTCGGCAAAATTTCCAGGTTGGGGGTAGCTCGTCTCCTGGCATCAGTGATAGGCCCTGGTAGCGGAAATAGGCCGACGTTAAATAGTTAAAAAAAAAAAATTTATAACCTCCACAAAATCAAATTCAATTTACGGTCTAGTGCATATTTGGCGGTGAAAGAAGTGGAAGTATTATGGGAAAAGGCGAGAATCCCAATGAGAAAGTTTCATTATAGGCGTCTGAATTTAAGATGCCAGCGCCAAAGTGGAGAACTCGTGAACTAATTATAGGCTTTTTGTTTGTTTATATGGCGAATACTTATATTGGTTTTGTTCTGTTTATTGTTGTTTTTGGCATTAAAAATAATAACATTAATAATATATGACCTAAAGGTTTGCAAGATTTTGTTGTAAGTGATTTGCAAGATGTTAATGGCATTATTCAGCAAAATTCATATTTTTTTAGGTTCTCTAGTTTTTCCCTTGAAAAGTACAGTTTCTTCGACATAAACGGTGTCTGGCTAGTTAAATATTAATAAACTTAAATATTTCTCTAAATTTATATACAGTTGTAGTTTAAATCACTTTTTTTCAGGAAACATGAGTGACATTTAGGTTAAGCATATTGCAATGTATGGAACATTTGTGAAGCACTAAAAATGTAAAAATTCTAAGTGTGTGTATGAAGGGGAATATATTTTAAATGCAGGACATATTATTTTGTGTGGTACAACCCATATTCAACACAAAACTTAAAAATGTGTATGTTCTATGTTTACAAACAAGTGTCTCAGATCCAAATACCCATGAAATTAGTGGTACATTGAATATAAGTGAAAAGATATTTATTAATTCTTTAAGTAAAATAAATGAAACAGTATTTTGTAAAATATGAAACAGAAATATTCAGGGGTCTTGTGCAATAGTATATATTATTACTTTTAAATATACTGGAATTACATATATTTACTTATTTCAAAAATTTCACTTACAATGTGTGATTGTCTAGGACATTATTATTGCTACTCAGGCCACGATTATTTGCACCAGCTTTTCCCCTCTCAATGCCTGGTTAAAGGCGTCTACATTAAAGAGGGTATGCTTTGAACATTGCAATGCAACTCAACTTTCACGAGTTGTCCCTGCAATCCACAAAGGATATCGACTGGGTTGGCTCCAGCCAATTGTAGCCCCTTTAAACGCTATCACATTTTTAATAACTTAGCATCTCAGTTTATCATTTACTTATTGTTGATATCATCGTACACTAAAGAGAAAATGACAGAAAAGCCCATAATTAGTTTGACTATAGACCACCAGGTGGCGTACTCCTTATTTTCAGACGCCTATAGCATTGAGAAATTGGAATTATTTTATCAAGAATGGAAAACACTACAAAAAACTTGTAAACGTCGAAATCAACTACAGAAAAAGAAGGAGCAAGATTTTCTTAATAAAGTGGATGACTTATTCGATATCGCTCATGCCAATGCGTTGGAATTTTCAACAGATGATGAACAAGTACAGGAACTGGAAACCCCATTCAACCACTTCACTTTTTAAAATGAAAAAATAAATTATTTATCATGAGATGATTTTTACAGTTTAATTTAAAATATACCTTGTAATACTTGATGGCTAGACTGCTTTAATTCCTCTTGCTTCTTTCGAGATTTTTTTTTTGTTCCTTTAGTAATAAAAACACGATCTCCGCCGATCATTGATCCAGGTCGGCCTTTTTTCTTTGGTTTAAAAAGAAAAGTTTGTCTTCTTCAATGCTAATCATCTCCAACGCATTGGCAGGAGCAATATAGACTAAGTCATCCACTTTATTAAGCAAATCTTGCTCCTTCTTTTCCTGTAGTTAATTTCGACGTTTACAAGTTTTTTGTGGTGTTTTTCATTCTTGTTAGAATAATTCCAATTTCTCAATGCTACGCTGAAACTTTCTCGTTGGAATTCTTGCCTTTTCCCATAATATTTCCACTTCTTTCACCGCCAAATGCGCACTAGACCGTAAATTTAATTTGACTTTGTGGAGGTTATAAAATAAAACTCTTAGATCTTGTCCATTTGATGGTAAATTGGCTCCAATAATTTGACTTTCGTCATGTTGAAGAAGATACAGCTTCTCTTTTTGTCTTATTGTCATTTTATTTGTAGATTTTAATTTATTGCTTTTACTTTATTTCACAATTTTAGCACAACGAATTCATTTTATAGACTAGTAAGAACTTGTTTACTTTCCATGGGTGCAAGAAACTAAAGAACTGAGCATATAAGGTGATAAGGGCACCTCCTACATATCTCCCCACTACAATATCTATTGCTCCTATTATTTCAGGGTTGGTGAAGCTCAGAACTCATATGTTCTAAGCTCCACTCGTCTTATATACCTTGCTCAATTGTTTAAATAAGAAGGATATAAATTTATGGTACCTATCTAGTTATAAAAAATTAAAATTTTTAACAGCAATGTGCTACGTGATCCCGTGCTCCAAAAAATTTCAAATTTGGTAGAAATAATTTTTTTACCAACTAAAACAAATATAAGGTCGTCATAAAGAAAAAAAAAATATTGAAAAATAAGGGTCACCCTAATACACACACACACACACACACACACACACACACACACACACACACACACACACACACACACACACGTTTTTCAAAAACAACTTTTTTGGGTTTCTGGGACCTCAAAACATAAAGATTTGATGTTATCTCAATTTCCAATTTGGGACCAATTTTAGTAACCTCCCACAATTTTAAAATGGAGTAAACTTTACATTAGTACGGCAGCAATACCCAAATTTATCGTATTAAGTTCTTTTTCAATGGTTTTATAAGCGTCATGTGGACATATTTACATATCCAACTGATGACAAGGTGTCAGTTTTGACCAACTCGAAATATACAGGATTGGTGAAAATTAATAGCGTCCGTAAGGTATCCCGCGCAGATAAAGAGACCAAGGGTAGGTTAAGGTTTCAAAATCATGTGTAATTATGATTTACAGAAATTACAGTTTTACAAAAAAAAAAAATGTCCAACCAATGGGATACCATTACCGTACTCGAAGGTTTTTGACGTGCTGAACACGATGCCGTAGTCCGTTTTGCGCCATCACGTCAGGATTTCGAGAATGGCAGCTCCAATATGGCTACCAATATATAGTTATATAGTATATTTAAAAAAAAATACCTAAATTAAAATAAAAACGCTGCCAAAATGGTAAGAGCTGTGAAAATAGTGAGTGGCAGCATATATGTATCTTTTATTGTTTTGGAAATATATGCGTTTAAATTCGACGAATCTGCACGACGCCATATTTGACATTCTTCCATTGCACATTCTATAGAAGATAGACATATACTCTCACTGAATTTTTTGTAGAGAATTTAATTCTCTACAACTTTACTTTTACATTTTTTTTTTTCGTATCTCTTACCATTTTGACAGCGATCTCATTTCAATGCGTGTATTGTAATAAGTGCAACATAATTAGGTATTTTTTTGCAATATCTGCATGATTTTCAGGCTTAAGTCGACCATTTTGAATCCACCATTTTCAGTTTTGCAATTATATGAACATCGTAACATCAGTGGTCTCGAAAACCCTTGTATGATTTTTTTCGTAATTTTATCAATTAAATTGTTTGAGTTATATCAGTTGTAAAATATTTTGTGACAAAGTATTGATTTTTTGGATTTATTTTGCACACTTTTTTAATGGGTAAACTTTTAAATTGGTCATGTTTAGAGTACGTTGCAAAAGGTTTCATCCAAATCCAATAAGTTAAGTTCGCTCTTGTAAGTGGAGGCAGATAAATAGACATATTGTGACTCACTCTGGTTTATTGCCCACGTCGTCATCCAAAAACGACTATCAAAACTCGCAGAAAAATAATATGCAATATACTGTTGTATCATACACATAGTATTAACATTCCATTAAAACCACAATGTATTGTAGTTGTAGGTTCACCAAATTCGAAAACCGAAAGCATTTGATATCTTTTATTAAATTTTGAGCCAAAATATTACCAAATTAATGCATAGTTAAATAAATTAAAAGTTTTTTTATATTATTAATAAAAGACTGCGTCAAGTGTTGCAAACTATAAATGCTAAACCATATGGCCTATCCTTAATAAAATTAAAAAAAAAAACATATATATGGTTAGAGAATTATGACGTAGGTATATTATGTTCACGAAACATAACTTTAAATCTTTGTATTTCCATAAATAAGGTCATGAAGTACTGAACTGACATTTTCTATTAGATATTTACCTATAAAATAAAGTAGGACTTATAAGCGTGTGCATATTCCATAGAGAATACATGACATTAAATTTATTGTTAAACGGAATACATGATTAAAATCTCATTACATATTTAGACTCCGTATAAAATTCTGCATCTCGCAACCCATGGGGGTGGTTTTCAAGCACAGCGCCGAACATAGTCTAGTTTCTTCTCACTTCCACACAACGTAGGTGTTTCGAATTTTTATAGAAATCACTGTAACTTTTTATAGATAAATCTTACATAGGGTGTAGTTTTCACACCATCTGAAGGTTGACACTGTAGGGCGTTGATGGTACGTAAGTTTCTAGTTCTATTTTAGAGTACTACGCAAAATAGAAATCCTGTCGGATTTTACATTTTCTCTTGTTTTGTGTCCTTTAAACTTAAGGGTGGTTGTTCTCAACCCTATACGGGCAGTTTATGAAGATTACGTCGGATCTGATGCACTTTAACAAAACTTAGACCTTTCGAGCTTTTTCAACAGTCACTGCTGTTTTGGATCGATTTTTTTATAAATGGGAGCTAGTTTTCACCCCTCACTGGGGGTGTGTTTCATATCTGTTGTATGTACGCTGCTGTTTAACCTTAATTTGTATAATTCGATAGATTAGGATGTAACAACTATTCTCGTAGCTTAATATTCTTTTTACCCCAGTCCAGGGGTGTTTTTTGGCTCTAGCTCAAGATTTTGGGGGTGTACGAATTTTTTTGACCTCGGATTCGGATTCAGCGACCGAAAATACATAGGGATACATGGGTCTGGTTCGCTGGTCTGAACTTTTTTTTTTTTTGTGGGGCTGTGTTATATATATCCTGAACTTCTAGTTGGAGCATAGGGCCCCCGTAAAGACTGTCCACCATGTCCTGTTTTCATCCATGGATTTTACATCTCTCCATGTTTTCCTCATTGAATTGGATTCATTGTCTACGGACCTGCGCCAGGTGTTAGCTGGTCTGCCAGGTCTGCGGGATCCTCGAGGATGCCTGTCTAAAGCCGGTCTTGCAGTATTTTCTTGATTTTGTCGCAAGATATGTCCTATCCATTTCCATTTCCTCTACTTTAGTTGAATTTAGATTGGACGTTGGTCGGCCAAGCTCCAAAGGTCTTGGTTTGATATTGTATCTGGCCAGAAGATGCGTGATACTATTCTAAGGCATTTATTAATATTGATAAAGCTGAGCAAAAAACATCTGCATTGTACAGTTGGCATCTTAACAGGACACTGCACCAGTGGCGCAGCCAGAAAATTCATCTAGGGGGGGGCAATAGATCCAGCCTCTCCAGAGGATGAGGAAAACTTTTCAGAAAATTGTTGTAAACGGCTGTGTATAGATTCCTCTACTAGATAATGCTGCTATACTACTACTTTGAATACTGCTTTGTACTGATAGAGATTATGCGTCTTTATTTTTGGTTCATAGAGGCCGGCTTGGGGGGGGGGCATGGCTCCCCCCCTGGCTGCGCCCCTGCACTGCACAATGCACACTAAACAAAAACCTAACAATATAGGAGTGAGGAACAACTCAGAATGCAGAATGTGCATGACAAAACTCCGCACTATTATGTAAATTTCCAGCCTCAAGAATAAGATTTTGCAGAGTGAGATGGATATATAAATATGTTATAAATATTTAAAAAACCAAACATAATATAATCCTCAAAACTGTTTTATATACTTGCTATTGTTCTAACTAATACAACTATATATGTTATTTATTGTAAATTTCCGTTGTACTTGAATATTGTAGTTTGTCAATTAAAATAGTGCCTTATTTCATTTTTATAGATTAACTTTAACTATATACAAAATTTATTATAAAAACTATATATGGTTGTATTCCTAAGAGCAATGGGAAGTATCTGAAATTATTTTAAAGTTTATTCTATTTATGGTTTTTTAAATATTTGTAATAAACTGAAAATAAACGTATATTTCCCGCTCACTCTGCAAAATCCTATCCTTAATGGCTGGAAAGGTTTCATGTTTCGGGGATCCCTTGAAACCCAGAAAAAGAGAGCCAGAACTCCCATCGAGCGTTCATCCACCTTCTTTGGTTAATTGGTTAACGAGACCATGGGGTAAAATAAGATTCAAGAAGCGGGCACAGTAGTCTCCAGTACAGTAGGCTGCAGTACAGTGGGTTCTCAGAACCGTAACGAACAAAAAAAAAGAATACTTTGTGTTGGATTTTCATATATAAATTACTTAATACTGTAAGTACTTCTACTTAATATTGGAAGTACTCTTTTTTAGTATTTGCCTCAACTTCGTTTTGCTCCCATATTTCTTTTTATGTTGATCATTTTGATGTGAAATGTTACATTTTTCAGATCAAGAAAGTGTTTTTTTTATTTAGGTGAATAAGAAAAGTATATGCATAGCAATTAGCAGCCTTACATCAATTTAAGAATGTAACTAATATGTATGCCATTTGCAGAGCATCCCTTATAATAATATCAGAGTTCTCGATCATGCATACACATCATTCAAGTAAGCATAGTGTCTGGTGCATCACCGTCATAAATTATGTCCGTAGATTCTGTTAGCTATTAACGTCATCAAATTACGGCATAACATATCCGCTTAATCGTTCGCTTCTACGTGAGCTGATATTCAATTAAACTTTTCTATTACAACAGATCGAAATAATCTGAACTCATTTTATCGTGACCTAAAATGAATTGTCAACTTTTATTTTTTAATTGCGTTCCAAATTACTACTGGATTTTCTGATATTACTTCAATCTAATTCATTCCAGTTGCTTTGTCATTTTATTTTGGAAAAATTCTCAGAGGGCTGAAATTAAATTACATTTTGTACACACATTTATTTAATTGTTATAAAGTAAGTATAAAAAATACCGGTACGGTTTCCCTTAATATGCCATAATAAGGCGTCGAAAAATGCTTTCCGTCAACATATTCAAAAATGTTTGCGATCAAAGAACTGCTATACGAAATGAAAGCTCTTTAATTCTGTATAGAAAAGGCACTATTCATCTTTTTGTAGTACACAAATTACCAAATTATAATTCTATTTATTTTATTTAACTGTGTTTCACATCCTATTTTTTATCATTTTATATATATTATGTATATATTTCACTTTACACTCTTACAACATTACGTTACATAGTACGCGACTAAGCGCACGAGTGACTCAACGGTCGGGTGTTCTGGCGAATGACTTGCAGACGATGTATTTATAAATAGGGTTTTCCCACTAATTTTATTTTAACATTTTATGTCGTGAAAATGATATAATAAAACATTCTATTAATTTACAACAGTTTACTTTTCTAATAAGAATTACTTCTAAGAAAATATAGTTAAACAACTTGCTGATAATTTCAGGGCTTTTTAAAACGGGCAATTTTACGCGCCAGAATGACGTATCTGCCCGGAAAACCAATGAGATTATGGATATAATTAGTTGATAATAGGTTCTAACTGTGTGTTAAAGGAAGCTTTCCTCTAAAACTCCTCAGTATTTCTTCTTTTATTGTTTGTACTGTGATTGGTCTAAAGCAGTGGACTTGTAAATATTGGCCAATCAGAATACAGATAAATACCACAAAAGTTATTCGTAAAAGCGTCGGACGTTGATATTTTGTAGTTTAGGCTTAACCTTCACCCGCTTCTGCATTGACAGTTCACATCAGATGATTAACCTAAAACTTCATTTATATTTTGATGTTTGGATTGTTTGGAGTGAAAATATTTATCAGTTTCTGGTTTATGTTTTATTAATTCTACGATCAAAATGAGTAAAGTGGAAGAGGGATATGTTAAAGGTGCTGCTGATTCTCACAACAGAACAAATCTTTTCCCAGATGAAATATTTGTTTAGATTTTACAGCAGAAAACCACTTTTTTCGTCTTTCAATATTGAGTGGTACTATCAAAAATAATATTGAGGAAGCATTTTCACTAGTATTATTACACAAAGGTACAAAACAAGCTTTTTAGGCATTTTGATAATCCATTACAACTCATAATATTTAAACAGTGCTGTCAATAAATAGAGGTTATGTTTTATATTTTTCACGGCTACCTTATGCCGACTTTTTATTGGATTTCACGCGTCACAACGCGCTAATTTATGACTGTTTAAAATGAACTCAATGTTTTTCAAACTCCAAGTTTTTTTTTCGTTACTATTAGTAAAATTAAAAAGATAATAAATATGCCATAAATCATTTTTTTACGTGAATTAAGTATTTCAGCAATAATTTTTTTTTCCGGGAAAACCCTATTAAAAACAGTCTCTTTTCGGGCTATCGATTTGTATCATGCGATTTCACAACATTTGAATTTTGTGTGTTAGAAATGAGGGTGTGTAATAATTTTGTTACACACGGAACAAAAACCCTGCTTCAGGTGTCAGAGGGATAAAATCGGGTATTTGCCCGAAGCAAATTGTTAGATGGGGTATAGATTTTAGCGAGGTGTTAAGAGGGGTAGAAGGAGAGATAGTAGGGTGATTGGTTTCGTGGGGGGGGGGGGTGTTTTTGATGGGATGTGTGTTTTAAGTGTATAAGTTACGTCAGTCAAATAATGGTGTATCGTAAATTGGAAGTCTTTCATGTATGTATTTGTGTGTATATTTTACGTTGTCTCTTCGTCTTGTATTGGCAATGTTCTGTGTTAATTGTCAATTTGTCAGTTTCTACATATAAAATCTTTGAGCTGTCTCGTCGATGTAGTCGCAGATGACCCCGTAAGCCTATGCAGTCCTGCGATAATGATGTAGCGAGATGAGTTGGTTAAGAGTCGCAGCAACTTGTTCTGTGTCCTATGTAAATCTTAAACACTGTGCATCCAGGATTAGATTCCAGGACGCACAGGCATGTTAGTATAGGGCGAAAGGTCACCTTATAAAGAAAGAGTTTATTGCCTATGGTGAATTTGCTGCATATATTAACCAACGGATATAATTTGCTTAATGCTGCATAGGCTTTGTTAATAACCTTAGTTAGATAGGTGCAAATGAAAGTCGTGTGTCTAGTGTAAGTCCTAGTAAGTTCTCTGTTTTACGTTCTGTTATGTCATGGTTGTCTAGTTTGAGTTTAGTTATAGTCTTTATATTTGTGAATTTTCTGTGGAAGGTTATGATCTCCGATTTGGAGTAATTAATCACAACTTTCCACAGTTTATAATATTTTAATAATTTAATGGTGTGATACCGGATTTTCTGAGTCGCAGTCTGCCCATAAAAACTGTTTGCGTAAAATGTAGTATCATCTGTGTAAAGTAATAGGTTGGTGGTAGGATGGGTTGGAATGTTGGATATGTATAGGTTGAAGAGAATGGGGGCTAGTATGAGATATTGAGATACCCCCGCTGAAAGTCTATAAGATTCTGAATAGGTAGTGTTTACCCAGACCATTATCCACCGGTCCCAAAGGTAATTTTTGAGGAGGGAAACCAAATACCCGGACAGTCCACAAACATATTGAAGTTTGTAGACTAACCCGTTACGCCACACAGTATCGAAGGCGCGTTCCAAGAGCAACATAACAGTATACTGCTTCTTAAGACGCGTTTGCGCGCATCCAGTAATTTAGTCGAGTCGTATAGTAATTTAGTACTCGACCAGTACCGGACCAATGCGGACAGCGTGTTTCAGTGGAGTGACTTAGTGGTAAGCGCTGTCCGCATTAGTCGACTACTGGTCGCGTACTAAATTACTAAACGACTCGACTAAATTACTGGATACGTGCAAACGCGCCTTTATTTATGAGTCAGTTACGTTCTGCACCACTTTAACTAGCGACAATGTCGTATTGTACACCCCCCCCCCCCCCCCCCCGAAACCAAACTGTTCCACCGGAAGCAGGCGGTGTTTTGCGAGTTTTTTGCGCAGAAGTAAACAGTTCACAAGAAACACAAGATGAAAGATACACACTGCGTGTATCTAGCTGCAAGATTATAAAACAAAAGATGATTATTAAATTTTATACTGCTGACTACATGATTTCGAAAATGGTATCTAATAATAACAATAATAATGATAAACTGACTTTATTTTCAAATTCATTACAATTCACAAATTTAAAAAATGGTGAAATTCCGCTAAGGCCGCTCTTACACTCAACCACTAGAGTATTAGAGTAAAATAGGCTCCCTTTGACGTGGGGTAGCCCAGCTTATTAGATATTGTGCGAATTCCATAACACCCAGTACCGAATCCCTTACTCAGATTCGTTACATGTTCATTAAAGTTTCATTTATTATCAATATGCAATCCGAGAAATTTAACATGAGTTATAGTTTCCAGTTTGTTATTTCCTAAAGGAATGTACTCTAAATTGCATCCAATATCTACTACATTTGTCTTTATATTAACTGCAAGTAGACTTGCATCGCACCATTTTTTGCCAAGTGTATAGCGAAGTATATCATAATAACACATCCCTGTTTTATTGTGCCATAAAATCGTTGTATCGTCCGCAAAACGAGTGAAATTTGGTGTTAATATTTGTAGGTGAAAGATCGTTGACATACAGTATTAATATAATACAAACTCGGGGTCTTTTTTGGATACTCAAATAAGAGATTTAATCAAACAGAATCTATACCTCAGTTATTTTCCTACACATCATATATTTGAATTGTTATGACTTGACTGCTATTACAACATAAATTAAGAGTATGTCATTATTCTCCTTATATGTTTAGAGTCAGCGCAAACAAGAACCTCCTTTAACATGCATATAATGTACTAAGAAGTATCCATCGTGAAAGGAATTTCACCAAAATAAAAGTTACCGCTTATGTTAAATAAATAACGTAATATTAAATACAATTAGGTATTTTCATGAATTTTAAATTCCCTTGAACTGTAAAAATAACACATTTAAAAATGAAATCACTTGAATTTCTACAAACAGTTTATCAATGACTTAAATAATAAATCTTTAAATTTGAATAAAATTTTTTTGAAACACTACGTCACTAAACAAAGCTGGATGCGCGTGCTCATGCAAGCATGAAATTCGTTCACAACCGGCAAGTTTCCTTAAAAAGGTTTTAAAACGTTATTAGTTTCTCATATAATCATACGTAAATACAGTAAATGAACTTTAGCTCTTATTCCTCATTATTTCAGTCAATTTTACATCCAACGTCACTGTCAATTATCGTCACAATGCGTTTTGTAGGCATCTTAAATAATTCAGATTTATTTATTGTATTACAAAGATGACGTTAAATGTCTTATATATGTTGCAAAATGTAATAAGAACTTTTTTTAAATATAATAATTCTGAATCTTGCAACATATTAGTGCTATTGAGAGTAAAACATATATGAAAGTAATCTTTAAAAAACGAGTCACTACTTCGTAGCCCGGATTTTTATCCTAACGCTTTGCGTTGATATGTTTTATGTTGTGTGTGTGTTGAAAGCCGAAAGTATATGCGCTTGAATATTTATCAGTTTTGGAAAGGCTTAAACTTGATAAATACTGACCGCTTTGGGTTGAATTATTATCGGTCGTACTGCTGAAGATTTCTTGGTTACAGGTTGATTGTGTAACGAAGCAAATTTGAGAACGAATTTGATGTGTACCCGAATGAGCAATCTTGGATTATTCTAAGGCATGGCGAATTGGCCCCCGTTTTTAACCAACTTCATAAAATTAAAAAAGAAGGATGTTCTGAATTCGACCCATATAATGTATGTATGACGTATATATGATTTTTTTAATATTTGTGCAATCTTACTCTGAATTGGCTTACGCGATTTCAATGAAATCTTTTTCAAATTGTCTCAAATTCTATGGTATTGCTTGACGGTGCGGTGCGGTGATTCGATATTAATTTCATTAAGCTACGTCTAGTATAAGGAGAGCAAAAATTTGAAACACGATTTTTTTTTTCAATAATTTGGTGAGGTCGCCGGTGATAATTTAACTTCATATTTAATTTTGTAATAACAAATTCAAATTCCATCGGAATTGCATTAAAATTGGTAGTTAAGTATTTTAGAAGTAGTTTATAATGATTCTGGCGTCAAAAATTGAGAATTCAAAATGACGAAAACAGTATGGCTACGACAAATACAATATTTTAACAGATTTACATGATATTTGATACATAGTGATTTCAGGATCCTTTGATAACGAATCTAATGTTAACGCTTAAAAAGTCACTGCGTAGAAGCTAAGTAAAGAGGCCACTAATAAGGGTGAAAAAAAATTTTCAATAAAAAATTTAATTGAAATTAAGAAATTTGAATTTTAATCAAAAACAAAAGTTCTTTCAGGTCGAGGTGAAGAAAGGCCAACTCAGGACCAAGCGACCCATTAAACTACAATCTACAAACGTCTAGAATTCATAATAATAATACGTGTTTATGTATTATGCACTACCGTGCATCTGAGTGACGCGACACCAATTTATTTATTCCGGGGAGCCAGTCGCATTCTACCCCGTTCTTCCACTCCCAAGCGGGTTCGAGATAAGATATAAATCGATAGACAAGTAATATTCCAAGGCTGCATACCTCAGATCATTAACAAATGTCAATTGACATCCTACCATCCGGATCATCGGTTAAGTAAAGATGAGCTCTGTAGCTCGAGGAAGTAAAGATCTAACTGCTTTGGTAGCATTTTTGGTCTGCACGGAGCTGGAGGTGTCCACAGATACTGGAAGGTGTTTTGTCCGGTACCCGCAGGATAGTGGGTTTATGGTTGGGTGATCGTCATGTCTCTTCTGTGGGTTGTCATCATCGGCGGTGGTATGGAGTGAATTAGAAATTAAATTGTTGAGCATTTATACATTTCAAACGGATTATGCCAATTAGCTATGATTAAACAGTGCAGGTATGACTATTTTACAACAGGATCGTAAATAAAGTGGAATTTTCTATATCTAACTGGTCCTTAAGTAGAGTAGTATTTGAATTATTTCTATGTTTGTAAATTTCAATTGCTTCTTCTATACTTAATTTTATAGATTTGGATAATATAAAATCGCTACTTTATCTATAGATGGAAAATTGTGATTGGTTTCTAAAAAATGGATTGCAAAATTTGAATTATTTTTACTTTTTTCAAATGATTTTAAACGTTCAGACAATCTTATATTAAATGCCCTTCCTGTTTGACCAATATAATTAGCTATTGCATTATTCACACGAGAGCTGAATCTGAATTTTTACTTTTGTGTTTTCTGTTTGGCATCATAAAAAATGTTTGACATTTTTTGGCTAGGTTTGAATGCTATCTGAAGGTTATGATTTGATAACATATATGAAATTCTTTCTGACAAGGAGCTAAAATATGTTAGATACAAAATTTTGTCGGGATTTTTCTTGAAATTTAGAGTAGATTTTACTCATTGTAATATATTTGTGTTTTTTTGCAACTAAGGAATCTATTATATTCACTCAAAAACCGCGGTTACTTGCTATTTCTTTTACGACTTCTATTTCGTTATTCAAGTTTTCTTCTGGCAAGGGTATAGCGAAAGTTCTATGAACCATAGATCGATATGCGGCTATTTTATGTGAGAAAGGATGACTTGAATCTGCCGGTATGGCGGCATCTGAAAATGTTTTTTTTGTAGATATTAAACGATAGTTTATTTGTATTTTGTCTACTTAAGATCTAAAAAGTTGATTTGTCGATTCTATTCAATTTCTGTGGTAAATGAAATTTTTGTGTGTAGAGTATTGATAAAATTTAATGCCCTATTAGTCCAGGAGCCTAGCTGTACGTGCAAAGATTCAAGCCTAAGGAACAATTTAAGACATGTCCTAAAAAAAAAGTGGCTGTACCTTCAAAATGGCGGCCATATTTTAAAAGAAACTGTTGCCAATGTTGTTTTTGTCATTTAACACAAAAACTAAAAAAGATGGACAAAAACTTTTTTCGCAAAAAACTACGTGCATAAAATTTTCTACAATTTTGTTCTTATACAATATTTTGACAGGAATTACCATTTTCCAGATAAATGAGTCCAAAGTTAAGAAAATATGGAAATACATATATCGGTAAATCACTTAGAGGAAATAACTGAGACAATTATTGTAAGGCGTATAATATAACTATATTATTAACATAACAAAAAATAAAACAAACTGAAAAAATTAGTAATAATAATAATATTATAATTTGCTGACATTTATCTCGAAAACGGTAACAATGGTATCTGTAAAATAGTAACTCCCATCCAAATATTGTATACGATCAAAATTGTAGAAAATTTTATGCACTTTGTGTTTTATGTAGAAAGTTTTTCTTCGTCTTTTTTAGTTTTTATGTTAAATGACAAAAACAATATTTGCAATTTTTTTTTAAACGGACGCTATGTTTTTTTGGGGGGGGGCATATCTAAAATTATTTCTTAGGCTTTAATCTTTATGAAAAACATTGTCCCCAAGGACCGGGGGGGGGTGCTGCACGGACACTCAGAGTGGGCTCCCGTAGTACTTGAGTATCTCCTGAATCACAAATTAAAATATCATCTACATATCCATACCAAAATCCATCTTGTGATAAAGGGGATTTAAAAATAGTTTTATCAATTTCTTCCATAAAAAGTTCTGGCGTAAGAGGAATCAGTGGGCAATTCTACAGTAATTTTAGAAAAAGAACATTACACCTAAGAAATTAATAACTTCATATTAAAATACCGGGTGATTTTTTTAAACTGAATATCTCGAATAATAAGTACTCTATGAAAAAAATGTCCACAATCAAAATTTAATCATTTCTCGGAGAAAATACATAGTGCTACCATTGGTTACCCTCCCCCCTTTCCTTGTAGGTCGGGCGGGGGTAAATTTGAAATCTTAAATAAGAACCTCTATTTTTTTATTGCAGATTCGGATTCTACGGCTAAAAATACGTAGGATTTGCCTTGAAACATTTTTTTCGAATCATAACAGATGGCGTTGTAATCGGCGAAATTCAGTTTTTTTTTATTTCTGCTATGCATACGATTCTGCAATACGTTTGCAATAAAAAATACCATGTTTTCATTGTAAATATTAATCAAAATAGTTTATTCATTTTGCAAATTGCGAATAACTGGGAAATTCTTACCTGTAGAAATGTAAATGACTGGTGAATAAACTACTTTTAGCGTAACTCGGGGACAATGACGTGGACGTAGTAGTTTTCTGTTCCCTTCGGGGGTGCTTGATTTACGTGAATCCCTTTGCTTCTGACTTATCAGAGTGCTTGATTTACATGAGTCCCTTCGCCTCATCATCTTTCAATTAAAGTAAGTGTTCAAAATGGTGGCCCTCGACTTCAATGTACTTATTAATCCGCATTTGAAATGACTGTACACAACGGAGAAGTTTGTCTGCTTGAATTTCGGCACAAACATTTCTGATTCGCTCAATCATATTACCATGTGTAGTTGGTACTTGTTTGTAAACTTTGTCTTTGAGATAGCCCCACAAAAATAAATCTGGCGAAGTAAGATCTGGTAATCTAGCTGATCAATTTACCGGATCAACTCCACCGACCCAGCGTCCATTGAAATTACGATCAAGTACTTCACGTGCTACCACCGAATAGTGTGCTGGACAACCATCATGTTGAAACCACATATTCTGTCGCACTTCAAAGCTCAAGACTTCAAGTAATGTTGGCAGTTCATTTTCCAAAATGCCTCGGTACATTTAACCATTCAAGTTGTCTTCAATAATCTGGGGGCCGATGAGTTTGTTGCCACACCATACGTTGACAGTCCAAGGACGTTGATATTCAATTTAGCCAAGCTAGTGCAGATTTTCCAGTAATGCATGTTGTGCCGATCAACCGTTCAGTGGTTTGTAAAAGACGACTCGTCAGAAAACAATAGGTAACGAAAGAAATTGGGACTTTGTTGCATTTGTTCACGTACCCACTGACAAAAAGTTACCTGATTTTGGAAATCAACGCCATGAAGGTCTTGGTGTAAAGACACATGATACAGATGATATTTATAACGTTTTAAATTTTTCCAAACACTGCTCTGGGACAATCCGGAATCGTGAGCTATTTCTCGTGAATCAACATGAGAATTAACAGCCACTGCAGCTAATACTGCAATTGCATTATTTCCTCCAGTGACTGTTGCTCGACGGGTTCCTTTTTTCGGTTGAACATTTCGGTCAGTAGTAAATTGTTGGACAGTATGACAAAATGAAACACGTGACCAAGTTCTATCCGGAAAACGCTGAGCGTAGAGATCGACAGCATCATCAAGACTCCTACCAGCTCCTCCATAAATCAGAACCATTTCAATTTTCTCTTGTACAGTTAAATATTCCATTGTGAAGTTGTATCAACAGCCTAATGGAAACAGGTCTTTTCGTTTGCGAAATAATCTTCGAACTGTGTAAAATGAGTTGTTTCTTAAAGTTATTTCTTTCTTTTCTTCGTTTATTTACAAAAACCAAAACAAACACATACAAAACACGAAGAGAAGAAATAACACAAACGTCAAATGTAAACATTATAAAACATTTTTATAAAAACTATTTTTTACATAAGAAATGGTATTTTTAAAACAAACTACAAAAAATTCATTAACTTAAAAGCAGATTTAATCAAGCACTCCGATAAGTCATAAGCTAAGGAAATCGCGTTGACCAAGTCCAAAAAAGATGCCTGCTTCTGGGTTACGATAATAGTAGTTTCTTAAATAAATAATAATAATAAATACATTTATTCATAAATGAATTGGTACAAATTCGACAATACTGTTTCATTTGCCCAGTACTAACGAAACCTAAATTAAAACTAAGACTAAAATATTTCTTTTCATGACAATGCGTACCACAAGCTAACAGTTTATTGACAAGTCATTTTTCAGTAATTGAAAATTTGTTTTTAGACTAATTTTGATTATTTACAATGAAGACGTGGTATTTTTTATTGCAAACGTATTGCAGAATCATATGCATAAGTTCTTAGTAGGAGAAATCGAAAGAAAATTGAATTTCGTCGATTACAGCGCCATCTATCGTGAATCGAAAAAAAAAATTCAAACAAATCCTAGGTATTTTTAGCCGCAGAATCCGAATCTACAATAAAAATAGGACTCCTATTTAAGATGTCAAAATTACCCCCCGCCCGACCTACAAGGAGGGGGGAAGGTGACAATTTTAGCATTAATGTATTTCCTCCACGGAATCATTAAATTTTGATTATAGACATTTTTCGTAGAGTGCTTATTATTCGAGATATTTGAAAGTTTAACATAGCCTAACATTTAATATAATATTATTTGTTTCATTAATATCTAATGTCTGGCTGTTGGTAACTAAATTGTTTTATTGCTTAGATATCGGTATCACAACAAGGGCGGATCCAGAAAGGTTACTGGGGGCCGTCTACCGCCGAACGATCAATAATTATATCGACATTTTCAATATTCAATAAGAAATAGTATTAGATCCTATTCTTCTCGGGGCCCTCGGGGGGGACAATTGCCCCTGGTGCCCCCCCCCCTGGATCCGCTCTTGTGTCACAGTACATTGACTACACATATCACCAATAGCCAAGTGGCATATTTACTTCAGTTATTATTCATTATGTCCTCAACAGGATCACTTTTCAATCAGGATAAGAAACAAATTATACCATTTCATTCCGCGTTATTCTATCCAACACCAACGTACAGATTTTTTCGAGTTTCCACTAAGACGCAGCACGGTATAATCCCGGGTTTTAAACGGAACTTGTGATAGTGTATCCGCTATGGAATTTTATTTCATTTAAACGATTATACAGACTTAGGCCTCCGAACCTCTAAAACAGTCTACTGGCAATTACATCTGTTCCTATTCACTGCAATTGTAAATGAGATAGACTATCTTATCCTACAGTAGTAACTTGAGGCATCAGCCCTTTTGGCTTTATTCCATTTTATTGGTGTACATAAAAGATGTTGGAATGTTATTTTCTTGTTCTCGAGAAAATCATTCTATGTTAATTCAGAGTTACGACCAGTATTAATTACAGAAAAGTTAATTAATTATAGTGTTTTTGAGGAATAACATAAATAAAGGTTATGTTAAAAGTTTTAATTATTATTCAAAGGAAGTATTGAAACATTAAATAGAGCAATAGGCTAATTAATCTAAGTGTGTAGTTTACTTAGTTTCTGCATAAATGAAAATTAATTCAATGGATGTTGGATGTAAAATTAAATAACCAAAGGTTCCCATGAAAATCTATCAGGAGCGGTAGCTAAACGAAAAAATTTAAACTTAAAAAAAGTGAAGACAAATTGACACACACAACTTCATTTAAATTTTAAAATAAAAATAAATAATAATTGATAATAAATTATTCTCATCACTTACTCAATCCTCAGTCCAGCCCGAAATTTTCAATTTGCATGTACACTTCTGTGCAATAAAATTGGGGACAAGTCGTATGATAATTTTTGCAATATTTTAACTGTGTAAATCGGGCTTAATTATATTGAATAGCAACGGTTTTAATATACAATAACAATGACATATCATGTTGATATTTTCATAATAATTAATAAAAAACGATTCAGCATGAAAATATAATAAAGACCTAATTACATAAATAACTTAAAATTTCGACGCAACACAGAGGAGACACAATAAACTTAAAAATAACAAAAAACAGAACAGAAAATACTGAAATTAACTTTAAACATTATAATATATATTTTTTAATACTTAGTCATGCTACCATCTCGAAAAATTACTTTATTTAACCGCTGAGGAACAGAATGAATTAATTTTCTTACAAACTGTTCATCATTTGCCAATTCCTCCCAAGCGTTTGAAATTGTATCCCATAATTCCTGTGAATTTTGAGGTCGAAAATTTATTTTGTAAATAGTTTTAGTTATAAATACCCCATACATTTTCTACGGGATTGATGTCTGGACTATTTGAAATCTATGGCAATGTTTCTATATTATTGTTCTGAAACCAGTTTCTTACAATATTAGCAGTACGGACAGGACAATAGGGTTTTCCCAGAAAAAAAATTATTGCTGAAATACTTAATTCACGTCAAAAGATGATTTATGGCATATTTATTATCTTTTTAATTTTACTAATAGTAGCGAAAAAAGAAACTTAGAGTTTGAAAAATATTGAGTTTATTTTAAACAGCCATAAATTAGCGCGTTGTGACGTCAACGCCCTGAAATCCAATAAAAAGTTGGCATAAGATAGCCGTGAAAAATATAAAACAACCTCTATTTATTGACAGCACTTTTTAATTATTATGAGTTGTAATGGATTATCAAAATGCCTAAAATAGCTTGTTTTGTACCTTTGTGTAATAATACTCGTGAAAATGCTCCCTCAATATTATTTTTGACAGTACCACTTAATATTGAAAGACGAAAAAAGTGGTTTTCTGCTGTAAAATCTAAACAAATATTTCATCTGGGAAAAGATTTAAATTATTCACCATTTCAAAGTCTACTTTAGGTAAATTATCAGCAGCACCTTTAACATATCACCCACTTTACTCATTTTGATCGTAGAATTAATAAAACATAAACCAGAAACTGATAAAATATTTTCACTCCAAACAATCCAAACATCAAAATATAAATAAAGTTTTAGGTTAATCATCTGATGTGAACTGTCAATGCAGAAGCGGAAAATATCAACGTCCGATGCTTTTACAAATAACTTGTGTGGTATTTATCTGGATTCTGATTGGCCAATATTTACAAGTCCACTGCTTTAGACCAATCACAGTACAAACAATAAAAGCGGAAATTCTGAGGAGTTTTAGAGGAAAGCTTCCTTTAACACACAGTTAGAACCTATTATTAACTAATTATATCCATAATCTCATTGGTTTTCCGGGCAGATACGTCATTCTGGCGCGTTCAAATGCCCGTTTTAAAAGGCTCTGAAATTATCAGCAAGTTGTTTCAACGATATTTTCTTGGAAGTAATTCTTATTAGAAAAGTAAATTGTTATAAATTAATAGGATGTTTTATTATATCATTTTCACGACATAAAATGTTAAAATAAAATTAGTGGGAAAACCCTATTGTCTTGTTGGAAAATATAATTGTTATTTGGATATAATTGTTCCACCGACGGCATCATTATATTTTCCATTATTCGTGTATAATTTTGCGCAACAAACCTTCCATCAATTTTCCAACAAGTTCCCATTCCATTATAACTAATCCATGCCCATACATTTACACTGAATCGTCCAGATCTTTGGGTTCCACTCACATATGGTTCTTCGAACCTTGAATTTCGGGGTCTATAAACATGAATGTGCCCATCATAGGTTGACTGAAATACCTTTTCATCAGTAAATACTACTCTATTCCAAAATGCTATATCTCTGTAAATATAATTTTATGCAAATAGTTCACGTGATTGCTTCTTTTCTTCAGTTAATAACTGTTTTTTAGTCGCTACTTGATTCAGCAAATCGGAGGATTTAATTCTTCGGCACGCTGTTGATCGAAAGCTAGGAAAATTTGTGGCAGCTTTAGCGAGTCTTGCGCAATCAAAAGGGTTTTCTCTTAAATATTCCACAAGAGCTGCATCCTCTTCATTACTTGAAACTCTCGGGCGAGAAGATTCTGCCTTTCAGCTAATACTTCCTTCTTTTTCTCAGCGTTTCTTTACTCTCGAAACAGTATTTTTACCAATATTCAAATGCCCTGCAATCTGTCTTATAGACCAACCATCTTCTATTTTGTAAATTATTCGAATTTTTGTGCGATCTTCTAAATGACGAAGCATTTTTAAAATAAGTAAATTAACAAATATTTATTCTGACAAATTCACCTTTGTTACTATTTCATGTCCCCAATTTTATTGCACAGAAGCGTACTTATATGAGCATTCGAAAATGACTTAGCCCGATGAATGAGTTACTCGAGATTTCCTTTTTCTGCTGCCCCGCTTACTGAAGAGGAGTATTGTAATTGCGAAAAAATCACTTCCCGAGATTTCTTCGGATTTTCACGTTTCAAAATACGTAGATTAGGAAAATTAAGTTCATTCAATTTCGTTTGTCTGTGTGTCTATCGGTCAGATGCTTTTCTGTGGGCGCTATATCTACAAAACTATTTTACGGAGAAGAATAATATTTACCAACGAAGAAATGGGATACCATGCTTCTAGTGAAAAATATCTTAAAAAATAATTAAAAAAAGAAGGGAGACGGATGATAATAATATTTCGCATGTAGTTAATAAAACTGTTATATTTTAGCGAAAATACACAAAGTGTTCACTTTTCAAAAAGTAGGGTGATCATCCAACAGAAAAATTAATAATAAAGGATGTCAAACACACAGAAAAGTATATATCTACTAATCACATTTTAGTGTCATAACATTTTATTTTTATTAGGAAGCAAACTTTCTACTTATTTTGAAGTCACGAAAAATCATCTATGATAGATTTTTTCTTTCTGTCAAGACAAAATGACTACGATATTTGGATTCCAATGATATTGTCGTATCAAAGGAGACAATACGAAGAGATTATAGCTAAGAAAACCTTATTTCTTTTCATCTTTGACTTATCTGTCACATAATGAAGCATTCTCTAAGTAGAGATAACACCATCGATACTGACTTTCATAGGGGAAGTCTTTTGATAAGCTTTTCCAGACTATGATATGGTATTATATTTTCAAGTGATGTCATTGAGTAGTTCTATTAGTATAGAAATAGAAATAGAAATAGAAAATTTATTGGTGCCAAGAAACAAGAGTTTTACACAAGTCAAAAAAACAAGGGGTTCATAAATACAATACAATACATGCATATACAAACAAAATACAATATAAATATAAAATAATAATACAATGAGTTGTATATTCTCTCAAGGTATTAAAATTGCCAGTCTGAAAAATCATTATTATAAAAATCTTCCATAGAATAGAAACATTTGGATATAAGATATTTTTTTGTTACATATTTAAAACTTTTAGAAGGCAACAGTTTCACAGGGGATGGTAGCAGGTTAAATAACTTCGGACCAAAATATGATATTCCGGATCTAGTTTTATGTACTCTGTGGAAGTCTATGTAAATATTTGCTTTATGTCTTGTATCGTATGAGTGAATTTCTTCATGAGTTACGTAATTTGATAGGTTATCTTTAACATATATGAGACACTGTAAGATATATAGTGATGGTACTGTGAGAATTTTCAGATCAATATAAGATTGTCTACAATCTTCTCTATACCCTAGCTTATTTATAATTCGTACTGCCTTCCTTTGTAATCCAAAAACGCGTTTCATGTTTGGAGCGTGACCCCAAGCATGAATTGCATATGATATTTTTGATTGAATAAGTGCATGGTAAGTTATTAAGAGTACTTGCTTGGACACTATTAATGACATATTTCTAATTGCATAGATACAAGGAGTTAACTTATTACATAGTTTATCAATGTGAGAGTTCCATGAGAGCTTAGGGTCAATATGTACCCCAAGAAATTTTACAGACTCTGGATTATTATTTACTCCCATATTACCTAAACTAAAAAACATGATTTCAGTTTTAGTAGCATTTAAGCTTAATCGATTCGCGACAAACCAAGCAGAGACCCTTGATCGTGTCTGTTCCAATTGTAACTGCAGTTCATTGCGATTTTCATTTTTATTAATTGTTGTTGCATCATCCGCGAAGAGAATGAAGTCGGCTCTTGGGTTGGCAAGCACCAAGTCGTTGACGTATATGAGGAATAATACTGGTCCCAGCACCGACCCCTGTGGTACTCCATATTCTAGTGTCCTCATCTGAGAAAGATTATTACCAGTTTCTACTAGTTGCGTGCGACTCATTAGATATGACTGCATTAAGTTCACACTTGCATCAGAAAATTTATAAAAACTAAGTTTTTTTATAAGTATACTAGGACAAACACAGTCAAAAGCCTTGCTTAGATCGCAAAACAAAGCCCCTGCGCAACATCCTGTCTCATATCCAATGTTTATGACTTCCGCTAGTTTGTTGATAGCCATAGTGGTTGAGCGTGCATTACGAAAACCATACTGATTTTTATTAAACAGACTATTTCCTTCAAAAAAAGAACATATTCTGAATTTTAGGGCTTTTTCAAAAACTTTTGCTATGATTGGAATGAGCGAAATTGGTCGGTAGTTATCAAGTAAATTTGTGGGACCTTTTTTGTGTATTGGCACAACCCGGGAAATTTTAAAGGCTTTTGGGAAGATGGAATGTCTTATACATAAGTTAAATAACTTTGTAAGAGGAATAACAATGATATTGGCTATACTCTTAAGTATCTTAGTGTTAAGGTTATAATAATCTTTACTATTTTTGTTTTTTAAATTGAATATTATGTCCCTAACTTCAATAAAAGTTATTTCACTGAAAATAAATTCTCGCAGGCCTGCGTGAGATATTGTATTAGCATTATTATATAGAAATTCTTCTGCGGTAAAGTCACTATCAGGCAGCTCATCAATAATATTCTTAGCAATATATGCAAAGAAATTATTGAAATCATCTGGACTTATGCTGCTGTCTGCCGTTCGATTTTTTGACTGCGTATTCGTATTTGCTCGTACCACCTGCCAGATCGCTTTAGATTTATTAGAATGACTTTTAATGTACGTATCATTAGCTTTGAGTTTAGCATTTCCGAGTGCAATGTTATATTTTTTCCTATATTTTTGCATTATTTCTCTGAGTTCCGGAGAGTTAGTAGCTTTTACGGTTTCCTGCATAAAGTGTAAAATATCTCTCATATCACTTAGTTCCTTGGTGAACCAGGTCGTGCAAGGTATATTGCTTTGTTTGTATGTTTTTTCTGGAAAGGCCAGATCAACTGCATTGCTCAAGAAAGTCATAAACATTTCAGATTTAATTTCAATATTTATATTTGGATCGTCAATGAAATCCCAACATATAGTCCCTACAAGATTGTTTAGAGTAAGTAAACCCTCATCTGTTACAGGTCTGTGCTTAAAATTTGTAATATTGTCATTTTCGGTACTGTTCATATGAAAGTTAATTGTAATGGCCAGATGATCTGATAAATTTGTGTCAATTTGAGAAGTTTGAAAAGTACTTTGTAAGTTTGTTAAGAAGTTGTCCAAACAAGAATTCCCTCTAGTATTTGCATCTATTGTTATAAACAAACCATACGTTTTTATTAAATCAGTAAAGGTGACAGTATGATAATTATTTTTATTGTTGAAGTTTATATTAAAGTCACCATTTATTATGACAGTATATTGTTTATACCTACTGATAATGTTTAAAGCCTTTGTAAGTGTATCGAGAAAGGTGTTGAAATCACCTAATGGAGATCGATATATAGTAATTATTAATAGCTTATGTTTCTCAGATTGTACCGCACATATTTCACAGTGGATCTCAGTTGATAGCAGACATATATCCTCCCTTCTAGCGAAGTCATTTGCAATCTTGCGATTGATTAATACTGCTACACCCCCATGAATATGAAGCTTCCTACAAAAATAACTAATAACATCGTAATTGTTAAGTTTAGTTTGAGTAATTTCATTTTGAGACATCCAATGTTCGCTTAGGCAGATAACATCGTAAATATGGTTTTGTGCTTCAAATTCCATCTTCTTGTTTCGAAGAGATTGAATATTTAGATGAAAAATTGAGAAATTTTTAGATTTAGGGGGAGTTGTTCGGGATTTATCGGTTGGTCTTTTATTTAATGATTCAGAAAAACCGAATTTTCAGTAGTGAATGAGCTGTCTTCCACTCCACACTTTCTTTGGCGGGGGTTATCAAGGAAATGTTGTCCTCTTCTGAAATCAAACCTTTCAAATGCAATACCCTTTGGCCAAAATGAATGTTCATACACCGTTGCTTTTAGAGAGGGGTCAACGCCTACTAAAAAACAATTGTTGTCCTTTTTTTTGTAGAATGTTTCAAGTTGTTGAAATATTCTTCAGATCACTGGTGGTTTTCGCATTTATATATTTTTGTACTTTTTCTTCTGTTACATGTTCCTTTGCTCGTGATATAAATAGCCAAACTTTTTTCTCGTTTTCTTTGGTAGACTTTCTGATAGTTTCTCTTCCTTCGAAATCATTTTCATTTATGTGAGTCAGGTCATTATTTGTACCTAATTGTTTAGGTTTTCTTTGTTTTCGCTTTACTAGCGTAAAGGTTTGTAAATCCTCGCTTTGTTTATCTGAGATTTCTATATGTTCCTTTTCATCAACCGCATTATGGTTGGAGATAGGTAATCGATTTACGTAATTCTTTTTTGTGGATTGTTGGTAAGTATTTGTTTTTAATTTTGTGGCCGGCACCTTTAGTTTTTGTGAATAGGTTGGGGCATTTGGAGTCGGTAAAGGTGAATTTTCAGTTGCTGCGCTATAAGTGTGTTGTGTGTTGACATTTGCAAGTAACTTAACCAAGTCTATATTTGATTCTTTTAAGTTTGTAACTTCTTGTTTGACGTTTTTGATGTCCTGTTTCAATTCATTTCTTAGGGTTTTCAGCTCATTTTGTAGTGGTTCAATGATTTGACCATTTATAACTGTATTAGTGGTATTATTTTGTTGTACATTAAGCTTCAATAGTTCATTAAGTTTATTGTAGATTTTTTTAATGTCAGTTTGCATTTCACTGAGTGTCTTGTTTTCATGATATAGGCTTGTAGTTGATCTGCAGTTAGAACATAGGTATATCAGTGTTCTGGCTGATTTGAGAATTGCTGCTCTATATTCGGTGCTGGAAAGATTGGCACATGATTGGCATAATTTACAGTGACATTTATCACATGTAACCAGTGATTCTTCTTTTGTTTCCACAGTTTTGCAATTAGTACAAGACATTGCTTAAGAATATCTAAAGCCGGTCCTGTTTATTTCTCCACATAAAGGTTTTTCATAGTCACACAATGTAGATAAGTTTTTATTAATGTAGGTACAAAAAGAGTCAATTTTGTTGAACACAATTATTGTTGATGCACTTTTTACAGCAAATCACAGATTTGGAACACAAAGTAAACAATCTGCAAGTATGCCACTAATAGGTTGCACTTTAAAGTTTATTTAGTGAAAGAGTTAAATTTTAAAGTCAATTTTTTCCACTCGAAAATTGTGATTAAATATAGGAACTATTTTCATGATGTCTATTCACTCACAGTACTCAACTAAGATAATAGAGTATAAGAATTAGATCAACAAAAAAAAATGTTAAATTATTATTTTTTCACATTAAATATTAGATATCATACATTTATGAAAATGATCTGCTAATATCCAAGATAATATTTTTCTGAGATGTTCATTTTATCATATTATATTACCCGTAGTTTTGGAAGTTCGAATTGTGCTTTCCAAGCGAACGGACGCGTCCGAAAAACGCTGCCATTAAAACGTGAAAACGCCCGCTAAAAGTCCGCTAAATTTGATAAAAATTAGGTGAATTTGTAGAGCAAAGAATTCCGCTAAAATCGATATATTATAACAAAAGAACAAAATTGAAATAGAATTAATATTACTAATACAGCGTATTCAGTGGCAGAACCGATAGTGCAGTGCTCTGCATAAAGAAACAAGCTTAACAAGCATAAAGAAACAAGCTTAAAGGACCAAGCAATACACAAGAGGAATAGATAAGCTAAGTATCGTCTCATTTTTAAAGTATCACCAAAATTTATTTATCCAAGTTTATTTACGTCTTAATGATTAACAAGTGTCTGCCGCATAAAGCCATTGCAATGCTTTTTAGGTCCAAGCCCTAGCTAAATACAAAGTGTAAAAAATATAACTTTTGAGGTGTCAAGTGAATAAATAGATAATTTCGTACATAATTTATCTATGTATCAAAAAGAATGTGTTGTGGTGTTGTATGTTTTTTATGCAAATTTTTAAAGTGAGTGATAGGTTTGGGGAATAATACATACCTGGGACGTGCGATTAGTGATTAATTTCGTACATAATTAGTGTTTGAATTAAAAAGAGTGTGATTTTGTGGTGTTGCATATTTTTTTGTCAAGTAAGCGACAGGTTTGAGGAATAATACATATCTTGGGAGGTGCAATTAGTGATTAATTACGTACATAATTTGTATTTGTATTAAAAGGAGTGTGTTTTGTGGTGTTGCATTCTGCATCATAAATGCTGTAATAAACTGGTGAGGGGCTGATTCAAACGACTTTCTTCGAAAATATGAGAAGTGATTATGGAACCATCGACCGCTGTCACCGTAAATTTATAGCAAGGCAATAATCGTGTTATTCCTTAAGAAAAACAGAGTTTCTTAGATACACAAGCGTCGACTTGGGTAATAAATGGACAATCTGATCAGTGGCGTACTATTGGCTTAATACTCCGGGGGCTGAATTTCTTGCAGTTCAATGAAAATGCATAGTTTTTCTCAGGAAATGGTATCTATACACGAGAATGATGAATCGAATACAGAACATAAGACCACAAAATCAAAGAAACGGGGGAACGAGTCAGGGGCAGTAAAGCGGCGGCAGGGGGCATACAGAAAAAATGATAACACATACACGAGAAGAGGTATACCACGGCAACAGTGGAGATGAACTGGAGGAAGAAGAGAAAGCAAAAAATGAATGAATCAAATTAATACAAGAAGACCCTTCAATAAGCCACCATCCAAGGAATAAATGCTAGAAATCACGGTAGTGATAATAATTAAAATTAAACTCGAAATAATCAATGAGGTATTGTTGATATACTGCGTCAGGGCTGAGTTCGCACATCACTTCAGCGGAGGTATGTCTAGTGAAGGTTTCTTTCAGAAAAATGGTGTTCTCTAAGAAAACACACACATACGTCGATAATCTCCTAATCGATGCAGAAGGAGAAGAAGAGTTGGACCAGCGGAGAGGAACACAAAATAGATGAATATTCCCTAAGATTACCGAACAAATTGAAGTACCTAGGAACAGACCGAACGAACCAGCTAGAGCGGAGAGAAACAGTAAAAGAGAGAATCAAAACGGCACAAGGGTAACATACCGTTCATTGAGAAAAATAATCATGGGACCTTACCAAATGTATGTACATGGCCGTCATATGGACAACGATGATATATGGAGTCAAAAACGCGGCAACAGCAAAAGCCAACAGAAGAAGATTTTGAGAAGAGCAGAAAGGGCATCGTCCAACTAAAACAACAAGATGAAAACAGCGACACAAATCATCAACATAATAGAAATATACGCAATGAAGTATTGGGGACATACCCAAGGAAGGGACTCAACACATTTACTGAAGAAAGCGCTAGTACCGCACAGCAACAAACTAAAAATAGGGAGACCATGCTTCAGTGGAGAACGACAATTGAAACGATCAGGATCAACAAATGAACACCACTAACAAATCGCAAGGATATATACTCTACCGCAATCGGAAACCGAGGAATCAGAAGACTCAGAAAAAAGAAGATTCGAAAAAGCAAAAACGCAAAAAGAGGAGCAAAAACACTCCATATTACGACACAACACGGCAACATATTTCAAAAGAAGAGTCAGAATAGGCAGAAGTCCAGAACCAAACACACAAAAAGGGAGCTTAAACGCTCCCTCACGACACAATGCGGTAACGCATCTCACAAATACCTACACCTACCATCCCACATTCCTTTACCATGCGCCATGTGGCTCTCGCTGCTGGCAACAAGCCTGACCTTAGTCCAACCCAGCGTGGACGTAGCAGGCCCAGCTGTATACCTGGGAGAGGCAGCAATGCCTACCGCACGCTGGTAAATCAATCAATCATTATATTACCCGTAGTTTTGATAGGACTAAACGTCGCATAAGATTTTGTGATCTTATTGTCAAATACAATAAGTTCTAACGTTTTATTTTTGAATAGTCTCTAAAATAAAAAAGCTGTAGACTTTTAAAAGAAAACGTTCGCATACAATTTCAAAATAGTAAACACTCTCATTAATCTAAAAGTTCTCACAAATTGCATGTTTTAACGAACTTCGTTAAAGTATAAATGATGGAAGTGTATCGAAAAGAAGTAAAGTTGGAAATGAAGTTGAGAAATTTGTTTAGCTTCACACGATTCGCCTGATTGAAATTTCCCTGACTTTTAATCTGCTGAGTGAGCACCAGTTTAATGTTATGATAAGGGTACCTTACAGTACAGCTTCCAGCTAATAACAGAAAAATCACTTATCGATCTATCCACTTCATGAACAGAAACATTTTACAAAGTTTACTCAACTAAAAATAAGGTCAAACACTTTTAATTTCTTAAAGTAAAATTGGGGGCACATTTAAAGTTGTAAGCGGTTTAATAAGATTATATTGCATATTTAGAAACACTTGTTTACAAAGAAACAAACTTTACAATACACGAGAATCATTAATTATTATGTTAAGAGTAAATATATTGTGATGTGTTGCAACCACTTCAATTAATTCAGATGTATTTGCACCTACTCGAGAAAGAACCTACCAGTAGTAGTTCTAGAGTGATGACATCTGGAATTAACTAAGAGAATGGTGGCGTCATCACAGAAAAATCGAGATCTGTCATTTTTAGGTATAAAAGACCGACCGCATTCTCGGCGGGTAGTTCAAAAAGTATAGAAAGTTATGAAGTTTCGAAAAGTGAGGTTAAGAATACAAAATGATAAACATTGTTATTTTTAGTCAGTAAAGTTCATTTAAGTTAGTAATCAGTATTGTGAAGTATACATAAATTATTTAATAAAGTGTGTTAGTGGACAATCTCTTGTTATAATTTTTGGAACCCACGGAATTTGCTAGGGTGGTTTCCTAGGGACGGAAACACGTTACAAATTGGTGTCAGAAGCGGAATTTTATGACAGAAGGAGCTCTGAAGTTGTGTTGGAGTGTTCGAGAAGTATTCTGGAGGGTTAGTGCTAACACAGAGGACTAATTTACTGGACATTGTTCGAGGGTTATTTTCGAACAGGAAAATAGTGTTAAGTGCATTTTTGAGACATTGTAGAACATTTTAATTAGGACATTAGTGTAATAATTAAATCCTTTAAACTGAGTAGTGATAGAGACACTGAAAAAGACTCATTTGTGTTAGTGCGTGAAAAATTTCTAGAACTTTTCTATTTGGACATTAGTGGAAATTATTAAATTCTCTGAACTGGATAGTGACAAGACTCTGGATAAGACTTTTTCGTGCTGTTTCGAGATTTTTCTGGAAAGTTCCATTACTGATATTGACGTGGTAGTTAAATTTATTGTAACATAATCTTATGCCCATAAAAACAAGAAGCATGGCAGCAGAGAAACAAATAAAGGACCTATTTGCGGAATTCATGAGAATGATGGAGCTGCGACGCCAGGAAGACAAAGAGGAACAAGAGAAGCAGCGTCAAGAGGAAGAAAAGCGACGTCAGGAAGAAAAAGAAGAACAAGAAAGAAGACGCCAGGAAGACAAAGTAGAACAGGAGAAAAGACGTCAAGAGGAAGAAAAGCGACGGTAGAAAGAAAAAGAGGATGAAGAAAGGAGACGTCAAGAAGAGAGAGATGAATTAAAGAAAATGATGGAAGACCTGGAAGTAAGACGACAAGAAGAAAAAGAAGAACAAGAAAGAAGACATCGAGAAGAGAAAGAAGATCAAGAAAGACAACGTCAAGAGGAAAAAGAAGAACAAGAAAGACGACATCAAGAGGAAAAAGAGGAGCAAGAAAAACGCCAGGAAGAATTAAGGAAAATTCTGAATGAACAAATGAAAATACAACAGGACGCTATCATTTCCACCACTGAGGAACTAAAGAAAGAAATCAAGGTTGAAGTTTTTGAAGTCAAGACGGAAGTCAGTCATGTAAAAGGGGAAGTAAGTGACATCAGAGGAAAAATGAGCGAGTTCGAAGAAGAAGCCAAAGGAGAAATAGACCGGCTTAAACGACTGTTGAGAGAGAAAGGAGGCCAACTAGTAACATCATTGGGTCCTCGGTTAAAACCTCCCTCCTTTGACGGCCAAAGCTCATGGACAACCTACAAGAGACAATTCGAGGCAGCAGCATCAGCGAATAACTGGGATAACGAGGAAAAGGCTATGGCATTAGTTCTGGCGTTAAGGGACCAGGCCTCAGACCATCCCAGTGGGGAAACAAAGGGACTTCAAAGTCTTGGAAGCTGCATTGGACTTGAGATATGGCGACCAACATCTCGCCCAAGTATACCAGGCCCAGCTAAAATCACGGACACAAAAGGCTGGAGAAAGTTTACAAGAATTTGAGGCTGCCATAGAGAGACTGGCACACCTGGCGTATCCGAGTGCACCTAGAGAAATTCAGGAGCAATTAGCTGTCGGGGCTTTTTTAGATGGCATAAGGGACGAAGAGGTCAGGCGAGTTTTGAGGCTGACGAGACACCAAAGTAGTAGCGAAGCTTTGGTGCGTGCACTCGAAGTAGAAGCAGCTTACAGGGATACGCCAAGGTCGAGAGTGCGAGCTGTGACTCTCGAAGAATCGCTACCAGAAATGAACCAGAACCCCATGTTGACTGAGATGCAGAAAATGTTTACCAAACTATTCGATAAATTAGATGACCTCGGAAAGCAAGAAAAACAACAAAATAGAGGAAAGCCGAGCGGAGGTATTAAATGTTACAACTGCGACAAGGTAGGACACATGAAGCGAGACTGTCGACAGCAGAATTCGGAGAGTCGAGTGAATCTTGAAGAGAAGCAGGAAAACAGTACCAAGGGGGTTGTTCTGGCTAGGGAATGCAGTGACCCAGAGAAATAAAGATTTCCCAACTTCGAGGAATTTCGAATAGTCTGTTGTTACAAGGCCATGTGAATGGAAGAAAATGTTGGTTTACCATCGACACAGGTACTACGTCATCAATAGTACGGCCAGGATTTATATCGGGCATAAAGATTACCAAGAGGCAAAATGAAGTGATCGTCCGGACAGCTACGGGGGACAGGGCTACGGTTCATGGAGAAGTAGACCTGGGTTTGCAGATTGGACAATTAAGGTTCGACCACAGAGTCATCGTGGCTGACATCACGGATTACTTCATTTTGGGACTGGACATTATGGAACAGTATGGATTTATTGTTGACGTAGGAAAGCGAGTCTTAAGGATTGGGAACGAACAATTTATTCTGTCAAAAGTGAACAACCAATGCGAGAAAACCAGGCTATTGACAACGCAGGCAGTCAAAACTCCTACATTATCCAGAAAACCAGACAAGGAAGATTGCAAGCGCTACCCTCAGGTGAAAAAATTGCCGAACATGGTTGAAGTCAACACTGTCAAGGTCGATCTTCCAGACAGTTGGCCAAAGAAAACTCTGAGGCAAGAGCAATTGCGCGATGTATAAATCGGACCCATGTTGAGAGCAAAAGAAGGCGGAACGCGTCCAGCATGGAAGGATGTTTCCAACAAAGAAGTGGGGCTGAAGGCTTTATGGTCACAATGGGATTCACTTACGGTCGTAGATGAGCTTTTGAGGAGAGCATGGGAAAGCCCAGATGGGAAGCAGGTTGCCATGCGTCTAGTGATTCCCAGGTGTCGTGTACGAAGTACTCCAGGAAGCGCATAATGAAACGTCCAGCAGACACTTCGGCATAAACAAGACAATGAGTAGAGCATGGGAACAGTTCTATTGGGTTAATAGTCGCCAGGATGTAGAGGCTTGGTGTCGCAAGTGTAATAATTGTGCTGCCTGTGGGGAACCATTTTCCATGAGCAACTACAGAAATGAAAGTCGAGAACTGCCGAAGAATGACCGAGAACAGATGACCAAAGCTAGTAACCGATTGAAGTCTCGTTATGATCAAAATGCCAGTACAGGGGGATTCAAGGTGGGAGATCTGGTTTGGCTGTACAACCCACAGCGGAAGGAATGGAGACCACCGAAACTTCAACCTCCTTGGGATGGACCGTATACTGTTATTACCCGAATTAATGATGTCGTTTATCGGATTCAACGAAGCAAAAAGTCCAAGATGAAGATCGTGCATTTGGATAGACTGGCAAAATACACCGATGATTCCAAATTGCCTGACCGGGACGTTCAGGATTAAGGAGGGGGTAGTGTGATGTGTTGCAACCCCTTCAATTAATTCAGATGTATTTGCACCTACTCGAGAAAGAACCTACCAGTAGTAGTTCTAGAGTGATGACATCTGGAATTATCTAGAGAATGGTGGCGTCATCACAGAAAAATCGAGATCTGTCATTTTTAGGTATAAAAGACCGACCGCATTCTCGGCGGGTAGTTCAAAAAGTATAGAAAGTTATGAAGTTTCGAAAAGTGAGGTTAAGAATACAAAGTGATAAACATTGGTATTTTTAGTCAGTAAAGTTCATTTAAGTTAGTAATCAGTATTGTGAAGTATACATAAATTATTTAATAAAGTGTGTTAGTGGACAATCTCTTGTTATAATTTTTGGAACCCACGGAATTTGCGAGGGTGGTTTCCTAAGGGTGGAAACACGTGACAATATTATATTCTGCTTAACACTAGATTTTCACATGTTCGTCAAATCAGCAAAATTCAACAAATAATGAGAATGCGTTTATAAAAGACAGTCTGCTAATTTTTGTCATATTTTTTTACACATTTGAAATTGCAAAAAATGTCCACGTTAAAAAGACTCTCTTACTAAATTTTAAATGTAACCTTCATTATGGCGTTATTTGTAATAATAGAGGAAACAAATATCTACAAATTTATTTCTTATTGGACGAAAGATTAAAGTAATACTCAAACATTGTAATTTTTTAAATTACTTTTCTTTAATCGCCTTATTTATATTACCATCCTGGGGAAGTTCAACCATTTCATATTCAATGCACGCACACATACAGCAACACAACAACCATTTCCTGCGACATTGCTGTCAATTCAGACTCATACTCAGAAGAGATAACAGTGACCAGTCATATTGTCTGACTCAACAGCGAACTAGCTCACTGCTACCATATCGATAACACATTCAAAATGCCATTACATATTTACACCCCAGTCAGAATTCAAACCCAGGACTTCGTGGTTTCAAACCTAACACGTAACCACTAAACCACTGAGCTAGCCTATACTTCCAGTTATTCTGGGTGGGAATAAAAATGCAAAAACCGTAAATCTTAAAAGTAATTTCATCTCAGAAAATAATTCAAATCAAAAAACAAAAAAAAGAATTCTGTTACTCGCAGACGATGACATAACATGGCAGTTCAGAAATCTATTAGATCATAGCTTATATGACGTATTCTTTGTCAAGAAACCAGGTGCGCTCCTAAGTCAGATTATGGAAAGTATGACATTACTAACAAAGGATCTTACATTAAAAGACTATGTAATTGTTATGGGTGATAAAAATGACATCGATAAGTATCGCATACCTTCCATTCGGCTTATCTGCAACCAGTTAAAAATGTCAACACATACCAATTTGGAAGAAATAGACATATTTTTAAATATGACCCTAAATTAAATGACTTCTTATTTAAATTTAATAAGTGTAGTGAAGGTCAAGTTACCTATATAGAAATAAACAAAGGAAATTCAAACAAAGTTACAGAATTTGTAATGGCTTCCCAAATTGTGAATGCAATCTCAAAAAAAGTCCCAACCAAGAATCTAAAATTTGTTTGTGTATCAAAAAACAGTATTAGTGAAAGTGATACTGCCGTGACTCCAACAATCGACTTGATCCAAAACCCCCAGGAAGAAAGTATAGCAACTGAGACAAACCTGACTGAAGAAGGAAGAAAGGTATCAAGTACTTTTTTATACCCACGGCTCTTCCAAATACCACTATTATAAACAATTGTAACACTGCTAATAAAAATATTCATAACTTTAGCCCAGGGTCGATCCAGGTTGATGCTCAACAAATTAGAGACAAGCTGAAATTTGGTATGGTGCTTTGTTTTGAAGTGCTAAATATACTCTGAAACCCCAGCGGTGAGTGGTTGAGCCCGTCCTCCAAAAATTACCTCCCAAAAGGGGTAAAATGGTCCATTTTTCACTTTTTTCTTTATAACTCGAAAACGAAGCATTGCAGAAAAAATTCCAAGAGACCAAAGTTGAAGAGCAGAAAATTTCCTCTCGCATGCGTCTATTTTGAGTTAGCAGTGGCGGAGCAATGAATTTTCAAATTTAGGGTATTTTTCTAAATATTTCGAAAAGGTGCTAAATTATGTTTTTTTGGTTAGGTAACTTCAATTTTAATCAAATATATAATAATACTACAGTGTAGCACTATAGGGCTATACATTTTTGAGGGTACTTTGTGGTGGGTATAATAATAAAGATTAAATAAACCAAAACGTTTTAATTTCAAAAGAGGATTTAAAAAAAAAACAAACAACTTGTAAAGATCTTCTTCGTCTATGTCCAAATTTACAGCCCGATTTAGAAAGTAATTCCATTGCATTGACTACATGCCATAGTGCACTTCAGGCTCTTTCGTTTACATGCACATACTTTTTTTACATCCTCCTGATGAACAACTACAAACAAATTTTTGTAGAATTCATGTAGGCAATGTTTTGGTCGGAATGAATTGGCTGCAACTCTTGGTTTTTTAGACTCCAACCCCAATCTTGCGGTGGTAAATGGTTATTTAACCACGTTTGTACCTAAAAAGTTAAAAAGAATATGACCTAAAGTTTTAGTTGCATGATAAATCTGACTTTGACTTACATGGTGGAAAACTCTAATCTAAAAAAAAATCTAACACTTTGCGCTGCTTGAAGTAGGTGGTAATGTGGCCAAGTTAAAGTCAGTACTAAGGTTTTGTTTACGTACGTACTGATGATAAAGAATGTATCTAGCACTATCCAAATCTGTATTTGGTTAGTTTTTAACATATGCTATAAATAATTGCGTTGTGATTGCTTCTAATTTCTCCTTTGTAGCCTGAGGGTTATAAAATTCTTTTAGCAGGTTACCTTATTTTTCTTGGTGGTATTTACTAAATTAATTCTCCCTTTATTGAATAATGCACACGTGGTGTCACAACCGGACATAGCGTGCAAACTTAGAATATAAAACATCTTTTAGGTCTCCCAATTTTTGTTGTAAGGTTGGTATGTCGGTTATGTTATTTGGCTTTGATGATTTTACCGGACGAACCATAAACAATCTTTTCTGGCAATAATGGATTAATAACACCATGAGGTCTGCATCATCGCTAACTACTGCTACCACATCTTCAGAAGAATTCTCACTAATTGCTATTGTTATCAATACTGTCATTACAATGAGAGTATCGGCATCACCATCTGAGTGTTTTACATTAATTCTATTTTCAAACAACATTTTTCCGAGGGCACGTATAAAATTGTTTTTGTTGGTGCTATTTAACAATAAATCTACTTTTGGTATCCTCACAGCAGATACATTCGAAAAAGATACAATGGGTACTATTCTTTTGCTTGTAGACCTGCGATTTTGCTCAACTATTTTGGTCCATAAAACCTCTTTTGAGCGCCACTGTATAATATTTTTGGATAATATTGATTTATCCGGTTATTATTACATACTTTAATAATAATTAATCCTAACTATAAAATATTAACATTTTCAATAAAAATATATTAAAAATTCATTGCTCCGCCACTGCTAGGTCAAAATTTCTAACAATAGACTTATTTGATAGGAAATTTTCTGCTCTTCAACTTTGGCCTCTTGGAATTTTTTCCAGCAATGCTTCGTTTTTGAGTTATAAAGGAAAAAGTAAAAAAGAACAATTTTACCCCCTTTTGGGGGTTGTTTTGGGGGGACGGGCTCAACGACTCACCGCTGGGGTTTCAGGGTATATTTAGCACCTCAAAACAAAGCACCATACCAAATTTCAGCTTGTCTCTAATTTGTTGAGCACCACTCATATAACATGAGGAATCGACCCTGGGCTACTTAGAAAATAGCAATATACATGTAGTTAATTCTGATTCAAATGTGAAATTTAAAAATTTTGCAGACAAAGTTTTAGTAATCAGAGTATTAAATTATTTCATTTAAATATACGATGTATCTCGAACAAAACAAATGAATATGATGCCTTTCTGGATGAAAATAACTTCGATATATTATGCATAAATGAACACTGGATGTTACGAGATACCTTTCTAGGAATAAACTTATTGAACTATGTTCTCATATCATACTTTAGGAGAAAACTAGCTACACATGGTGGTGTGGCCATGTATACTCGTAAAAAATACAATGCCATTAAATCAAATGAATGAATTATCTGAAGAAATCAATTGTGAACTACGTACGTTGGAATTCAGGAATGTAATTATAATGATGGTTTATAGATCACCGAATGCGCGTGTGCTGTGCAAACTAAAACATTAGTGTAATTTTTAAGTGTTTTTAAAACTCATTCTAGTTATAGTTCGCCAAATTGTTAGATTTAAGTTTTTTGTTCCAAACAACAGGAGTTCTAACCTTATAATCCTTCATTTATTGTTTAAGCCGGAGTTAAACCCGTTTCACCCGACCACCCATCTACCACGACGTTGCACGCCGTGGTGGTGTGGTCGGCTCTGAATCGGGACTTGACTCAGGCGCACTTTTGTATTATTAACTGTAATAAAACATTTTTGAATTGAATTGAAATTGAATGGGGACCTGGATAATTTTCAAGAAAAACTATCACGCGCGTTAGATATCCCAATGAGGAAAAATAAAAAATAATTGTAATCGGTGATTTCAATGTTCATTTTAATACAGACAAGAATAATGTGCATCTCGTAATTAACGCTGTTAGTTCATCTAAAATGACGACAGTAAACTCGGAAAGAACTAGGAATAATAACACAGGCCCACAAAAAAGAAAAGTTGTCTGCGCCGGGGTATTGACCATACCTGTCTCTTGTATTTTGACCCGCTGAACACGAATCCGACCTTAGTTTTCCCTATACGTCAGGTTTTTTTTTTAAGCAAAAAAGTCTAATATTTATATATTTATTTGCTGTTAACAGAAAAACCTGACGTGCTGGGGAAAAACTAAGATCAGATTCGTGTTCAGCGGCTCAAAATACAAAGGATAGGTGTGGTCAGTACCCCCGCGCAGATGACTTTTTCTGTGTGCGATTGTGCCACACTGAGTGTGGCTCAGTGGCAACCAAAAAAAGTGGTCTGCGCGGGGGTACTGACCACATCTATCCCTTGTATTTTGAGCCGCTGAATACGAATCTGACCTTAGTTTTTCCCCAACACGTCCGGTTTTTTTTTAACAGCAAAAAAAGTCTGTTGAATCGTAATATTTATATATTTATTTGCTGTTAAAAAAAAACCTGACGTATAGGGGAAAAACTAAGGTCAGATTCGTGTTCAGCGGCTCAAAATACAAGGGATAGGTATGGTCAGTACCCCGGCGCAGACAACTTTTTTTTTGTGGGCCTGTGTAATTGTAGGTATTGACAATATATTTGTTGACGAAGATTCAGGCGCATGTAATATGAGAGTAATTAACACTGTATCAGATAATTTAGGTATCAAATTAAATTATAGACAGATCAGTGTCAAAAATATTAGCACAAGAATTAACGTTAAACTTGTAACGGACACAGGTTTACTTCTTTTACATAGCCATTTAAGTAATGTTTGTTGGGAGTTTGTTAAAGTTCCAAATCTGTGCGTTGATGAAAAATTCAAACATTTTCTGCAAATTATAAATCAAGCTATAGAAGCCTCATTCCCAGAAAAGTCAATCTTAATAAGTAAAAAATTTAAATTAAACTGATGAACTCAGAGAGAAAAGAAATATGCTACACCTGTTGCAAGATTGTTATAATGCCAATTCTACAGAAAATTTGCATGCTACAATAAAGCAACTTAAATACAGTTATCAAAAAGAGTTAATAACTGCAAAGAAATCAGCTCATGATAAATTTATTTTCAATTTTAATAACCAACAAAAGGCAATGTGGAGGATAATAGACAATAATAACGTAAAAAAGCAAAACTCTGAAATCAATATACATCCTAACGAATTAAGTGAATATTCTGCTAATGTTGCTGATGGTATAGTAAGAAACCTTCCTATTAGTCAACAAAAATATAATGACTACTTAAATAATGTAAATTCGAACATGCCCACAACAAAAATCGGCTTTACGGAGGTGACTTATAATGGAAATAATATTGATGAACCAAATCGCTACCCATTTTGAGACAAATAATTTATTCAATTCGCATCAATTCGGCTTTAGAGCAAAGCATTCAACAGCATTAGCTATTCATTCTTTAACTGAAATTATTAACGAAGTATTTGAAGAGGGCTTGCTAACATTTTCACAATTCTTAGATCTCACAAAAGCGTTTGACTGTGTGTCACATAAAATACTAGCCGATAAATTAAGCTTTTATGGTTTTAGCAACGATAACGCCTACTTAATAAGTTCCTACCTAACTAATCGTTTCCAATATATATCATTGCAAAATACGAACTTAAATCTTCCAACAAAATACGGTGTTCCTCAGGGATCTGGGTTAGGGCCGTTATTCTTGATTCATATAAATGATCTGCCAAGCATTGCCCTGGATGCAAACTTTGTTCTATTTGCTGACGATACAACCGTAAAAAAATCATTTAAACATATTAAAGACTTAACATCTGAAATAATTTCGACACAAAATCCAATACGAGATTGGTTCATAGCTAATCAGTTAACACAAAACGATTCCAAAACTGAAAAAGTGATTTTTACGCTAAAAAATTTGCTTAGTAATGAGGTAAAATTCTTGGGAGTCTACCTTGATAAAAAGTTAACTTGGGATACACATGTAAATTGTACCTGTACGAAAGTAAGCAAAAACATATATTTATTACGCAATCTCGCGCGAAATGTCTCCCAGAGAATATTACTTACTGCATACCATGACCTAATATATTCTGTTATCTCTTACGCTATTTTAACTTGAGGCGTTGAGTGAGAAGATCTCTTCACTCAAAGCATGGGGGGCACTCTTCTGCAAGCAGAGCAGTTTTTGGTATCCAAAGAAAAGCCATAAGAATAATTGCTGGGCTTAAGTATAGAGATGACTGCAAATCTGAATTTATTAGGTTAGGTATTCTTATATTACCGTGTGCCTTTATCTTGCAGTCACTCTTATACGTAAAAGATAATGAAGATAAATTCACTACCCATAGTCGAGTTCATAGTTACCCGACACGAAACTGAGACAAAATAAATATCAACTTTTTAAGGTTAAATAAAACACACAATGGAACAAATTATTATGGTATATTGTTATACAATGTTCTGCCAATGCAGGTGAAACAACTTAACTTGAACAAGTTTAAAATCTCCATAAAGAAATTTTTGCTCAGAAATGCATTTTATTCGGTTGAGGAATTCATGGAGGCCGATTTTAATAACTGGTAATTGTTAACGTGATTGTTAATATTTGTCAATAGTTGCTTGTTATTTGTTCAAATTTTAGAAACTGTGTCCTCAAAGGACCCCGGAACAATGTTGATTCGGTGGAATCGGCTAAAATTTTGGTATTTTGTAGTTCAAATCATGCTGATCAAAAGTACTTATTACATCGAGCCAATCCTATGGACAGTTTTTAAGATACAGCTTGTCAAAGTTAAGTAATTTGCATCATTTTAGACATTCAAGAACTTTTTACTCTTAAACTATTAATTTTAGCAAAAAATTTGAAGGGTCAAAATATTTTTGGTTAAGTCTAGGTGTAATTCAATGCAGGTCGGGGTATTTGCCCGCTGAGTAGTTGTTTCCTTCAAATCCTATTTCATAAACAGTGAGTATAGCCTACTAAGGCTAGAGGTCGCCGCTCTTGGTACTTGCAAAAAAGCAAGTCGCTATACGCCAGTGACATTTGTCCGACGTATAGTAGCATCTGACCATATGAGAGTTTACCTCTCACCGTCACTTCATTTGATTCAGTTTGTATAAGACTAGCAAGTTGACCACTATCATTTGTCTGTTCCATGACCTACGGCATACTGAGGAGAACATAATAAGTTCGAAACCGGTCTATGTCTGGTTAGGAACAGACAAATGATAGTTGGTTACTGATCACGATTTGAAGGTGTAATTCAATGCAGGTCGGGGTATTTGCCCGCTGAGTAGTTGTTTCCTTCAAATCCTATTGCTGATCAAAAATTCCTATTGCACTGAGTCCATTCTATGAGTGGTTTTCGCTCCAGGAGTGCTTGAAGGTCTTAACAACGAGGTAACGGCTAATCTATATGTATGTGTTTATGAATTGCTTCCAGCGCGTTTGTGTACTGCGTGCATGCGTTTGTGTGTAGGTATGTGGCAGTGTATACAGGGTTATCCAGAAATATCGATGACAAACTTCTGGTGCAGATTCTACATGCAAAAATATGTCTGCAAAGACCTTGAGCTACGGCCCTTTGAAAATGGCACCCAAAAACTGATTATTATTTTATATTTCAGGAACCTTTTGATTTACAGGGACGCGACTTTACACACATATTAACAATAATACAAGCTTATTTTTACATTACATTACATTATATTTTTTTGTGCACGTACACAAACACGCTGAAAGCCATTCAGAAATACGTACATAGATTACCCAATACCTCGTTGTTAGGACCTTCAAGCACTCCTGGAGCGAAAACCACTCATAGGATCGACTCAGTGCAATAGAAATTTTTGATCAGCATTACTTTAACTACAAAATAGCAAAGTTTCAGCCAATCCCACCAAAGCATGCCAAAATATGACATATAGATATATTTTACCTAACCTAAAAATTGATAAAATAATTCCGAAAAAAAATTCTTGAGCTTTATTGGACTTAAATATTGGAATAAAAACATTTCGACCCTTGCAATTTTTTGCTAAGGTTAATAGTTTGAAAGTAAAAAGTTCTTGAATGTCTAAAATGACGCAAATTACCTAACTTCGACAAGCTGTATCTCAAAAACTGTCCATAGGATTGGCTCGATGTGATAAGAACTTTTGATCAGCATGACTTGAACTACAAAATACCAAAATTTCAGCCGATTCCACCGAATGGACATTTTCATGGGTTTTGTTCCGGGGTCCTTTAATTTTAATCTTTGTATTTGTTTTAACCTAGTTTTGTCTTGTTTATTTTATACTTAATAATTTTTTTATCTAGTCTAGCAGTTTTACTTTCCTCATACTATAATCTGATTTGCATAAATACTTTGTGTATAACACACCAATAAAGTTTTATTATTATTATTATTATTAGCATGAAAGTAAAACAAATAATTACTTCCACATCCACGTAGTGGAGGACCAAAAGTCTCCATATCTTTTCATCATCCACCCCCACTACCACCTATGTAGCATATTGTTTCATTGGTTTTTATCGTAAACGATTTCAAATATTATATTATTAAAGTTCTATGGACAATTATTTATTTCAACATACCAAAGCGCAAATATAGCATCAATATTTTTGTTGTAAGTAGCGATTCCTTGGACAGCGGTTTTTTTTGTCTTGACGTTTCAAAATAGAAACCATCAGCACTTTGGAGGGATTTTATAATTGCAGCAAGTTAAAAATATGTTTTCTCCATTATTTCAGGCGATTATAGAAAAGGAGTTGCTAGGTTTTAAATGTAAAAGATTTTAAAAAAATTAAATGACTAACCTTATAGACGAAAATATTGGACCAGTGATTTTAAGATTGCTTCTATATTGTTGTATATCTGATACAATAGAGATTTGTGACTGACGAAAAAAGAGAATACGACGAAATAACATCTTACCTAAGTTTAGTGATGTGTGATTGGACTCTTAAATCGAAAAATACGTTATATTGCTGTTGAGCGTCGAAAATCAATTAAACATTTTGTGTTCGACTGTACATACAGAGTTGCTTTATGGCTTTGTTTAGTGGGCATAAAGTGCTACTTTATCGATCTAGTCCACAATGATAAAGTAAATTTACTCATCTGTCAATAACAAATATGTGTTTAAAAAGTGAAGCAATGTCAAAGTACTTACTTCAGTGAATAAAGTTAGATTTCCTATCTAGAATATTTTATTTAAAAAAAAGAAGTACTTAACAAATTTTATGAAAATATTAACATAAAGATGAACTTTTGTAAATGGCTAGATTAGTAAAAAATACGCTAAATGCTCTATCTTCACTGATTTACAGTACCGTAAAGCGGGGTGACTTGATCAACATTTTTAACAATTGACGGCCGTATCTAGGATATAAAAGTCATTTTGCGGAAACAAAAAATATTTTGCATTACTTTGGTATATGAGGAAGATAACCCATGGTATTTAAAAAAAATATGCGTCAATTAGTTTAGAGAAAAAATATATAATCGTTTTGGTTTCATATCGTCCCACGATGGGGCTAGATGAAAACAATGTAAACTTTTGATTATATTTCAAGTATACTCACATAAGGGGTTACTTGAAACAGAGAAAATGAAAAAATATATGAGGGATGAGTTACTGGTTGTGTAATTTTTTTAATAAAACAATATAATCCAAATGAACAGCATTTATTTAAAAACAACATTTAAGAAAGTATTGCAAATTTTTATTAAACAGTAAAAACTAAATTTCTGCAACTAAAAAACAAAACAATAATAAAATAAATTTTTGCAAATAAGTAACTTCGTAAAAAAATTAAAATTTAATATAAATTCATAGGGTATCCCAGACTCTTATCTGACCTCTTCTTAACACCTCAACTTTTACAAGTTTCTGCTCTATTTCTTTTCTTTCAATTAAGGAAATATCATCAACTTGTGGATACAAATAAACTCTAGATTGTTTATTACTCGGCCTTAAAAATTTACATAAATACACTTGTTCATCTTCAACATTTATTATTTTGGCAACGTATTTTTTATAATTCTTTTTTTCAGTTTTCATATTTATCAGTACATAGTCATCGCAATTGAGGTCCATAGAGCGATTGACATTATTCCAATTTTTATTTTTCATTTTGATCGATGTCCGAAAAGGTTTCTGTGTCACCATCACTATCCATAGTTAAATCTCTTTCTTCAATGTCGCTCTCGGATGAGCTCTCATGCAGAATAGGCTTCTTTCTTGGTTTTTTCACCTTCACATTTTTTTCCGTTTGTTCGGTGGATGTCCCTGCTAGTTGCAGGTCTTCTTGTGATATGCTCCTACCTGCTTCGATATTTAATTTCTTTTTTTTAACTATCTGTGCTTTCTCAGAATTAAATCTTGTTTTTTTCGAAAACATCTTTTAATGACTCCTTCATATTATGGGTCTGCTGCTCATTTACTATTTCTGTCCTGGGTAATCTATTTAAAATTTTATCTCAGTCCACCGGTACCAAACCAGTTGCCTTAAATCCGGATATTATATTTTTTGTATTGCTTGCATCAATTTTATTTAAAGCTTGCTTTAGTAGTCGGGGAAACATATTCTTTCTAATCATCCCCTTGTTGTGTTTTTTCCATTCTTTGAGGACTGCTCTCCATGCCCCTTTGACCGGTCGAAAAACACTAACGTCTAAAGGTTGCGTCATGTGTGTGCTGTTTGGTGGCAATAGTAGGAAGCGAATATTATTTTCTTCACACTGTGCTATTACGTTTAATGATATGTGACTAGCTAAGTTATCACCAATAATTATTTTAGGACCAGGTGCCAGTTTCTTACAATATGGTAGAATTATGGTCTGAAACCACTCCTCAAATAGATTCATGTCGAACCAACCCGAAGAGCTGCGGTTATATCGGGCTTCGACTGGTCCATTTTCACACCGGGGAGTCCATAAATGATCGTCTTTATAGACAATATACACTGGCAGTAAAAAACCCGATGCGGTATAGGAGAACATCACAGAAGTTGCCGACTTGAAGGTATCCATAACCTTTTCAGCTCTTTTAGATGTTCTACGAACGAGAACTTTTACACGGCCAGGATCGTCTGTAAAATTGGTCTCGTCGTAATTGATAATAGCTTCTGGAGGCAAATCTTTAAACGCTTCTGTTATATTGTCAAAATATTGATCCTGGTCGATCATTTTTAAATTGAGGTACAATTTTACCCTTACGTTCTAAGTAAGTCTTTACAATATCTTTTACATCTTCTGTATCGAATAGGAAACCCCAGTCAGAAGCAATTCCTATTCCTTTTACGAGATCTTTTTCCTCGTTCTCCGTCAAATACCACTTGACCACCAGGTTTTTTATTATGAATACGTTTGATCTTTCCGTATAAAGTTACAAAAGGAATGCCATATTCCTCGCTGAGTGCGCGTAAATTTCCTCTCTTATACCTTGCCACAGCTTCCTTTAATTTTTCCTCACTGTAGTCTTGATATTTACGAGAACCGGGTTTTCTTTTATAACTTCTCATTTTCAAGCGGCCCCTGAAATATCATGAAAAAATAAATTGATACGCCCCTGGAATTGGGTGCTTCTAAATCGTAGATTTAGGTTAGGTATTTTTAGTCATATAAATATGTAATCAGAAAAAAAATATTACACTATGATATCATTACTTAGAGCAGCTACACAATATGAAGTATACGGGTGAAAAAAATTGGGTCTTTTCTTACCTTAAAGTAAAAGAATTTTAAATCATCCACTGTGCCCAGTATTTGCCACAACCACATGAGGAACATTTAATCTAAGCAACGGCGAAGCGCTGATTGTAATTGCCAACTGAACATGATATCCAGTAGATGGCAGCACTATTAATTCCATTGGTGTACCAAAAAGTTTCAACTCGCCCTGCGTTTTCAAGTCACTCCGCTTTACGCTACTTTATTTTTGTACACTATTTTATGATACTCCTTATATGTATTTTCATATAGAATCTGGCATTCGCTGCAATTTGTTTGATATGTTCAGATATTTCATTTTCTTTGGATAGCTCCATTTCATCAAACTCTTAAAACTTTGTTGCAAACACGAATTGTTTGTTATAGTCTAGGAGATAGCTACATATATGGGGCCTGGGATATAACCTGTTGGCATTGCTGTTATATTTGAGCAAATATTTTTCTGAGTATTTTATCTTATGTGAACATTTTGGGGCTTGGTATTAGTTGAAGAGTGTATCTTGGCGATCAACATTCTCCGTTCAATTGTTCAATTGGCAGCACTGGCGACATCAATTATAGCCAAAATTGGAACGTAGAATAACCCTTTCTGACCAGGTGAAAAATTTTCGTTGTCAATGCTCACTGCTGAAAAACCATATGCCAACATTTTCTGCTTGACCATTTTCCAGATTTTTTGGTGAAAAATAGGACTTTTGGCCTAAAACGGGTTAAAACTGATGCTTTTCAAAAAAAAATGTCGGCATCTTCTCAGACTTGTAGTTTTTGTACCAAAGAATAGTCTCTGTGAGTGCCAACATCTTTTTCTCAATATACCCCCCCCCCCCCCAAACCACAACCCAAAATACCGATTATTATGCTAAAAAGGATACAAAAATGACACATTTAGCGAATAATGACCGAGAAATTATCCTTTTTAACATAACACAGTATTTCAATATTTGGGGATTTTGGAGGTGGTTTGGGGGGGAGTTACATTGAGAAAAAGTGTTGGCACTCATAGAGACTATTCTTTGGTACAAAAACTACAAGTCTGAGAAGGTGCCAACATTTTTTAAGCACCAGCACCTAGCCAAAAGTCCAATTTTTGGCCAAAAAAATTTGGAAAATGGTCAAGCAGAACATGTTGGCATATGGTTTTCCAGCAATGAGCATTGACAACGAAAATTTTCGGCCTGGTCAGAAAAGGTTATACTACGTTCCAATTTTGGCCATAATTGATGTCGCCAGTGCTGCCAATTGCACGGAGAAAAAATGTTGGCATATATCGAATGTTCATCGCCAAGATACCCTCTTCAACAAACACCAAGCCCCAAAGTGTTATACTCTGTTCCACAATTGAATATTTTCGGGGGCGGCTACCGCCAAAACGGTCAAGGGGGAGACTTATATAAGATAAAATACTCAGAAAAATATTTGCTAAAACATAACAGCAATGCCAACAGGTTATATCCCAGGCCCCATATATGTAGCTATCTCCTAGACTATTAGTAAACAAGTAGTTATTAGCAACAGTAATAACTCAGTGTTTGAGACATATCGAATTTTCTTATAATAATAAGTTATCAAATTTTCTCCTATCATAGGACAGACGTTAAAATAAACTGATTTTTTTTTCGGTCATCATGTAATTTTAGCAGTCGAACATAGAGCCTCGTATGCAACTCATACATAATCGGACTTTATTTGCCTCGCCGTTTTTATTAGTCTCGCTCCCAAGCTCGACCAATAAAGTTCTATATTATATACTCGTTACATAAATAGCTATAGTAAAAAAGAAAATAACTTGAATTATTTCGAATTGTGTCGTTTTCTAGGATAATAACTTTATAATAAATGTAAATTGTCATTGTAGCAATGAAGGAGAATGTTTCTATGAGCTAGTTTTGTGAATAAAACGAATAAAACAAATGATTTTCATTTTTTACTGTAAATACATATTTTTTAAACCGGCCATAAATTAGCACTTCCAGTTTATTTTTAGATCAGAAAATCGCATTGTATTAGTCTGAGCTAGAAAATGATTGTGAGAGTCCTTTTACCATTTTTATTTACTTTGGGGCCTATCTTTAAAGATATAGCCCGAGAGGCAGCGACCTATTAGAGAGAGTCATTTCATTAAGGCTGATTTTCACATATATGTAGTAGTTTATTGTGTGTACATACAGGAAACGGTGTTCAGCTGGCGCACCCGCGGTGGGGGAAGCTGGTGTTCGACTAAATGAAGAAAATTTCACGTTTTCCTAGAAAATACATGTAAATCTTAAAAAAAAAATCCAGAAACCTTTGTTTTGAAGGGCCGAGATTAATGGAACATCTAGGTAATACATGATATTAAGTGGACATCGCATATGAGATGAATTTAATTTAAATACCGATTAATTACGATGACAAAGTGGCGACATTTTCCTGTAAAAAGGAAAGTCCAAACTTCCGCCCCTCCACTTTCCTCATTTTTGCCGCAATTCAAAAAAATTAAAAAAAGACTTTTAGCAAATTTAATTCTATTTAAATTCGTAAGAGTAGTCTTTTGGCCTAGGAGCCAAGATTGAGAAGTTGTCGGCACTTTTGAAACAGAAAGTTTTATTTATTGCCATACATTGCCGACATTTCGGTAAATATCTCCGAAACGAAAATCATACCGAAATGCTGATTGGTTCAAAAGATTCGTAATGAAAAATACTCGTTTGACCTTATTTTTTATTTCGAGTTAGCTCTTACCGTTTCGGAAATATCTGCGAAAAATATTAAAAAACAGCTCGCATTTCGGAGCCGAAGAAATTGCAAAATCATACGATCTGGACATGTTTATATTTTTCGAAAAACACCAGCGGGACGGTCAAACGATGTCGCGACGTAAAGAGGAAGACTTACAGTTAAACCTGATCGTAAATTACACTGCAAAATTCGAAAATTCGGCTCGGCGCGAACATTAGCGCAACTAGAGGGGGGGCACGGTGGGCCGGGCCTACCCCAAACTAGCCACGGCCCACCCCAGAGGAAAGAATAAAAATTAGCAAAAAAATTTTAAATTTATCGATTAATATATCACTATATTATTCGGAATCCACAATCCATCCCCGACTTCTATACCAATTTGACACAAATGAGGTCAAACATTTTCACCCGTCGATTATAACGGTAATGTTCGCTGCCTCTCGGGCTAATAGTTAGTTCAATTAGTTTCCTTAGTAACCCAATCATGTATTCTTTAAAACTATAAAATAACTTGACATATCTTGACGTTTGCTTTACGAAAATAAGTATTACAACCTTTTATAAGAAACTTTAAAGTGCTTGCATTTCTATTTCATCTAATAAATAAATTAACTGTTATATCAAAATGCGAAATTTGCAAATGTATCTTCAATTCAATTCAATTTATTCACAATTTTTTCACATACATACTATGGCTTCTTTATAATTGTATAATAGGATGTTTTGTTAATTAGGTTTTGTTGGTACCTAGGTAATTATTAGACAATAATCACCTGTACGTACCCGATCTTACAAAAGGGAAAGAAATTAACATAATAGCTATTAACATTTTACACATAAAAATTGAAATTAAAATTAGAATAATTGAATGATCAGATATAGTGAGATGGCAAATTCAAACATGTCTCTCTTAATTTGTCATAATTTTGGCAAATGCGATAAAATTCTGTACAACGTACAATTTACATACTTCGCTAAATTTTTTGGGATAATTTATATCTTTATAGCTGAGGGTAACAGATTATAGAATTTTCGGCCTAAATAATTCATGAATTTTTTATTTATATTTGTTCTATTTTTGGGTATTATTAAGTGCTGGTTTACTCTAACTCTAGTATTGTACTCATGTGTGGTATAATGTTTTACTTTCGCATGCTTGTGCATAAAACAGCAAGTTGACAAAACAAATAGGCTGCGAACGTTACATATCTTATCAGAGTATAGCAGTTTTGTTGTGTATAGTCGTTTTTTTTTATAGAATTGTGTTTTGTGCCACGGCAAGCTTTTTTAAAGAGTTGTTGTAAAGACCACCCCATACTACTATGCCGTATCGAATGAGCGATTCTATTAGGGAGTGATACAGGGTTAGTAAAAAATTTTGGTTTAAGAGGTAAAATTAGTGTATGAGGCATCTAATTTTTTTTGTTAGATACGTTGTGTGCTTGTCCCATTTCAGGTTTTTATCAATTATAATACCTAAATATTTGATATCAGCGGTCTCTTCTATTGGTTCTGCTATGTTATCTATTTTTTTTTACCATCTGCGGCGGTTTGCCGAGGTAATAGAAAATGCGATATATTTTGTTTCCTTCGAGTTGAGCGATAACTTGTACATATCGAGCCAAAGTTTTACTTTATGTAGACCTAACTTTACTTTTTCTTTACATTCCTCCCATGTGGTTCCATTGAATATTAGCACGGTATCGTCAGCGTATGAGATAATTCTACCATTGATATCCATTTTTGTCAGGGAGTTTATGTACATATTAAATAGAATTGGACCTAGTACGGTACCTTGTGGTACACCAATTTGTATTACCTTTTTATCACTTAATGTTTCTCTAATTCTAACACATTGAAATCTATTGGTCAAATAGTTTCGAAAGACTGTCTGCACAATGCCCCTTACACCACAGTTCTCAAGAGCACTAAGGAGTTTTTCGTGAGGCACTGTGTCGAATCGAACGCTGTTGCCAAGTCTAAAAAGACTGCTATGCGTTTTTTCTTATTGTCTAGTTGATCCGTTATTTCTTTTGTTAACTCGTACATAGCGTCTTCGGTACTTAAGCCCTCTGTGAATCCAAATTGATTAGGTGAAAGCAGATTATTAACCTTAAGGAAGTTGATTAAGCGTTCTTTCAGACATTTTTCAAAAATCTTTGTTAAATTGTTGATTATGCTTATAGGTCGATAATTATTGATCATTTTGGGATTATCTGATTTATGAATGGGTATAATTGTCGCTATTTTAAATTGACTTGGAACCAATCCCGTTTTGAAGGTTAAATTTATTATATGTTTTAATGGGTTACTAATACTATTCTGTGGTATATAGTCCTTGAGGTAAACCAGAAAAAGGCAAAAAGCCCAGAAGTTCCGCGACTGGACAGCAAGATATTTTCTCCCCATTTTTGAGGGCGGGGAACACGATGGTGACAATTTTCCGACCTACCCTCCAACCACTACCTCTAAACCGGAAAAACCTCCCCCTTTTCCGATTTTCCGATGCTACGCATTTTTTTATCGGAAAATTTTATTAACGAAAGTTGTTCAGAATTGTCCAAAAACCTTAAGCCCAATATTTCATCGAAATAAAAAAATTGAAAAATTAAAAAAACTGACAAATTTAAAAAATATAAAAAAAGGCACCTGACATCTACCTGACAGCTTGCAGTCAGCCGCAGAGCTTTTGGGGTAAAAGCTGTACCTCAAGGGACTACATACTTATTTAATGAATAATATGATGACCTTCAAACAATATTTCGTTAGAAAATAACACTACTGCTAATAATGTAGAGATAAAGACAATAAAAACTGGGACAAATCTTATCACAGTTTAGATGTTCGTATTGTAGTGGAGTCAATAGAGTCCGAAATACGCATTATTTCGGAATAATTGCGGGAAGCTTCGATTTTCCTAAAACCTTTTAATATCACTTTTACATAGCTTAAAATAAAAAGTTATAAACATATAATCGCGAGGAAATTGTTTATTAATTATTTAAACAAAAATATTTTTTTTTTAACAAAATTTGTTGAAAATTTCAAAGAAATTTAATTCAAATTGAAATGATACAAGGGGGTTTTCGAGGTCGCTGAAACATATTATGGCTGATCCAGTATGGCCGACTTCCATCAAGCAATAAAATAATTCAAAACACTATTCAATTAAAAATACAATTTAAATATTCACATAAAAACTTAAAAAGAAACTGAGAAAATATGATATTGTACATAGCATTACAAGATGATCTGTGAAAAAGTACCCAAACTACTTTTACAATGCTCTGCGGGCACACACACAGCGCAGCGTGAGAAGCAGGTGATGCGTACTGCTTGCCGCGAAGACGTTGTTTTAGTTTCAATCTCTTTCGATTAGTCAAGCATTATAATATGACTCATGGCCCTGTACCACGTCAACATTTCTAATATGTTTTCGATATTTTAAACAGGAAATTGTAGAAACAATCAACATCGTCGATTTACCGAAGAAATGATTTTTTCAATATCTCGTGAAAGTATAGGTTTATATATATATATATATATATATATATTCCAAAATCATATTTACTTATTTTAAGGACCTATTACAAACGTATGCCGCATAGGTAGGCTAAATAAATGTTTCATAAAAGTTATTAACGTTTATTTTACCCATAATTTCACGAATTTTAGAGCAAAAGATATTTTTTTAAATTTAATTTTTAAGGTAACTCCCCTTGAAGCATCTTAAAGTACACATTTCAAGCTTTAAAAACCGCTGCCCAAGGAATCACTACTTCCACATCCAAATTCTCTATCCAAGTCACTCACAACGAAAAAACTTTGTATGTGAAAATAATTGTTTATGGAACTTTAATAATATAATATTTGAAATCCTCTACCCCAAAAACCCATAAAACGATACCCCACATCGGTAGTGGGGTGGGGGGTGGTGATAGAGGGGTGATAGTGGGGGGTGGATGAAGTAAAAAAATATTTTGAGTTTTCTGGTTCCTGTACATACACTAAATCACAATTTTTTTTCATCCCCTTTAATAAGGGGGTGGGGGTGGTAATGGGGGTGGCTAATGCCAAACATTTTTTTGAGACCTTAGCTTCTCTTGTATATACTAAATACCAATTTTATGGACTCTTACCTGCTTGATTGACCTATTTACCCCAAATTTACCCCAATTTACCCTCCAACCCTTCGACGGAACAAGATGAAAATATAATCTAGTTCTAGATCTCGTTAAAGTACATATGTGTACCAAATTTCAAGTCAATATCTTAAACGGTTCCAGAGTAAACGTGCGCACAAAAAAAAGTTACAGACAGACCGACAGACCGACAGACAGACAGACCGACAGACCGACAGATAGACCGACAGACAGACAGAAATTTTTTTTTCGCTCAAACTTAAAATCTCGACGTTTCATGACATTTTAAGCCTATTTGGACAATAAAAATTTTTAAAATTTTTTTTGTCGTTACTATACGTCCACTGGACGTGGAAGTAAAATCGTACCTACAGAGATCTAATAACGCGATTTAAACCAGGGGAATAGGTGGTTAAAGTATATCAAATTCTAAAATTTTCTCAAAATTTTGAAATAAATTTTTGAGATTTTTTTCACTCATCGGATCTTTTTATACATTACTTCAAGAGTAAAATGTGAAAGACCCAAGTTTATATCTTTAAATTTTCAGAAATGGTAGAGCTTTTACCTATTTCATCGCAAATCTCTTTATGTTCCGATTTCATATATGTACTATTCCTACATACATTCATTTGTATATTTGAAACTATAATAATCCAATAGCCACACGTTTCTTCTTTCATTTAAGCTTTTGTGAGGTCAATGTCATTAATTAGTTCAAAAGTTACAACTTTAGTGCAGAGCTACCGAGACCGCGCGCGCTTTGCCCGCCATAATTACGTGTCTTTTTCTTCCATTCTTCGTGCATTAAACAAGAAAATCTAGAGCCTACATTTCTGATCGTACAAAAAAACTTCATATACATTTTTGATGTGAAATTTCCCGTATTTTCGAGTGACGCAATTGCTTTTTGAAAGAAAAACATATTTTGAGATATATTTGACAGACTGGTGTTTTTCAATTAATTTGTTTAATAACAAATTACGCTCAAGGGCCATTGTTGGTAACTTTTGGTATGTTGTTCCTGATATGTTCAGAGATATATATACTCAAAAGTTACCGCTTCCCGGAATTTTTCCGAAGTGAAAATCTCTATTGACTCTACTATTAGGATTATTAATATTGTTGCATTCTGACAATAGATAGATAGATACTTACATTTGCCAAAAAAATACAGATAAAAAATTATATCCCATAATTATAAAATAATAGAAGGAGAATAATCGCCAAATCAGAAGACGGCTGGTAAGTGGGGAAAACTGTGCTGTTTTGCAATGTGAACACGAACTCAGTTTCAAACATTTTTAGAAACTGGAGAATCTATAGGAGAATTGATATAAATTCTTACTCAGGACGTCCGAGAAAGTCAAATATTGAATAGGAATTCACTCTAGTTAATAAGTTAAGAGCTAATCCACTTTCAACATTATTTGATGCTGTCGCAGCAACGGATCTTTCAACATTTTGTCGTACGGAACATGGGAGAGTAAGAAAATCTGAATTAATATGCCATGCAGCAGCAAGGATTACGTTAATAAACCGACAATAAGATCGGGGTTTGTTTTGGAACACACTGTTTATGAATATGATGAACAATTTTAGAACTGTGTCATCTTTACTGAAGTAAAGATTTTTCCAAATCTTCAAATAGTGGCAATATTAGTTTCAGTGTTTATCGTTCACCAAATACATAGTTTGAAAATAATTATGTCGATTTTACTAATAGAAGTGGCCGTTTTTCTGTTACCGTATGGATGTGGATATTTGCACAGGGACGTGGAGTTCTGTGGCATATTAACGAAAGATTTACAGCAGAATATTAAAAAGTGTTGATCCGAAAAATTCAAAGGGAAAATTAAGAATAGGAAATGTTGGTAACTTTTAAAACTAAATATCTTTTATTTCTTTTATTTTGCCAAATTTACAGCTAAAACTCTTTTCTACAACGTTGCCTATAAATAAAACGATGACTTGTCAAAAGTTGGTATTAAGACCACTTTTTTTTTAATTTTAACGGGTATACTGTTTGCTATTTCAAATATCTAAAACAAATGGCAAAAATTAACTCCTCCCCTACCGCTGCAACTCAAAATATTGAAATAAAAATATGTAACATTATTAGGATAATAAATTTTCTACTTAGAACGTTTCGAATTTATAAGCAAAGAATTATGTTTCATTTACCCTCTTCAAGCGACTCTAGTTTGATTCAGAAAAAAAATTTGATTTGAAATTTTATTTTATTTTTATTTTATTTATTTATTACGATATCCAACAGGAACAAGGCCCAATTACAGGATAAAGAGAGAAAAACTACAACTACAAATGAATTAAGATACAAAAACATAAAGATATAAACAAAATTATACATACAGTAGGTATATAAACTTATTTTAGAGTAATATGTGAGCATGGTAAAAAAAAAACAAGAAATAAAACAGAAGTGAAAACATGACAGTCTTTCGGATGAACAATCGTTTCAATTAAAAACATATTTCTTTATTTGCAAAATATATCAAGTCGACTTTCCAGGTTTGTGTAGTGAAGTTACATTATTTATATAGCGGTGATGACATAAGAATATTTGTTTTGGTAGTGGGAAGATGAAAAAGATTACAATTTCTTGAGGAAATTCTAAGTACTTTGTACATGATTTGATTGGAGAGTCTGATGCAATCGAGGCGATTATTTACTATTTTATACAAAAATATTACAGAGGCAGCTACTCTCCTTTTGTCCAGTTCGCAAACATTAAACCAACCGATTAAGCAGTATTTTGTAGGGGAACCCGATTTGTGGATAATAACCGTAAATTATATACGTGGCCGATTTGAGAAACCTACGTTGTATTTTTTCGAGTTGGAGGACATAAACGTTGTAGGCCAACACAAAGGCGTACTCGAGGCGGGATGTTACAAATGTAACATATAGGATGCGCATAGTGTCAATGTTCACAAACCCTTTACAGTTTCGTGTGAGAAGTCCTATAGTTTTAATGGCGCCTGCTACTATTGACTCAATATGTTTCATAAAATTATGTTTAGAATCAAAATGAACTCCTAAGTCTTTAAAAGAGTCTGGTCTGTACAATATGACACCCTAAAGATTATAATCATAGAGAAATATGTTATGCTTTCTGGTAAACGACAAGGTAGGATTAAGTGGAAGTTTATTGATAATGCATCAGTCATGAAGTTACGGACCTGTAACCACGGTGTTGAACATATTGGTATCTATTTTGCAAGTAAGTTTTAATTAAGTTTATTAGATCTACTGAAAAACCAAATGTGGCAATTTTTGATAGTAGAACACCGTGATCAAGTCTGTCGAAGACCTTGGAGAAGTCTGTGTAAATCACATCAACCTGTCTAGACAGATCAAGTTTTTCGCTTAAGTATTGAGTGATACAAGCGAGGTTGGTTACTGTAGATCTGCCCCTCATAAAACCGTGTTGGTTGGGCGATATCATGCCAGATGTATGGTCATAGATAACAGAGTGTAGAATAGTTTCTAAGATTTTGTCAAAGTTGCAAATTATAGTGATTGGTCTATAGTTGGACAAGTCGTCCTTATCATCGTTTTTAAAGATAGGACAAACTCGTGATAATTTCCATTTATCCGGAAAATATGATGTCTATAGTATTAAGTTAAATATATGCATAAGGGATTTAGCAAATATTATTGCCCAATCTCTCACTATAAAAGCTGGGATAAGGTCAGGTCCGATCGTCATGTTAGCTTTTAGTTTTTTTGGTTGCGTTTAAGACTTGTCCTTCAGTTACTTCTGCTAGGGTAAGCAATCAGTTGTTACTGTTGGATTGAACATTCTGTTCTTGATTAGCGGATGGTGTGAATGTCTTGGCAAAATGAAGCTATTAACAATTGTTTGTGGATCTTTTACTTCCTCATTTTGATAGTACAAGGTGGTTGGTATAGGCGTGACATTATTTGTTGAATTGAAAAAAGACCAAAAGTTCTTAGGATTAATTTTAATTTCTGTTTCAATAGTCTCAAGGTACAGTTTATATGAAATGCCAACCTCATGTTTAATTTGTGCTTGCAGTTGTTTGAATTTATCGAATTCGTAAGCGGAACTTGTTTTTTTATATTTATTGAAATGTTTATTTTTCAATTTTATCTTGTAGATAATTTTAAACCATGGTGGGATGATTTATTGATAACCTTGGTCCTTGGAGTATGTTTTTCGAAAATTTCATCCAGTTTAGTATAGAATAAGTCAAGTGATTCATCTACAGTAATATATTGTTCAAATATGGACCAGTCAGTATGGAAAATTTCCGTGTACAAAGTATGAAAGGTAGCTCTTTTAAAATTGTATTTTGTGATCGTTTGACAAGGAAAGTTGTTAGTACTTGATTTGGGAATATCAACTTCAACGAGCAGTGCAGGGTGATAGAGATCTTCAGGGAGAATAACTTCAGGGGCTCTACTAACAGAACAGTTATTATTTCTTATTGCTAAATCTAGTATTCATTCTGGGCTATTATTTGTATAATTATATTGTTTTAAGTCAAAGAAGTTGAAAAAGTTTAATAAGGAATTAAAGTTGATAGTAGAAGCATTAGAAGCAATTTTATTTTATTTTTATTTTATTTATTTATTACGATATCCAACAGGAACAAGGCCCAATTACAGGATAAAGAGAGAAAAACTACAACTACAAATGAATTAAGATACAAAGACATAAAGATATAAACAAAATTATACATACAGTAGGTATATAAACTTATTTTAGAGTAATATGTGAGCATGGTAAAAAAAAAACAAGGAATAAAACAGAAGTGAAAACATGACAGTCTTTCGGATGAACAATCGTTTCAATTAAAAACATATTTCTTTATTTGCAAAATATATCTAGTCGACTTTCCAGGTTTGTGTAGTGAAGTTACATTATTTATATAGCGGTGATGACATAAGAATATTTGTTTTGGTAGTGGGAAGATGAAAAAGATTACAATTTCTTGAGGAAATTCTAAGTACTTTGTACATGATTTGATTGGAGAGTCTGATGCAATCGAGGCGATTATTTACTATTTTATACAAAAATATTACAGAGGCAGCTACTCTCCTTTTGTCCAGTTCGCAAACATTAAACCAACCGATTAAGCAGTATTTTGTAGGGGAACCCGATTTGTGGATAATAACCGTAAATTATATACGTGGCCGATTTGAGAAACCTACGTTGTATTTTTTCGAGTTGGAGGACATAAACGTTGTAGGCCAACACAAAGGCGTACTCGAGGCGGGATGTTACAAATGTAACATATAGGATGCGCACAGTGTCAATGTTCACAGTTTCGTGTGAGAAGTCCTATAGTTTTAATGGCGCCTGCTACTATTGACTCAATATGTTTCATAAAATTATGTTTAGAATCAAAATGAACTCCTAAGTCTTTAAAAGAGTCTGGTCTGTACAATATGACACCCTAAAGATTATAATCATAGAGAAATATGTTATGCTTTCTGGTAAACGACAAGGTAGGATTAAGTGGAAGTTTATTGATAATGCATCAGTCATGAAGTTACGGACCTGTAACCACGGTGTTGAACATATTGGTATCTATTTTGCAAGTAAGTTTTAATTAAGTTTATTAGATCTACTGAAAAACCAAATGTGGCAATTTTTGATAGTAGAAAACCGTGATCAAGTCTGTCGAAGACCTTGGAGAAGTCTGTGTAAATCACATCAACCTGTCTAGACAGATCAAGTTTTTCGCTTAAGTATTGAGTGATACAAGCGAGGTTGGTTACTGTAGATCTGCCCCTCATAAAACCGTGTTGGTTGGGCGATATCATGCCAGATGTATGGTCATAGATAACAGAGTGTAGAATAGTTTCTAAGATTTTGTCAATGTTGCAAATTATAGTGATTGGTCTATAGTTGGACAAGTCGTCCTTATCATCGTTTTTAAAGATAGGACAAACTCGTGATAATTTCCATTTATCCGGAAAATAGGATGTCTATAGTATTAAGTTAAATATATGCATAAGGGATTTAGCAAATATTATTGCCCAATCTCTCACTATAAAAGCTGGGATAAGGTCAGGTCCGATCGTCATGTTAGCTTTTAGTTTTTTTGGTTGCGTTTAAGACTTGTCCTTCAGTTACTTCTGCTAGGGTAAGCAATCAGTTGTTACTGTTGGATTGAACATTCTGTTCTTGATTAGCGGATGGTGTGAATGTCTTGGCAAAATGAAGCTATTAACAATTGTTTGTGGATCTTTTACTTCCTCATTTTGATAGTACAAGGTGGTTGGTATAGGCGTGACATTATTTGTTGAATTGAAAAAAGACCAAAAGTTCTTAGGATTAATTTTAATTTCTGTTTCAATAGTCTCAAGGTACAGTTTATATGACATGCCAACTTCATGTTTAATTTGTGCTTGCAGTTGTTTGAATTTATCGAATTCGTAAGCGGAACTTGTTTTTTTATATTTATTGAAATGTTTATTTTTCAATTTTATCTTGTAGATAATTTTAAACCATGGTGGGATGATTTATTGATAACCTTGGTCCTTGGAGTATGTTTTTCGAAAATTTCATCCAGTTTAGTATAGAATAAGTCAAGTGATTCATCTACAGTAATATATTGTTCAAATATGGACCAGTCAGTATGGAAAATTTCCGTGTACAAAGTATGAAAGGTAGCTCTTTTAAAATTGTATTTTGTGATCGTTTGACAAGGAAAGTTGTTAGTACTTGATTTGGGAATATCAGCTTCAACGAGCAGTGCAGGGTGATAGAGATCTTCAGGGAGAATAACTTCAGGGGCTCTACTAACAGAACAGTTATTATTTCTTATTACTAAATCTAGTATTCATTCTGGGCTATTATTTGTATAATTATATTGTTTTAAGTCAAAGAAGTTGAAAAAGTTTAATAAGGAATTAAATTTGATAGTAGAAGCATTATTATTCATAGCACAGTTTAGGTATTCAGATATATTCAAGTCCCCTAAGAATAGAATATTTGATCCATAATCAAATACAAAGAAGCTATTGATTCGTATAGTAATTCGAAGTCAGTATTATTACATGCTGGAGGAATGTATATTACGATTATGTGTAACGTGTGGAATTTCCTATTTAATTTAACAACTAGAATATCTATGTGTTTTATATGACTAAAGCCATCCGAGATAGAAAAAATATTGACTTTAACCGCATTAAATTTCTTATTTAGTGCTAAGAGTACACCGCCACCTTAGTATTCGTAGAAGAAAAATCGCGGTCGCTTCTGAATACGTCGTAATGGTTTAAATCGAATAATTCACAATTAAAGATATCTTTACTTAGCCAAGTTTCTGTAAAGGCAATAGTATCATACTGATTGACATAGAATTAAAAAGAGTGACAGTCTTGGACCCCAGTCCCCTCACGTTTTGATAGTATAACGTCAAAATAAGCGGGTTAGACTTATGCGTGTAAGTTGAATTCAAACATTTGGCATTGAGGTGATTGTACTCTATAGGAACTGCATTTTGTCAAAATTGCATTCTAAGTGAGCCATCGTTCTCGAGAATATAATGATTTGTTAATAAACTTCAAAATTTACAATTTTCATATTTTTATAATAATAGCAACAGTTGGATCAATTTTTCGTTTATCTAGAATTACTATATAACTCATGAAAAACATTGTCAATCTTTTTCGCCCAGTCTGACTGTAGAACCTAAGAAAAAACGATAAAAAATACATTTTGCAACTAAAACTGTTTAAATGAATATGATCCCCATTTTCCATAATTGCAAAACTTAACTGTGAACTTATCTCTATCTCCTATAAGCACGCTAAAATAAAAAAGTTGCCCTTTTCAGATAATTCACTATTCATCTTTAGTTTGACTCAACTAAGAGAACTATTTTGCTCTGTAAAATTAAACATTATTGCCGACAATCTATACTACAACCAGACTGGATTACTTCTACAGAATAAGTAACAGAATAAACAAATATCATAACCCGCGTTGAAATAAACAACATAAAACTGTTATTTTTTCGGTCAAAGCACATTAATCAACTTCACATCCAAGATACTTTATCAAGTATGTAGTCTATTTTCATAGATATTTTTCACAACAATGTAAATTATAGAGGTTACAAAAATAGTAGAAAATATAAATAAAAATAAATATTTTGTCTATGTGCGATGAGCGAAATCATATCGTCCATGATTTTTTCCACTACCTGGTTTTAATTTACACATATATACATACGGTTTTGAATTTTCTACCCCTCAAGTTCCACTTTTATAGAAATAATCTGTGTGTATCCGTCCAGAATATCTGGTATGCATTGCTCTGTCTGTGTTAGTTAATTATCTAATTAATAATTAATTATCAAACGATTAATTTTATTTAATATTTAAGAATTTTAAATGTAAAAAATAGAAATATCACATAGAATTTGATATCTATCGCTAACCTTTTTGTGCAGACCCAGTCATTCAGAAAAATTTTAATCCTACACAGATAAAAATGAGCATATTTATTATATTCTTAAGTTAGCGATTATAGATTTTATTGTCTATGTATTGGTTGCTCCTATTACGATGGATATTTTTTACTAACCTTCAGTCACATGCTCTAGCTCTGAATAATACCCGATAGGGTCATATCTTACCATAACGTAGCTGTTTGTGACAAGGGTCATCACATTGTTTAATTCATCATATCATCAATCACTATTATTTTCAGTTGTAATATCCAGGTCAAAATGAACGAAGGACAAATATTTAGTAGAAATACAGCAATAACTTTTAGAAACTTCATGCTCATGTTAGACTTTAATTTTTATGAATATTTTTTTCATAAAATAAAAATAAATGAAATATAAATTAAATTTAAACTATATTCTACATGTTTTAATGATTTATGGTTCAAAGTGTATTTGAGTTCATTCAGAATTTTGGAGAGATATTTAATAGAATGTTATTTTTATGAAATAGGTGTCAATAATCCAATCTCAAGAAAGTTAAGAAAATTTGTGAGTAAGCATACAAAATAGAAAAAGTTCATTACTTAATTAATAACAGAAAAATAAACATAAAGTCTAAACATATGGAGAATATACCTTTATACTTTATTTTTTTATATATTACAGTAAATATGTTTGTAAATGATTTAGAAAAATGAGATATCATTTATTAAGTAGGAAAGGAACAGCACACTGCGTTTTTATTATACAAGTTATTCCATAAGCATGTGGCAATATTTAAAGAGCGTATAATTTGGGTCGAAATAACAATAAGGTATTTGCAATTTTTTTCCCTGACTTCTTTAGTTGTATTTGTACTTAGTGAAAACTTGTATATACATAAGGTTTTATTTAGCATTGCTAACAAAATACAACAAATCTAATATATAAAAATCTCGCGTCACAGTGTTTGTTATCGAACTCCTCCGAAACCGCTATTTTTTATACCCCTAGGTGATAAGGGTGGCCCTATCCAGAAATTTTCTTTTTATTTTTTGGACAAAAATTTATAATTTATATGGCAAAACAACGTTTGCTGGGTCAGTTAGTTATAAATATACAAATAAGACAAAGATAATTCAATGTATACCCAGCCCTTATTTACTAAAAAGTTGCTTTAACATAAATTGCACATTCTCTCTTAAAACTAGATAGACTACTATTTTTTTTATTGAAACTGGCAGTTGATTATAAAATTGCAAACCCTTTGAGAAAAGATGATTTCTACTATAATCAGTCAATATGTTTTCGATGCAGAAATTGTGGTTGGTTCTAGTGTTATACTTATGTATGTCTCCAACAAAAACACAATTATCTAAGAGATGTTTTGGAGCTAAGCCTTTTACAACTTTAAAAATTAAAACAAAAGAATACAAAATTACATTTTGATAAACAGACATGAACTGTAAAGTATTTAACATAAAACGTATTGGTGTTAAAAAATTGCATCCTAAAATTGCTCGCATGGCTTTATTTTGTAGTAACTGCAGATTTCTGAATGATTCACTGCTGAACATTAGCATTAAAGAGCGACAGTAATTAAAATGAGGTGCAATTATAGTTTTATTAATTAGTACTTTTGACCACTGACTTAGGTAATAACTAATCCTTAGTAAAAAATATATTTTTTTTGCAACTATTTTTATCACAAATGTTGCATGATCCGATAATGTCATGTTGATCAATAATGACTCCTAAATATTTAATTTCCTGCACACATTCAATTCTTGTATCATTAATGTGTACTACCACAGAATTCCTGTCTATACCAGAGCTATATTAATTACTTAATATCATGCATTTTGTTTTGTTAACATTTAATGCCAGTGAATTCGATATTAACCACCTATTTACAGTTTTTATATCTGAAATATTTTCACCCATTACATAAATAAGCAAACATCTGTACGTTAATATTAGCGTTATGCTGTTTTAATCTAGCAACGGTCTCATTAATAAATATAATGAACAATATAGGTCCCAACACAGATCCTTGTAGTCCTCCATTTGTTACTTCATAATTTTCCGAAGACACATGATTAAACCTTGTTTTTTTGTTTTCTTGCACTTAAATACGATTTAAACCAATTTAAGACTACTCCATCACATCCGATTTTATGCAGTTTTTTTAATAACAACTGTTGATCAATTGTTTCAAATGCTCTTCAAAGGTCTAAGAACACCGCTATAACATACTGTTTCTCGTTGAGTGATTTTTTTCCAATTTACGAACACTGTCTGAATGGCTGTCTCACATGAATTCTTATTTCTGAAGCCGGCTTAAAATTTACTTAATACGTTGTTATTTTCAATAAAGTCTAAGATTTCTTCCTTTACAACAAGCTCTAGAAGTTTTTCATAAGATGGTAAGATATTTATTGGACGGAACTCCTCGGCGTTGACAGTGTGATCAACTTTTTCTATAGGAATTACTGTTAAAATTTTCCATTTGTCCGGAATACTACCTTCACTCAACGAAGTATTAAGAACATCCAATAGTCTATTTCCAACTACCTCAAATGAAAATCTTGATTGTGATGTCATCCGTGCTACTGTTCTTATTTGGAATTGACCTCACTCTGAAAATATAATATTTCATTGTCTGGAAAAGATTAATAAGAAACCTTCACCTTTATCAGAAAATCATTACTATTTAAAAGAAATACAGTAGCACCACTAACCCTACCTAAGTAGTCTAGGAAATAGCGTGCAAATTCGACGATGGAAGGTTACCACTTGCCAGTCGGTAATTGAAGAGAACCATTTAGGTACCAAAATTTTCTCTTTGAAAATTTTTGGTTAGTCGGAGGATAGGGAGAGGGGAACCATTTTCTTTTAATGGAATGATTATCGATATCTCTCCGCATAGGTATAGGTAGTATATGTACTTCACATACCCCAATTACGCTGGCAGATTGAAAAAAGAATTTCTAGTTACCAGACCAAATTTGGCGCAAAATGTGTGTTTTGACATGTACAATACTGTACTGTAGTGGCAGACATTTTTATCAGTTAGTTTTTGAGCAATTTGCAAAGAAAGTGGCGAAAATGGCCAATTTGATGGCAAATTGCTCAAAAACCGACTGATAGAAATGTCTGCCGCTACAGTACAGTACTGTACATGTCAAAACAAACATTTTGCGCCAAATTTGGTCCGGTAACTAAATTTGAAGATTCGACGCCAGCGTATTTGGGATTTGTGAAGTACATATACTGACTACCTATGTGGATAGATTTCGATAACCATTCTATTAAAGACAAAATCTTCCCCCACATCATATAGAAAATTTCCAAACTTTGGTATTATATGGTTTCTTCGATTACCGATTGACAGACGGTAATCTTTCATCGTCGAATTTGCACGCTATTTCCTAGAATAAATAGCTTGACAAAAAACATCACAAATCAAATATTTCTTACATTTCAAAGATACGAATTATTAAAAATTAAAATTAAAGAAAATGCAAAGCTTCGATTACCACATGCCTTAATACATAAAATATTTCGTTCAAGCCACCAAAAAGTTATACAAGTTTCCTCATTCTTATCTGAAATCATTATGCACATAAAGCATTTGCAATAAAGTTATTATTACAAAATAATTCGAAAATTACTTCTTATGCAACAATAACATTAATATTGGAATATTTGGTCTATTTGACAAATATATAGCAAACAATATTCACATCCTTATAGCTCCATATTTTTTTTGTAAAAATACTTAAAAATTGTATCTTGGAATGTAAAGTTGGCAAGGGTATCAGACAGGGACGTGTTGCTGTTAGTCCTCTTTAACATCTATAAAGAACACTTGATGCAACTTGTGCTGGCGAACGAGCAAGATGGAATAGCTATAGTCAAAACAAGCATGCTAACTTGAGATTTGTGGATGATACCACCTCAAGTTCAGAAAGCGGGAATGAGCTCATACACCTGCTGGGCAAGCTTCATACAATAAGTTCTCATTACGATTTTAGCATAACTTACAAAAAATAAAAGTTATGATTGCAGATCGATCAGAACTTTTGGAGTTTGTTCGATTGTGGGGGAGTAAATAAGATGGGATATCTTGGAGCCCTTGTGGATAATACTGGAAACTCCAAATACGAGATTCGGTGAAGAAGTCTAACAAAACTTGCAATTTGCGTGTTGAGCAATATTTAGCATGACGGAAATATCACGAAACACACGACGTGCTAACACATTAGTTTTTTCCATCTTTATTTGCGCCTCTGAGATATGGACGAAAATTTTCTAGACAACCTTTCACATCAACATCTCAAATCTCCGGGTAATATGCCCCCCAAAGCCATTATCCAGCATTGTACTTTCCTGAATTCTCTCATTTTTTGGCCACATCAACGAAAAGAGGACAGTATAGAACAATTGATGGTTCAGGTAAAACCATATAACAAGAAGGCAGGTGTCATTAAGGAGCTGATGAGAAGGAGTATTTGTGAGGCCGTGCGTTTAATAGGTAAAAGCGACAAATGACAGACGTACTATACAGCAAGAGGAGGCCGACTAGAACAATGCTATATCACAAAATGCTTGTCAAGATGTCGTGAGTAAGACGAAGATCTCCATGTCATAGCTTCAAATTTATAAGCGAAAATTCTTCACAACGTACTAAAATTCATTTTTTTTTTTTGTATTCACTTGTACAAAATTCATAAGCTGACTCGTGTGTTGTGCTTCCTCTTACATATAAAAAATGAGAGTAGAAAAAATGGAGAAGCATGAGAGCGTACACAGGATGAAAATCCAGTAGGCTATAAAATCATTTTCGTTATACCTCGCTCGTAAATAATATACTCTATATAATTCCATTGTTTTGTCGACCATAAGTGGCGCCTTATGTACCAAATTCTTGTTGCCATTGGCAACGGGTCGTTATTTTTTATAACGTCACTAGAAAAATAAAGTAAATTTGGGTGAATTTCCTTTTTATAAAACACGTATTAAATTAAAAATTTTAACTTTTTTGGAAGTAAATCCAGACAAGCTTTACTTGCTATATCTTCCATATCTGACATTATTTTCAAAAATTTTCGAAACTATTACAATCATGATTTAATGTATCTTGACAGTAGTTGTCATTTGAATAGAAGCCGCGTCCTAATAGTTATTAAGGTACCAAGGGTGTTATAAGGATAATAACGCACCGAGGTCGGCAGTGTACAATCCCGAGGGCCTCTGGCCCGAGGGAATGTACGTCGACCGGGGGCGTCATTATCCTATAACACCCGTGGTGCCTTCAACGTTTAATGTCCTGCAAGTCTGTTATTTAATTCGAATTTTTTTTTTTTTGACATTTACGATTTATTAATTTGACATCCATTATGTTCAGAACGATTTGATTTAAAAGAGAGTAAAAATCAAAATTGTTTGTAAACGCCGCCGTTGCATAGCAACGCATTTTGTTTGTCAATAACGCTATCATAATTTGCTTGTTTTGGGTTGTATTATAATTTTATAATGCCCTAGGGCGTTATAGATATTCATAACGCCCTAGGGCGTTATTTTTCATTTAATGTATCTCAAAATAGGGTGGTTATTGCAAAATAACAGACTTGTAGGACATTAATTTATTTTATTGACGGTTGCCATGGATATTCCATGCTATTATGAAATCTTACTCAAATAATTATAGTTTTTTTTTTTTTTTTTTTAGTTTAATAATTCATGGGTATGACAAAACCTATAATTAATATACACCGCAGGGCGTACAGCGCGATTATTGGTCTCGAATACTTGCAAAGCTCGACCCTACCGGCCTCGGATTGCAAACTGTATTCTCGACCCAAAAAAGGGCACTTACGACCCTTGGTACATAACTGTATTATCCACTTTTATATCAGTCGCTAAACAAAGAAATTCATATCATTTTGCTAGTCTTGGCATTTTTTGGAAAATGTCCGTTTGTCTATCTGTCTCTCGGTCTGTCTGATCACCACGTTTTCTGTAAACTCTATAACCTAAGATAGATAAGACCAATTGTATTGACATTTGGGCGCTAAGTTAGTGTTAGCTGGCCTATTATTAAAAAAAAATCAATCGATAAATCAAAGATATGAAACATTTTAATAAAAAAATGCACATGAAGAGTGTTGTAACCTTTGATAAAATTCTACAAACAGAAAAGTACTGCATAGTATACTGATTAAGGTTTCGCAAGAATAGCAATTATACCTAAAAAATTTACTTGTAGGGTATTCAACAATTAGATATATAATTTAATAATTCGAACAAGGTTTACATCTAATGTTTTGGGTCTTATTTAGATTAACAACAATGGTTTAATATATAATAATAATAATAATAGTTTATTTGCATTCAAGTAGGTACATAATGTAATATACTGTATAATGTAATATACAATACATGTCGATATATATTACAAACAAATAAACAAGAAACTCACAAAGTCGTAGACTGTCTGTGAGGAAAACAATAGTTTCAGATTCATGATGTGTTATATCTGTTTATAATGATCTACATAAACTTCTCATATTTGTATAATATATTTCATAACTAAGTAACTATTTGATGACTACAGTTTAAAAAGCTTCAAAATATTGGCTAACAACAATTTATATATAAATAATAATTAAAAAAAAAAATGTTTCTACTAAATTTATAATATATAAGCTTAAACATACATTTTTAGATTGAGTTAGAGTAAATCTATTTTAATTTTAATAGTAATGACTAATAATAAGTAATAATAAGAGATTATGAATTAAATATATACAGTAAGTTTAGGGTTTAGCTAATTTTTCATTTCCACGACTTTGTGTATGTTAATTCTATTACGTTCTAGGATTCTTTACTTTTCTTTTAAATAAGTTAATAGAATTAATTTTTTTACTTCGTCTGGAAGATAATTGTAAAATCTGGGAGAGAGGTAGGAGACATTTCGCTGTCCTATTGACTTTGAGGAAAATGGAGGTTGCTTTTGTTCTCGTTTGATAAGTATGGTTAACAGCTATTAATGAATGTTTGTTATTAAGTTGATTTAGTGTTACAGTATAATAGAATAATTGTCTGATATCAAGAACATTTCCATCCTTGTATAGATTGTCCGATGGGTATGTGTTGGGTTTATCCAACATGATTTTTAAAAATGTCTTTTGTATTATTTCTAATTTTTTTATGTGGTGTTTTACTGCACTTCCCCATCCGATAATACCATAAGATAATCTTGATTCAACCAATGCATAGTAAATGATTTTTAAGTTAGCTATGTCTAGGATGGTCCTTAAGAATTTAAATCTAAATATTATGCTTCTTAGCGTATTACATACATTATTAGGTGTATATCTCATCTCAAAAATCTATCTATGGTAATACCTAGGTATGTTATGGATTCCGCTTGTTCTATTTCAGTCTCAGAGTCGATATTTAGGGAGTTGAAGTTATGTATTTTTCTGTTACAGCAGCTGAACGGTATGTATCTAGTTTTAGCAAAATTTATGGTAAGCAATTTGTAATCAAACCATTCCTTTATTTTTTTTAAATCTTGCTCTGCCTGTATTTTCAGATCTTGCCAAGTGCAGTGATCATAGAAGATTACCGTGTCATCGGCAAAGCTTATCTCTGTGCCCTTGCTTCCTAGAGTAAGCAAATTGTTCAAATATAATATAAATAATAGCGGTCCTAATACGGTACCTTAAGGTACGCCGTATTCAAAGTGCATTCTTCACTTACGGTTGAATTAATTTTAACTATTTGTTTTCTGTTCGTTTAGTAGTCTTTTAAAAGTTTTAATATTGGTCCTCTAAATCCCATATCCTCTAACGTATCTAACAATTGCAGGTGGCTAACTGTATCAAATGCTATGGCAAGATCTAAAAACACACACAAATTGGGTTTACTTTTATCCAAAGCTTGAGAAATTTGCGATGTTAAAAATGCAATAGCATCTTGGGTAGATTTATGTTGTTGAAAACCATATTGTCTATCAAATATTAGGTTATATTTTTCGGTGTAGTTATTTATCCTATCTTTCACAATTTTTTCAAACACTTTTGCCAAATTACTAATAATAGATATAGGTCTATAATTGGATGGTTCAGTTTTGTCACCATTTTTAAATAAGAGTTTTATTATTGCAGTTTTAAAGGCAGAGGGGCATGTACCGTATCAAAAACTTTATTAATTAAAAACGATAATTGTGTGGAGATCTCTTCTGCAATTTCCTTTAGTATTTCTGTTCTAAAATTAAGCTGTAAGGCATCGTTCATTTGAACTCAGGTGCACTTTTTAGAGTTATATGGTGCCCTGATACCAGAATAAACATATTCAGAAATATTTGTAATCATCTTTATGACTTATTTTTATAGCACGAACATTTTGTGGTACCCTATGTATACAGTCCATAAGCTTCTTATTTAGTGCTAAAAAATTAATTGAATTGAAAGGAAAGATATTTTATTTACGAAATTTCCTATCCCTCATGCAACATTTGTATATACTGAAGTTTGTATGTGTAAATTAGATTAAGATCTGTTCAAGTGAATGTGATACATTGTTCGAAAAGAAACAAAGCAGTATCAGTGACGTTAGTTACAGTTGCTGGAAAGGGACAGTAAGATTGATCAGGTGCGGGAACACGGTGTAGGGGTATCAAGATGTAAGTTGTTTTTGGCGTCGGCCGCGGTTCAAGCCCAGAGCGAAATAAGGCGCCCGACGCCGCGGCGCCAGTCCAGACGAAAACGGGCGACAAACACCGCGCAATACTCATATTTCCCTATTCTGCAGCAAAAGTACTGAAGACAATACGGTGTTACTGCTATTAACTTGGACGATGACAATCCAAACAACAGTAAGGGTCAAGAAGCAGTTTTGTGACAAACAACTATTGAAAGTTTGGTAATTTGCAAATACTGTACTTATTTACCGAAATTACGATGGCTGATTTGTATGCCGTATACTTTATCTGAATAAATCATAGCCCTCATATATTAAGGCGCCAAAATATTCACCACATTTGGTGAATAAACTTTGTGTGATATATTTCTAGAAATATTCAAACAAACTTTCATTAAATCATCTCAAGTAACTTCTGCAATGATAACTTTAACAAGATTGTCTGAAATGCCTCGCATAATTTATCGGGTACGTAAAACGTCATAATTTTTTACTTCGCTTATACAGAACAAGTCAAATACGTAGCTACATTTTAAGAATATATTCCAGATGGCGTATTACCCTATCGGGATTTTATAATTAATATTTTTCCTACCTCAGTATCGATAATTACACAGGCACACAAAAAATAAAAAGAGTCATGTACTTTTGTACCGACTATCATATCTGTATTTTGGGGTGCTGAAACCGAATCCGAGGTCAGAATTGTTATATATCGTCAATATTTTCATGTGAGCTCAAAAAACAGCTTAGAACAAGCCTGAAAAGAGGTGAAAGTAAATTGAAGGATTAAACAAGTTGACCCGAAAATCTCAAAAAACACTTCATAAATGGTCAAAGATGCATTTAAAAGTAGATTTTAGTGTCTTGTGATCAGTTTAAATCTTCTTTTAAATAAATTTTTAAACATTTTTGAGGTGTTTTATGGTAATTTTTTGAGTTTATGTCAAAATTCTGATATGGTGGGGGATTTTGACCTGAGACTCAGTTTCATCATTTCAAAATTCATATAAGTAAAGTGGTTTGGTCCTTTAAGTTTTAAATCTATTTTAAAATGCATTTTTGACCATTTATGAGGTGTTTTTTGAGAATTATTTGAGGTTATGTCAAAATCTTGACATGACAAGAAAATTCTGACCTCAGATTCGATTTCAGCGCCCCAAAATACATATAAATGTGATAGTCGATAAAAAAGTATATGAACTTTATTATTTCTTGTGTGCCTGTGTTATAATCCATATAGCCCGGGAGGCAGCGTTGCATTTTTGATGGTAATTTTACGCCGCTTTATATTGTGTGTAATCGATATAGTCTACTTATGGCTAGTAATCAAAACAAGCGTCAGCTGTCAGGATCGTGGTGGACCTGGTCGTGAGAGAACGTTTATTATGTCGAAAAGAAAAAATCAAAAATGATTTCAAGTCATTTGAAAATTTGTACAACAAATGTTTACATGATAACAATAATTTTTAAAAAAGTCAGCTGCGTAGATAATGGGGGATTATACGTCAACCGCTTATATAAACCTATCTAAAAACAATTAATGTAAAATCATTTCAGGTTCAATGAAAGGTATACAGCTAACTCTTTATATTATTAAAATGATAAAAACAATCGTCAGCTATTCTTTCAATGGGGGTAGGACCGTCAGCTGATTATGAGTGCTGAGGGATTATAAGTGCTGAGCGAGCTTTTAATCTGAGTATGGCATTTCAATGTATGATTTAACTGACGATCTTTCCCCCTTTATATCAATAGCTGACGTACATTTTCATTTAATATATTGTTTAAATAATCATTTCTCAAAATTTCAAGTGACTTGAAATCAATTTAAACTAAAATTTATGGTTTCAGTTACAATGGTAATATACACTAACGCGAAAATAAACAATTTTAAAAAATATATTTTTCCATTGTATTTTTCTGTAGGTTAAATTTGCACAGACCTTGACAAAAGCCGTGCGAAAAGGACATGTAGGTAAGTATGCACTTTTTTCAGCTTATCATGTTTATAAAAAATAAATGTGATTATTGCTATATTTAAAAACGTATATATTCTTCCTTCATTTCATATTTATTTCTAATCAAAGACAGGAATTTAAGATCTTTGAAAGAGGAAGCCGTTACTTTCTTGAGACTTGTTTTAAGCCAGAACAAGGATCTCCTTCCTCGTGGAGACTACAGAGAACGTGCTGAAGTCTTACTAATACTATTGGGCAGAATTCACTGGCAGAAGACTGGAGTTTTTCATAAAGCAAGATGGATGTCAATAGTAATCTATGCAGAAAAAATGTGCGCATTTAGCGAGCAGATGTTATGAGCTAGAAAATGTTGATAAATTACGGCAAATCTGTCTTTTCAATGCTCTGGTTTACATTAAATGCTAGTTGAATGCTCCTAAAGCCCCATCAATGATTTACAGCTGCGGCACTGCTTGAACAGTTACCAAACTATTGATCCTATAAAGTAGTTTACGCCGCACTAACAAGTAATAAATAAGATATCTGACAATAAAAAGAAAAAAGCCTAAACAATCCCAACTACATTCATTTAACTAGAGAAAATATGTTTTTCAAAAAGAATTGCTTTTCTTAATTTCGGCATTTTTTTTATAGAAATTTAAAACTGTAGCCCCCAGGGGCAAACTTTCCCCTAAACTTACAGGCTTCAAACCTCATATCTTTTCATTAGGAACCAAAGGGAATCATTATGTATGCTATGAAAACTAGACTAAAACGATAAATTTTAGTTTAAATTGATTTCAAGTCACTTGACATTTCTAGAAATGATTATTTAAACAATATATTAAATGAAAATGTACATCAGCTATTGCTATAAAGGGGGAAAGATCGTCAGTTAGATCATACATTGTATTGCACCATACTCAGATTAAAAGCTCGCTCAGCACTTATAATCCCTCAGCTGACGGTCTTGCCCCCATTAAAAGAATAGCTGACGACTGTTTTTATCATTTTAATAACATAAAGAGTTAGTTGTATAAGTTTCATTGAACCTGAAATGATTTTACATCAATTGTTTTTTATAGAGGTTTATATAAGCGGCTGACGTATAATCCCCCATTATCTACGCAGCTGACTTTTTCAAATTATTATTATCATGTAAACATTTGTTGTACAATTTTTCAAACGACCTGAAATCATTTTTGAATTTTTTTTTTTTTCGACATAATAAATGTTCTCTCACGACCAGGTCCACCACGATCCTGACAGCCGACGCTTGTTTCTCTTATTAGCCATATCTAGACTATCGATTACACACAAAATCAAGCGGCGTAAAATCACCATCAAAAATGCAACGCTACCTCCCGAGCTAATATTGTAATACACTTCGCAGTCGCAGACAAGGACAGTGTTTTGTATTTGTTAGGTATTTTTATAAAACAGTAAATATCTCTCGTTTTAAACAATTTTCAAATCATGTATTGTTAACTAAATTCTGAATAACCTTCAAAATGTCCGTCTGTCTGTCCCTCTAAACACGATACCTTAAGAAAGAAAAATCCAATCGGATTAAGATTTAGACAATAATTTAGTGCTGGTAACCGTTGACGAGTTTAGACCAGGAGGTTTTAGGAAAAGACTTATTTAAATAGTCGACCTTTCGTCGCAATTTATTGACTCTTCTACCATTGATGTCAATAAATTGTGACGAAACGTCGATTATTTAAAAAGTCTTTTCCAAATACCTTCTGTTATTCGTTCAGTAAAGTTATTACACAATTTAATTAAACAAATGTAGATGAAAACAACTTTGACCTTCGATAATATTCTACAAAAATTAAAATATTGTACAGTATACTGACGAGGGTTTCGTCAACCAAGCTGTAATCATCCGGATGATTAAATTTAAAAATATACCAATGATTATTAGGACATTAACTTACCTCAAAAAATGGGAAAAGTACCCTATAATAATGGCATTTTTTTAAGATGGTTTACTTAAAAAATCAATAATTTTAGTGACGAAAGATTAAGAACTACATGGGTACGCTTAAAACCATCCCCTGACCACCAAAATTTGTTAAATAAATCAATTATTTCCAGGTGAAATGGAAAATTTACAAACCCCTACTACCACTTCTTTAATTAGAGAAGGTAAATAAACTATTACTTATTAAAAATTAATTGAGTGATATCTGAATTTTAAATATATAACTTACATGCTCATTAAATGCTAAGGTTAGAAGGGGGTTTTAATTGGTGCCTTTAGGAGAAGGGACGTTTGTATGTAATGCTGAACTATTGAATGCTGCCAATCTGGTAAACAATCGGACTTCATTCAGATACATGCATTTGAAATAGAATTCTCATTATTCGTGCAAGTAAGGGGGTCAAGAGGGAAGGAGAGGAGGGAGGGGAATGATGTACTTTATTAACCTAGAATTTTTGGACACGTAAAATAACGTAGTAGCATTGAAAGTGCCATAGCCTTCATAAAGGTTGTTTGCTGTAGGCGTGTAAACTATCATGTACTATATAAACTATGTTTTATTATAATTTTAAAAGGAAATGTCACCAGGGTTTTTGATTAGGCACACAAACATACGAAGATATACAAAATAGCGAAACTGTAATATACAGTGGGTCTAGTCAAAAATTTTTTTCGAATTCTGAAATGAGAGACATAGTTTGTGTATACGCATAAGTAAAATGTATGGCGAGGCATTTTTTAGAAACAAATATTAGACACACGCAAATAACACTACACTTAATTAAATAAAACTCTCTGTGTTTGACAGGTAATTTTTTGTTTTTCTGCCTACTTGATAACTACGTTTCTTCATTTACCTTGATGATGCTGTGTCTCAACGCCTACTTTTAAAAATTATTATTTCAAAAGGCTATTAAAATAGTTGCATGGAACTCTTGATTTGCATCTTTCTCAAAAACTGTTGTATTTAGAAACTTGAAACTAGTATATCGTCTTTATTAAAAAATAACACAGGCCCACAAAAAAAACGATCTGTGCTGGGGTACTGACCATACCCATCCCTTGTGTTTTGAGCCGCTGAATGCGAATGTGACCATAGTTTTTCCCCAGCACTTCAGGTTTTTTTTTTAACAACAGAAAAGTTGATCATAATATTGCTTACCCAGCTCATTTAAATCAGACTCCAAAAGTAATTCAACTTTAAAACTTCACCCTAATAATATTGTTGTACTTCAATATCGACCTCATAACTCATAACTTAAAGAAACCGTAATATCCCATATCTCCTTAACCCCTGGGAATCCGATGAAAATAGTGGGGAATCTTAATTGGGGAGTTAATGAGATTGTGACCTTAAATCCTTCTGCTTCAGTGTCATACATCCACAATCTCATGATCCCGCAACCTCAGCATGCCATAACCCCGTGACTTCTTAACTCTGAAGATTCAACGGAAAAAATGGAGATTCTAAGTAGGGAAATTCGTGTCATTGTGACATTAGGATCTTGGAATCAAGCACCCTATGGTGCTCTTCAACGGCAATCTGTATCCTCATAACCCCATAATCCTGAGGATTTAATGAAAAAAATAGGAGGCTCTCGATTGGGGAATCAATTAGATTGTGCCCTCAGAACCTTGTCACCTTGTTACCAAGTAAGCTTATAGCGCTTCAGCAGAAAACTCTTCCACTACATAACTCAGTAATCCTGTAAACCCATAACTGCAAGAATATGAAAAATCTGAATAGGGGAATTTATGAGATTGTCTTCTCGGAAACTTGAAATCGAGTAACTCTTGAACAGCAAAACTTTTAGCCGTATAATCCCGTGATACTGGGTATTCAATAAAAGCAAATTCCTCTTCAAATCTTAATTGAAAACGAAAATGTAACTTTGGAAGTGGAGTATTTGTTTAAGTGACTTCATTTGATCCCTTGCTTTTGCGAACTCTTTTATCTTATGATATCACGGAAGGTGGGATGAGCATATGATGGCAGGCTTTTGTTGAATGTTGAAGGGGGAACATGTGATGTAGAGCAAGAAGCGGAAAAGAAATCCGTTATATAGGTCGTTCCAAGATAAAAGAGTTCGCAACAGCAAGAGGTCAAATGAAGTCACCTAAACAGAAATTACGTGAAAAGATGCTCCATTTCCAAAATTACATTCTCACTGAATCCCCAATTGAGATTCCCTAATTTGTTTTTATTGAATCCGCAAAATGACGAGATTATAACGGCTAAAAGTTTTGCTGTTCAAGAGCTGAATAGTCATGGGCTACTCGATTTCAAGATTCCGAGAATACAATATCATGAATTTCCATGTTCAGATTCTTCACATTATTCTATTATATTTCCAGAGTTATGCAGTTATGGGTTTACTGGGTTACTGGGTTATGTAGTAGAAGGGTTTGCTGCTGGAATAGGCTTACTTGGTAACAAGGTTCCGAGGGCACAATCTAATTGACACCCCATTCGAGAGCCTTATATTTTCTCATTGAATCCTCGGGGTTATGGGGATATGAGGATAGTGGGATTGCCGTTGAAGTGCTATGGCACCATGGGATGCTTGTTTTCCAAGATTCTAATGTCACAATGGACGAATCACCCTACTTAGGATCTCCATTTTTTTCGTTGGATCTTCAGAGTTGAGAGATTAACGATGGCTGAGGTTATGGAATCATGAAGTTGTGGATGTACGATACTCAAACACAAGGATCTGACGTCACAATCTCACCAACTCCCCAATCAAGATTTCCCACTGATTTCATCGGATTCTAGGGGTTATGGGGTTGAGAGGTATATGGGGTTAAGGAGTTTTGGGGTTTTACAGTTTCCTTTGAGTTATGTGGTCAATACCACAATGTTATTATGTTAAAGATTTAAAGCTGAATCAGTTATGGAGTCTGATTTAAATGAGCTGGGTACGCAATGTTAAAAGAAATCTGACGTGCAAAAAATACAAGGGATATGTATGGTCAGTACCCTAGTACAGACAACTTTTTTTTTGAGCATATGTAATAGAAAAATACAATCTTTATGCGAAATCTGCCATAAAGGTACAGATAAAAAAGTTACTGCCTTTTTAACATATTAAACGTAATGTACATAGCGCCCTCTAGAAGCTGGACCAAAATTGAAGATGTGTTATGATTTTCCACCCCAAAAATCCTTACGCATCAATTTTGAAAACTAATTAAATTACAAGGGAATATAAAAAATTAAATTTTAACTCACACCCTGTATCTTATTTTCATCTATCGACATTTAATTAAGGCGTGATTAGGTAAATCTTAATATTTTAACTCCTACTATCCACAGTTAAGTATTGTGTACCATAACTTATTAATCACCTTGTACACGTATAATTAACATTATTAACTTTGTTATTGTAGTTTCAGAATGATTATGATTAACCTGCCACCCTGTATGATTTGCATGTCAGTCACCCTGAAAGCAAATAATAAGCTACGGGTGACTGACACGCAAGGGTTCTTGTTTACCCTTACTGACCATTGAATTTTGTATTAGTTATTGATGCAACAACTGTCTCGAAGGATTGTGAATAAATCTACATGGAGATTATTTTAAAGGCTCGATCAAAATGTAATAGATTTTCTTTTTATAATTTACGGGCAGATTAGTCACGATACCGATATAATTTTTATTTTCCTTTGCTAAATTGCAACAACGTTTAGGTGTAGCTGACATGAATACGAGATAATAAAAGTCATTTAAATATGAAAAGAACACACAAAGAGAAGAACATAAATCATATATTCTTGGATTATTATTACTGTTTCACTTCTTACATAAATAGATATACAGAGCATGTAAACTGCAGTCACAATAATTGGAATTATAGATTCAATGAAGTAGAATTGGATAAAACACATAAATACTGTTATTTTTGCATACTGTTTACAGAACAAATGTAAATAAGTAGATTTCAAAAAATTTAAAACATGTAATTTTGGTCTAATATCGTAGAATACTAACCACATAACATGAATACAAAAAAAGTTCACCAAAAACTATGATAGTTTCTCGAAAAATTGCAGTAGAAATGCAAATATTCAACACCAGCGTCAAAACGCGATCCGATCGGATTGACGTCAGTAGTCCGCTCGTAGCCCCGCCAACAGCCACCCATTGCCAGTGCAGTTTGCGACTTTTAAATAATAATGGAACCGGGGTTTCAAAAGGCTCATTCGCACAGTCTACCGCATGCAGAGTAGACATACAAATAATGTGGAAGTTTCTTAAAAAAAAACATGAACTTTTAGTACGTCGGGTACATGGTTAAAAAAGCCAAAAAGCTGTACTTTTGATTGGAATGTGCCCTTTTCTGTGATCATAGTTAATGCCAAAAGGTAACTTTTCAGATAGGGAGCCCTTTAAAAATCCGTGTAGGACACCAGAATGGCGGCGATTCCTTTATCAGGGAGGTAGCGACAGATTATTCGCGTTAATATCTATAAAGCTAGATTTTTCCCATGATAGCTTAGACAGTATCAATGATGAAAGTGCAAGTCTAACAAACTTTTAATGTTGCAAAAATGAGAAAAAAATTAAACATGTTACAAAACGGGATCGATTTTCTGAAATGTCACAAAATGCTACTTTTGATTCGTTCGTGCCGAGCCGAATTTTCGAATTTCGCCATGCAATTTACGATCAGGTTTATCTGGAAGACTTCCTCTTTACGTCGCGACATCGTACGGCCGTCCCAATGGTGTTTTTCGAAAAATATGAACGTGTCAAGATTGCATGTTTTTGTAATTTTTTCGGCTCCGAAATGTAAGCCGTTTTTTGTTATTTTTCGCAGATATCTCCAAAACGGTGGGAGTTAGCTCGAAATAAAAAACAAGGTCAAAAGAGTATTTTCGACTATGAATCTTTTGCTACCATCAGAATTTTGATTTTTTTTTTTTTTCGTTTCGGAGATAACTAATGAAATGTTGGCCATGTACGGCGAAAATAACGAATTTTGAGCTTCTACTGTTGGCAACTTTTTAGTCTTGACTCCTGCGCCAAAAGACTACTCTAGTTAATTTAAATAGTATTAAGTTTGCTAAAACCTTTTTTTTATTTTTTGAATTCCGACAAAAATGACGGAATTAGTGGGGGCGGGATACGATGTTCACTTAATATCATGGTACTACTTTGACGCTCCGTTAATTTTGGCCCTTCGAAACAAAGGTTTCTGAGAAAAACTGTTTTTTTAAGATTTAGGTACACTCGATAGGAAAACGTGCAATTTCCTACATTTCCTCGAATATCTCGATAATTATTGTTTTTTTTTTTTTTTTCGAAAAATTTGTAGACAGCTTATGTAAAGAGAATTGATTGGGCTTTTCGACGCTTTTTTTCTCTAACATAAAAAACAGGACTTTTGACTGAATATGCGCTCCGGGCTATTGCAGTTCGCGGAAAGTTTTGCATTTTCCGCCGGAATATTAATCTACAAAGCTGATTTTTTTGTCTACAAGTAGTTTATACACTATTTCGATTAAAAATCACATTCTACCTCCCCTTAAAGTGGCTAAATCTTTGAAGACAACAAATATAAAAGGATGTACAAAAATTAAATTTTACAGTTAATTTTATTAATAAACAAACTGAGTAATTTAAACAAAATTTTCTCAATTTAATATTTATTATTATAATCGTAGATAAAGTTTAGTATTCAACTTGCGGTAATGGTAATAACTTACTTGATGAATTACAGCACTCGCCTTCGGCTCGTGCTGTAAACTTCATCGGCATGAGTTATTACCTACATTACCGCTCGTTGAATAATATACTATTAATTATTCCATCTTGACATTTTCCCCTGAAATCGATATTTTACGAGATATTCGTAAGTAAATATAAATAAGTAACATTTTTTAATTACTTCTTGAAAATTGTAAAAAATAGACTCAGTTCAATTATGTATTTCACACTGCAAAAATTCGTTTAAAAAATATCCTTCTTATAGTTAAAATATTGTAGTTCAAGCTAATACATTCCTTCGAAAAACTCGTTCAAAATGTAAAAATTATAAAAATTTGACCTTTGTTGCCTTAAAATGCTCTTCACAGCAAAAGTGCACAGCATTTTTCAGAAATATCCGACAATGAACGTGTCGTAGCAGAATTCTTGTATTTTGGAATCGACACAAATATTTTATGGGGTGCTGTACAAGTTGTATTTTTACACCTTGGCACAAAACACCACTTTTTGAAGGCATTTTAATAAGTAGGTAAAATAAAACTACGCATTTCCTACGAGTCTGCTCTATCACATTAGTCTAGGAGATAGCTACATATAAGGGACCTGGCATACAATATGTTGGCATTGCTGTTATGTTTTAGCAAATATTTTTCTGAGTATTTTATCTTATGTGAGTCAGACCTCCCTCCCTGACAATTTTGGCGGTAGCCGCCCCCGAATATATTCAATTGGTTACATTAAGAAAAAAATGTTGGCCCTCATAGAGACTATTCTTTGGTACAAAAACTACAAATTTGAGAAGGTGCCAACATTTTTTTTTTGGAAAGCACCAGTTTTGGCCCGTTTTTGGCTAAAAGTCCAATTTTTTGCTAAAACTGGTGCTTTTCAGAAAAAAATGTTGGCACCTTCTCAAACTTGTAGTTTTTGTACCAAAGAATAGTCTCTGTGAGTGCCAACATTTTTTTCTGAATGTAACCAATTGAATATTTTCGGGAGCGGCTACCGCCAAAACTGTCAGGGGGGAGGTCTGACTCACATAAGATAAAATACTCAGAAAAATATTTGCTTAAACATAACAGCAATGCCAACATGTTATATCCCAGGCCCCATATATGTAGCTATCTCCTAGAGTACATAATAAACACATATCCGACGATAGTATTAAAACGGATCCCCCACCAAAGACGTCATCACTGCTGGCCCCATTACCAGGTGTTGTTTTCTAGCCTCTCACGGAGGTACTAAATGCTTATAACTCGAAAAATACTTTTTTTATTTAATTTTTGCGAGTGCACGTGTTTCCGCATTTTGAATAGTCACGAAAAATAGTGAAATCTTCCTATTGTCGAGGAAGCATAGACATATTCCAAGTACGTCAAGAATTGAGTGAGGGCGATTTGCAGCATTGAATTTCGTAAAGATGTCCAATGTGTTCTTATTGTTAAACCTACTCAATTGTATAAGATGTACTTCAGTAATGAAGCCATATTTTTACTTAAAGTCAAATGTAATATGAAACATATTTATCTATACTGGAGCACAGAAAATCCACAGATGATAAGAGGAGATTATGCTCACAAACCTGCAATTGAAATACCTAAACAAGAATTCTTGGGAATCAAAATTGTGCGAAGGTTTTCATTAACGGGTTAATTAATTTATTTTATTTATTTATTTAGATGCCGAGTAGCTCAACGGATAGGGACACTCTTGTAACTTTTGGATGGGAGAATGGACTTTTTTCCAATTAAGTGTAGTCATATGGGATGAAGTTTTCAATTATATGATGTAAATAATCAAAATGGCCAACTTCCGATTTCTATGCAATTTACATGAAAATAAAATTTTTAAATGGGACAACCTGTATATTTTTGCATATTTGGATCCTGCTGGCCACAATACATATGACCTGATCCTCAAATATTATTTTGATTTTCAAAAAATATTTTAAAAAAAATTATTATTATTATCATTATTTATTTAATTATAAATTTAGTAATAAAGAGAAGGTAGACATTATGCATATAATTTTCTTCTTAATTTAAAGATCTAATTAAACGACAGGTTGTCCCATAGGACTTCCATTTAAAACAAAATAGTTTTCGTTGAAAAACCAATTTCGTTGAACTTCGTTGAGGAATAAAATAATCCTATAATTAAAACTAAAAATTAAAAAAACCTATATTTTTTGGAAATCAAAATAATATTTTAGAAAAATATACAGGTGGTCCCATTTAAAAATTTGATTTCCATGTCAATTGCATCGAAACCGGAAGTAGGCCATTTTGGAAATTTCATCCCATATCACTGTATCAAATTTGAAAAAAAATCCATTCGTCCGTTCAAGAGTTACAAGTGTTCCTATCGGCTGAGCCACCCGGTATATACCACCCAACATACAAATCGAATTACGGGACGGGAACATAAATAATTTGGAATACATTAAATATTAATAAATCCCAAATTTGTACTAAGACAGAACTGAAACATTATACCAAACTTGCAAATAAAACAATTTAACAGGCATAGAATATGATACAAACCAAAAAATAAAAAGGAGAAAAATAATGGAAAGTATACAGAAATTTAATGAGAAGAACTATGGCAGAATGTGCAGTTTCTTGAGTTTATTCTAGTATATACGTCAACTCTGTATTTCAGTTATTATAATTATCGCACATAAAGTGAAGCCCTGAATATTTCAACAAATTTATAGTAAGATAAAAGGGGATGTTATTACGAGCATCAAGGCACATGAAAGAGTATTTGTTCGAGTATCTAAGGACAGTCTATTTTATTATTTAGCATTTTATACAGAAACATTAACAATTGTCTAATCCTGCGATCTAGCAGGCCTCACAATGAGAATTTATCAAGTAGAAAGCCTCGTAGTATACCAGTGGATATTTACAAAAACGTCTTTAGTGCGTAATGTCAAAAATTAATATTCCGTATTAGCCCGTCGGGCAGAGCGCGAAAAGCCTTCTCTTTCTTGACCTACCCAATACTGAAGTATAACCAGATGGGACCTTCACTACTTATTAAAGCATATTATTTTACATAGGATATCAAAATTGACGACACTCTCCATTGGTCGAGACCGAAGATATAAGAAAAAAACTAAAAAAAAAAAAGAAATTTAGAAATTTAAGATTTAATCAAATATAACTTTAGAACTAAAACAGATAAAAATAAAATTTTTGTTTGGTTTTGACAAGTAAACATTGCTTTTTAATTTGAAGTATAATTTATTGCAATAATTAAAAAATTAACATAAAAAAACTGGTAAAATTCAAAAGGATACACAAATCAGCAACATTTTTCAAATTCTTAACTCTCCATAACTCGCTTATATAACGAGCTATTCAATTTTTTCTTTCACCAAAAACTGCCAAATTTAATAGGCTTCATTTTGTCTCGATTCATGCTAGGACTAATTTTTTAACTAAAGGCGCTACAGCTCTTGAAACACAACGAAGCGCACTACGGCGACGAAGACACGAGACTTCCTCTCTCGTCCCCGCTACTCTCTCGGCCCATCAAGAAACGTATCGGCTACTGGCCTCATTATTATCTGGATAAGTATTAATATAAGTATATACTATTTCATTTACATTTAGGCTATTACAGTTTATGTATATTGTAGATACAATTTTATCAATGAAGAAGAACTGCATGTTTCTTTTGCGAAACTGCTGAAAGCAGAGAAAATCTAATGGTAAAAAACCAATTGTTACTGGCATCAGGTCTATTATACATTGTGCAAATGAAAGAAAAAATTCTATTTCATTAAAATTTTTATAAAATAAAGTGGTGGCACTTATTTGCACACTCTTCGATACTGATTTCATTATTCTTGTCTTTTTTAGTAAAGACAATACATATTGCCTCTGATATTAGTAACGTGATTAAAAATGTAAGTGAGCCTTCATGTGGTTATAATGAAGATAAAAATCAGGTTAAAATAATATAGCATTGTCTGATCTGTGGAAAATCCAGAAAAATTAAGAATAAATTAAAAACATTTTTAAGTAACAATTTGTACAGGAACGAGGGCGAAAACTAGAAAAATATATATATTAAAGCTGCAGTGACGAATTGTGCTATAAAAATAAAAGGTAGGTTTTACTTTTATTCAGATTTATTTGGGGATGACGGAGTTTATCATAAAATTTGTTATGCAAAATATATCAACAAAAAAAAATTAAATATGTACAAACGAAACCACTGAAAGAAAAAATGAATTTAAGGTAGCATTAAACATTTTATTTAGGGAGGTTGAACTTGCTGTTTTGGAAAAAAAGAATCATTAACTTTAACATTTCTAAAAACACTCCTTAATGATATATTTGAAGAAATCACGGAAGAAGAATTAGATTATTATATCAGAGGAAATATAAGAAAAAGACTAGAAAGCATTTAAACAAACAAAGTGTTTTGGGAACACAAAGGAAATACAACAACAGTTCATTCAAGTGATGAAATGTTAATAAAGCTAAAAAGACTAACGAATTTTTGTTGTCAGACACAAGTGCTGCCAGTATCTTAAATGAAGCTATAGCTGGACATTTTAAAACTATAAAAAAACACGACTACTAATCGGAATAATCATCAATGTAAACAAGAAGCTTCAGATTTGTTATAAACATTTATGTCGTGGATACTAAATATGTCAGCACAGACAAATTTGATTTAAACGTTATTTCTATAGTAATGCAATTTATATTAATAACTATGAAAAAAAAACAACCAGCTTAGGCCACTTTTTTAATCCTTTACATATAATTACATGTGTATCGTGCCGTCAGAAGAAAAAAAAACTTATTGATATTCTTTATTCTTTTGGCTATGGTTATTCCTACGACATTTTTTTTCACCTGGAGTTCCTCCAGTAAGTTCTGAAGAAAACAATTACATTCATCGACATCGACAATTTTGATCAAAACTAAGACAGGCTAGATGGTAAAAATCCCACTCCCATTACTGCTTGGAATGGTATTATTTAAAAAAAGATCGGCCTATTTACACAAGAATATCTATCCAATAAATTTTAACTGATTTTAACCCTTCCAGTTTACACGAAAACAAAAATATAGATGTACAAAAATCCAACTAATCGTTCAGATCCTCTACGAGTTAGTGAAAGCATGCCAAATAACTGTGATTATGGAAAATATTAAAATATACGAAGCAAAGTAAAAACTTTACTAGCTGACATGAGTTTAACAATGATATATCTGAAAATCAGTTATCTCTGTCTGATACCTATTATTTTCCATTTAATAATGCACCACCCACATTGCACGACACAATAATACCGGATTATTACAACTAATATTGTATTATTCAATTTGATTTGTTAGTTTTATCATCTTACAATAAAGGAATATTATTCTAAAACTTTTGTTACGGCCGCTGGGTGTATCATTGCGCGTTTTATGGCGAACGCGGGAACGAGAGGGGAAGCCTTTCGACTCCGTCGCCGTAGTGCGCTTCGTTGTGTTTAAAAGGCTGTACCGCTTTTATTTACAGAGCTAGACTCAGCGTTAATTGAGACAAAATGAAGTTTATGAAATTTGGCAGTTTTTGGTGAAAAAAAACATTCGAATAGCTCAATACATAAGCGAGTTACAACGAGTTAGAGCTTTTAAAAAAATTGACAATTTGTGTACCATCTAAATTAACGTCAATTTTCTAGTGTTAAAGTTATTATTTTTGTAATAAATTATACATCAAATTAAAGAGAATCGTTTATACTATAAAACTAAAAAAAATATATATAATTCTATCTTTTTTCGTTTGAAAGTTATTCGTTGTTGAATTTGAATTTTGTTATTTTCATTTTTTTTGTTTTTTTCTTATAACTTCAGTCTCGACCAATGGAGAGTGTCGTCAAAAGTGATTTCCTATGTAAAAAAACCTGCTGAATAAAATGAAATAGGTTTTGTTTGGTTATACCTCGGTATTGGGTTAGTGAACGCTAGAGTCCGCCATCCGACGTACTATATGCTTCTTAGTGTTACAAGCAAACGACAAATGGTTTTTAACTTGATAAAGTTTTCTTAACTCAAATATGTTTGACGGACATTTCAAAAATGTTGCCGACTGATCCTGTGACGTAATTAGGAGCGGGGCGCCTTGACACCGTATTAACGTGACTTACTATAGCTGCTTTCGATAGTTTCATGTATACAGAGATATGTGGGAGTAAATTTGACTATATTGGGAACGTATATGTGAGCGTAGATGTTTGTAATAAAAAATATATACATTAAAGTCTGATTCCCGTGCGAAAAATAGAAAAAATTCAAGTTGTTAATACAAGATACCAATCAACCGACACCATTTGATTGATCAACGATCATTTTGAACACCGTGATACATTGCCATCGATTCCTCGATTTCATGAGTTAGGCTCCCATCATATACAAGATACCGCGTCCTGCACATCGGCTCTTAATTGGCATTTAAGGTTTTCAAAGATCCGTTGCCAATCACAAGCCAAGTCAAGTAAACGCTAATGCATCGTGGCTACAGTGAGCTTGCAATGATGTTAAGACAATGATAAGAAACCTTCAAGATTAGTTTTGACACCGTTGATAATATATTCTACGAAATAGCGTGCAAATTCGCCGATGTAAGGTTACCGAGTGCCAGTTCGTAAACGAAAAGACCGCATATAGGTACCAAAGTTTTTCTCTCTGAAAATTTTTGGCATGGGGAGACCATTTTTTTAATCGAATGATTATCGATATCTTTCCACATAGGTAGTTAGTATATGTACTTCACATACCCCAATTACGCTGGCAGACGAAACTTCCAGCCGGCGCGCGCGGTAATCGGAAATTGAAAAAAAAATTGTTAGTTACCGGACCAAAGGAGATTAATGTAATAGGAATCGTCAGCCACAATCAATTAGCCTCTGTTAGAGAATAGCGGAAGGATTGGGATCAAATAGGGAAACAGTAATCTTTTTATGGGGGTGGTTCCAAGCAAAATGGGTCACATTGTGTATTGAATATTTATGTGTAGTACTCAATTTTATCATTTTTAAAATGAGAGGAAAGATTCATATGAACGAACAAAGCGAAATAAAATCTTTCGACCAGTCAGCTTCAACTTTGTGATATTAGTTCTATATTTGAGATTGGGGGCACGTGTAACAAAAATAAAACCTAAAACAAAGTGCAGAAAAACCGCTAAGTTGTTTGAACTTGTTTCCGATTCTGTGTATTTAAGCCGTTAGATAAACTTTGACAAATCGATATTTAATGTTAATAATATTTTTCCAGTCTATTGTCCAGACCCCGACATCTTGTCTATGTACATATAAGATCTCTCTTCTGTTCATTTCTTATTTTGTCAACGATATGAAATCAAAGGCATTTTTTGTCATATAATGCGCAATAGTCCAGCCAACTAAACCTTTTTTAGTTTTAATTTGGATCATTCGCACATTATTTGATCATTTGTTATGACAAATACATTACTTATTAAATAATATGTTGGATTAACCATTGCATATTTGTAAATAAATAAAGTCTAGAAGCATCAGTGAAATTTTGCAACCTTTCGACACGACGGGACGCGATCGTTGGGAAAACGGTGAGAGATAAATAAATTTGTAGATCACCAAGTTTTCTATAAAGAAGTTATTGACAGCATATTTCCAAAGGCAAAAAACCGCTTTAATGTCCTTTCTAATAAATTACGCTTGTCAAATCTCTTCATCTCCGGATTATGTATGTTCATTTTCCATTTTCCATTATACAGTGTGTGCAATTTAAGACCGCAACACCGTTATTTTGGAATGCGTTTGCAGATTTTAATTTTTTTTTAGATATAGTGCTCGATGTGCTTTATTTGACTGTTTTGAAAATTTTTTAATTTTCATATTTTCAAGGCCTACTATGCTCCTCTAAATGGGTCGAAATTTCGAGATCGACTATTAGGCAATTTTTTATCGACAAATTGGATAGCCTATTCGATTCGCAGTTGTCTCAGATACCTCTATACAAAATTTTTAGCTCGATACCTCATATAGGGTGTTTGTTATTCAATAGGCAAATTTAAAATTTCTCACTTTTCGACTGGCCCTGTATAAAAGTCGGTTAGGTTTACTAAAAAGATAAAGTAGTCATTCGACTTAAGGAACATCAGACACTAAATGAGGAAGAAAAACCGCTGCCCAAGGAATCACTACTTCCACATCCACTTCCACAACGAAAAAATTTCGTATGTGGAAATAATTGTTTATGGAACGTTAATAATATAATATTTGAAATCCTCTACCCTAAAAACCCATAAAACGATACCCCACATCGGTAGTGGGGTGGGGGTGGTGATGGGGGTGGATGAAGTAAAAGAGTATTTTGAGGTTTCTGGTTCTTGTACACACACTAAATTACATTTTTTTTTCATCCCCTTTAATAATGGGGTGGGGGTGGTAATGGTGGCTAATGCCCAAATTTTTTTTGAGACCTTAGCTTCTCTTGTATATACTAAATACCAATTTTATGGACTCTTACCTGCTTGATCTACCTATTTACCCCAAATTTACCCCAATTTCCCCCCAACCCTTCGACGGAACGAGATAAAAATATAATCTAGTTCTAGATCTCGTTAATGTACATATGTGTACCAAATTTCAAGTCAATATCTTAAACGGTTCCAGAGTAAACGTGCGCACAAAAAAAAGTTACAGACAGACCGACAGACAGACAGAAATTTTTTTTTCGCTCAAACTTAAAATCTCGACGGTTCATGACATTCTAAGCCTATTTGAACAATAAAAATTTTTAAAAATTTTTTTGGCGTTACTATACTTCCACTGGATGTGGAAGTAAAAAGAAAAGTTATTCTTTAAATAAATTGTGCTTCTATACATTATTCGGTTGCTGTACGTAGGTGCCTTAATAAAAATTTTTTAAATAGCATGTTAGAGATGTCTCCATTGACATTGGATCACATGCGCCATAGAGGGTGTTTGCCAGAGGCGTGCAAGTTGTCTCTCGGGTTCGAACGAAGTCTCCGTACATCAGGTAATTATTAAGATATTTTTAATGAGATTACTACAAACCGAATGAAAGCCGCAGTGGACGTTGCTGAATAAGGGCATTGAGAACACTTATTAACACGAAAACTTCTGTTAGACTTATTTTTATCTCAAAATTGGAATATATGTAAAATGGTACAGTATAATACTACGTTTTTAAATTGGGCCATATTCGTCATATAATTTGATCGCCAAAGACATATAAACTGTGATGTTTTATATAAAAATATACTTTTCTTATAATGTTATAGGAAAATACTACTAAAGTTGATTAAGCAAACAATACAAAGATATATAAGATATCTAAACCGATGCGTCCATCAGGTCTGAAGGAACTTTGCATAGATTAGTTGATACGTTAATTTTCCTTTAAAACCTTATGAAAGTAATTTTAATGAGGCTAATATGAAAAGAATAAAAGTTCCAGTCGCTGTCGACTGAACACCTGTTTGAACAATAAAAGTTAAAAGATATAGAATTATAAACGTAATCTCAGTGACATTATGTTAAAGTAAATTGGGAGGTATTTGAGCAAAACGTTAAAAACAAGTCGGCCATGCTCAACTGCAACTTCCACTCGTTCTGGCGAAGTTTGGCATAATTACTAAATCAATCAGGATATATCACGCTAGTATGCATAAAAATCAATATAAACACAGTATGAAGTGTAAAAATTGATAATGATCAGATAAGCTTCGAATAAACAATTTATAAAACATTATAAATCAATTATAAATACTATTACAGCAATTTGCACCGTTTTCATTTTAAGCGATGAATAACTAATCGAGGTTTAATTTTTAAACCAGGTTTAACTTGCGTCTTATTGCACCGTGCTTTATTGTTTGTAGTTTACTTCAGTTGATAGTTAACTTGTGATTTTAGGGAATTTGGTATTTTGCTAACTTCTCTTTCAAAATTATAACCTTATTTCTGTCAACTATTGTCAAATATTTGTTCTTTTCAGAAAAAACGTGAATCTGTGTGTGTGTATTTTTACTACTAGTTATCTTTATAAATATGGAAAATCATAATAAAAATAAAAGATCAAGATCCGATAATTTTTCATTAGTTTAAAAACTTTTACTTATAATACGGCCACAAAATGCAAGAATATATTAGAAAATAAACAAACAAATAACGTAACGTCTCAAGAAAAGGCGAATATTTGTTAATAAAAATAAAAAATGAAAATATACTAAAAATTGAGGTTATGCACAACATCGACGACTGCGCACGAATCGCGATTAAATTTAATCGCCCTTTAAGCGGCCAACTTTGGGGGTTTAAGTTAACGCAAGCTTAAGCTAATTTAATCAAGGATTAAAGAACGGTGCAAAGCAATTTTTTAAATTTAACGGAGGTTTAAGTTTAATCCTCTATTAAACAATACGGTGCAAGCGGCCGTTAAAGAGTTATATGCTGGATACACAAAACGTTTAACCTCTCGTTGTTAATATATGACAAAAGTAAATATTTGAGACTGACCTTTCAAATATCTTATTCACAACTGATTCTTTGCGCATATAAAAAGTCGGGAAGACATATTATGTTTACTTAGTTATGAAGTTTAAAGAAAAGCTACAAATAAAGTATGAAGAGCACAAACCGAGGAGATCGGAGGTACAGGTCGAGCGAGCGGATGTACGTTTGAAATGTCCCCATGTAAAACGTGAAAATACCGGGTAAAACTTTGTTAAAATTGATATAGTGAATTGTAGCTCAAAAAATACCACGCAAATCGGTGTGTCACGACAAAAGAACAAAGTTGACATAAAGTTAATATTTGAAAATAACTAATACAGAGTTATTTAATAGCAACGCTCAGCTATTAGCAAGTGAACAAAACGTGTATTCATAACGTGTATTCATAAAATAGGATTCCTCGACACTCAAGTGGGTTTTGTGACAGATAACAAACTTCGTATGCAAGAAATTTTTGGGTAGTAGTGCGAGTGACGTCGTATACCTGCAGAAACCCGAGCAAGATAAATCCTTATATTCTTAACTTGTAATAATAAACACACATTTTCTTATTGGTCAATAACTTCCTAATAATTTTTAATTTTTAGTTTACTTTATTTACTGGCTGGCTGTTAATATTGGATCTGATTTGAGCCCGAACTAGCCAGTGACGTATTACTAGTTTACAAGTATACCGCGCCAAAATTGAATTTCTTTCAGGGCATCAACAGTTCTACACTTTTCTTTCAGAAGAAAACAAAAATGCCAATATAGAAAAAGACGAACATACGGAGGAAGATAAAAGCATCATTGGAAAAACTTTACTCCACACATAGCCTGACGAAAATGGAAACACGCTGAAAAACCTAGCACACGTGTTTATAAGAAACACATGGAGCAAACGTCAAACCTGTCTTGACACTTGAAGTAATGAAAGCCCAATCTCACAAATAGATCATATCCTGTTAGGCAAAGAGATAAGAACATTAAAGCAAAAAGGACAGTAGAATACAGACCACAAAATCCTATATGGAAAATTGAAAATAAAAGAAGAGAAAAGACGTAAATAAAACAACAAAACATCACACAGTAAGAAGAAATATTGCGAAGAAATAGAAAAACAACTTACAGGAGAAGAATTAGACTGGATATGGGTGGGTTCAAAAATAAAAACTGTGACAAGAAAAACTTTAAAAAGGGACGCACAATGGACCATATGGCCATTCTAGGTGGACAAAATTCGGGTCAAAATATTATACAAAAAATCAAATAGCCCCATTAACAACACATTAACTAAATTAGATTCGAGGAATTATCTACCTGCTATAAGTACTTACGAAATTATAGGTAGTCAAAGTGCCCTTAAATTTTCCGTACCTATTATTAGTTCGTTTGTAACCGTAGCGAGAGGTGCATGTGCTCAAAGTTATTTTGTGACATAATACTCTAGTGGTAATTTGTGTTACAACTATAGGTAAAAGTCTACTATGTCTGAGATATTACTGTTTGTAAATATTTCATATAAAGTTAAACTATAGGCCTTAAAATAGGATGATATTTTTTCAGCAAAATAACAAAGTTCTAAAAGTCCTGCATGCTGAAACTTTATCACTTCCATACTGTTTTTTGACTCATGTTGCAGACTAAAGTCGCTAGTTTTACCTGTGCTTTGCATTTTTTGCGCTGGTTTGAGATAACATATTTTTTTTTAATTTATTTCAGAATCACGACATAAATTGTCGCGAAGAGAGTTTTTCAATATGTGGCGAGGTCTTGATAAAAAAACCGGTGCCCAAGGAATCACTACTTCCACATCCAGATTTTTTATCTAAGTCACTCACAACGAAAAAATTTTGTATATGGAAATAATTGTTTATGGAACTTTAATAATATAATATTTGAAATCCTCTACCTCAAAAACCCATAAAACGATACCCCACGTCGGCAGCGGGGTGGGGGCGGTGATAGGGGGTGGTAGTGGGGGTGGATGAAGTAAAAAAACATTTTGAGGTTTTTTGAGACCTCAGCTTCTCTTGTATATACTAAATACCAATTTTATGGGCTCTTACCTACTTGATTTACTTATTTTCCCCAAATTTACCCCAATTTACCCCCCAACCCTTAGACGGAACTAGATGAAAATATAATCTAGTTCTAGATCTCGTTAAATTACATATGTGTACCAAATTTCAAGTCAATATCTCAAACGGTTCCAGTGTAAACGTGCGCACAAAAAAAGTTACAGACAGACCGACAGACAGAAATTTTTTTTTCGCTCAAACTTAAAATCTCGACGTATCGTGACTTTCTAAGCCTATTTGAACAATAAAAATTTTTTAAAATTTTTTTGTCGTTACTATACTTCCACTCGACATGAACAACTTTTAAAATTAGTAATTGACAAATTCAGCATTACTGATTTGAGTGAAAATAGCAGGACAAGTATAAAAACTAATATAATACAGTGGTCTTCAAAAATTTTGGAACGCTGCGAAAAATCATCACGAAAATTGGAACATTTTTTAAGCAAATACGACGACTGCATAGTGGTCCATATTTTAAATCTAGCTGGACAAAAATAAGAAATATGAAGTTTAAAGACCAGTATTGAACTTATTTAGTAATAGGCCTTTATCCATTTGATATGTCATTTTATATTTCACCAAATTAAAGTAAGGTGCAGCTGCAGCTGATTTTTTTTAAGTTTTTTAGATATGTGTGTTATTTCCCGGAGGGAACTTTTCGAAGATTGGCTGAGCGAGGGCAAGAGGGAGGCAAAATCCGTGAGGATATATCAACCGCTACAGATGTGAAGAAAATTTTGCACGACCATGATTTAAAAACTCAACGAAAATATTATCCAGAAGAAGCGTTAGCCTCATTTTTCGAATGTAAACTAAACATTCTTATAACTTATTAAGAAACAGTGGGCTTGGGGCAGGACACAATATGTATTCCTCCTATGGAATTTTCAGAAAGCAAAAAGGCCTTGCAATCTTTGCAATGTTTTGAATGATTTAACATTAAGCTTAGAAAATTAAAACATTTACAAGAAAATTTTTCGAAACTTTTTTACGTCCTTTTTGTATTTATTTTTCAATCCTCTCAAATCCAACCCCTTATTGCTTGAAATTTTTTTATTATTTTCAGCGAATTCACGGATCTAATATTATCATGTCCACAAAGTTTCAGAATTTTAAAATAATATTTATCTTTCAACCCCCTCAAAAACCCCCCCTACCATTCATAATTTTTTTAACTCTTTTTGATATATTCACAGATATCATATTATCATATTCACAGAGTTTAGAGACATTAAAAGTAAATTTATTTTTCAAAAACCACCCCCTTAGTATCTAGAATTTTTTAACTATTTTTCCTGTCTTCTAACAACTATTTTAAGCACATTTAGAAATTTCTAGAATTTTGTCCACCTAGAAGTTGCAAATGACCCACTGTGGGACGGCCCGATAAAAAAGGAAGAAAACAAGTACGAAAAGCTAAAAAAGATGAAAGCTACAGACAATCAACACCCGACGTGGAACATAAATGGAAAACTAGAAGAAGCGCTGAAAGAAAAAAAGAGATGCGGAGAGAAACCACGAGGAAAAATGTAGAGCATTTTTTTGAAAACATAGAAACAGTCTCAACAGGACAAGGACTAAATCAAACCTTCAGATATCTGAAAATATATAGAAGAAGCAATAATACGGCACTACCGCACGCGGGTAAATCAATCAATCAATCAATCAAGAGCACAAACCAAGGAGATGTAAAGATTTAAGAAAAAAAGTGACAATGCGGGAAGGTACTTCGAGTCGGAGCTGGGCATTTTCGGCATCGAAACTACTAACTTTGGAGATATACTTTTGTTTTTTTATCGGTAATTTTATGGCCTACAAAAGAGGCTCTATGCAATTTTATTTTATCGAGTGCGAGACATGTATCACTTTTTGTTTTTATTTTTTTGTTTATTGTTTTTTATAACAAGTTATCGTAATTCACAAGTTGGTCAGCTTACAGTATCGTTAAACAAAAAAAAAACAAAAACAATAAGGTGTACGGGGTGACCCGCATTCGTCTTTAAGTGCTGATTTTACATACGAAGACGCTCTCGCTGCGTAAAACGGACCGCATATAATTATGTGGCTGGTATAGCTTGATGATTAACCATGCACACCATATCAGATAATGATGTCGAGTTTTTTCGTTTAAACTGCTTTTCCTCGAAAACTGTTTGTTGTACTGTTAACTGTCAAGAGGGCCTTTTTTATGTAATATTAGTCAGGAATCATAACTAACACAGGTCCATAAAAAAAAAATCTGTTCCAAGAACTAAACCTATCATCATGCCTTAAGTATTTTTGTGTGCTGAAACCGAATTATTTATTTAAAAAATTTTCTACCGTGTAGATTTCGAGTAAATCCCAGTTTTTGTAGTCAAAATACGAATTTTTTACAATTTTTGACATTTACTCGAAATCTACGCGGTAAAAAGTTTTTTAAATTGAAAATTCGGTTTCAGCACATAAAAATATTTAAGACATGATAGGTTTAGTTCTTAGAGCAGATTTTTTTGTGGACTTGTGTAAGTCTTAAACTACTAGAAATAAAGAAAGCGCAGAAACAAAGGGCATCTATCGTTCGTTTCTCCCATGTATAAAATTAATCTTGGTTAAAAATAGGCCTTAATAATGCAAAATCGTGGACCAAACCTCATAAAGCTGTCCCAAAGCATTTCCGAGATAATCAGTAAAAACTTATATCTAAGCTTCATTCTCGGAGAACCGTAGCTCCCTTAGGAAATATTTCCGGGTACATGTAGGAAATTCTCTTAGACACCTAAAGGGACTGTGTGCATTTCTGTATACTTAGTATGTGAGGAATTTATTTGTTACTTTTTTAAATGCGTTCGTCTATTATATAATCCTTTATTATTGCAAATAATATACCCGAAATGCTAAAACTGAAGTTGTGTCAGGAAGCACGAAAGAGTCCTGAGTAAGTAGAAAGTGCGAAGTTTCAAGTGTAAAGCCCGCGGCGAAAAAAGCTTTGCCGACCGAAGACCTGCGCTCTAATGGATATTAAAAGACATAAAACATACGGAGAATTTAAAGTTGCACCTTATCTCTTGTATTCGACGGATAACTACTATAGGCCGGGAGCCCGTGTATAAAATGACTGACTATCCGGCGAACTTTGACAATATGTAAAATGGATTGTTCTTATATAAGTTAGCAATGAATGGACCGTCAGCTGGTTGGGTAGCGGTGGGGATGGCTGTCATAGGGTTGAAAACACGTAAAAAAAATTGAGAAATAAAACTATCCGCGAATGCTGAAACTTATATGAGGGGAAGATTATGTTATATAATGAAAGTAGAACATAATCAGCTGGACGGAAGGCGGTGGATTTAACGTCAGCTGATCGATCAAACAGGTCCAAAAACCTGAAGAATTTAAATTATTCGGCGAACTTTAAAATTTGGGTATAAGGTAATATTTATACTGAGATCCACGAAAAACATAGTCAGCTGCAAGTATGTGGGTGGAAAAGTCGCCAGCTGGTACAGAACAGTGCTGAGTGTTGATCGCCTGCGAGGCAGCGCGCATCACCCTTCTTGCATCAGCTGACGACTTTTCCACCCACATACTTGCAGCTGACTGTGTTTTTCGTTAATCTTAGTATGAATATTATCATATACCCGAATTTCAAAGTTCGCCATAAAGATTTAATTAGTAATATCGATAACTTAATGTTAGAAAACGCGCTTGCAGCATACCCGAGTTTCTTTTTTTAAATTTGATTAAATATTCAATTTATTATTAATATACATTATTTTATGAGAATACAAATTAATACATTCGTACATTTCAAAATTATACAGAATGATCTGCTCAGAAAATTTATTTAGTTTAGTGGAAATAGAAATAAATTTATTCGGCTTTCGATAACAAATCTTCTTCATTCTCATTTTCTTCCAACTCATGACTCTCTTGATGCTCAGTGAGCGAAAGACCATTTTTCTCTTTCACTTGAATCTAAAAAAAAATAATTATTTATAAAAAATTGATTAAGATTATAGAATGAAAAGTGAAAAGCACAAATGATGTAATACCTTCAGTATTTTCGGCATCTCGGTGTCTCCATAAGTAGAAATGATTACATTTCTACTTATGGAGGTAATTGATCCTCAAACCACTTGCAAGTTAAATTTGTTTTCCTCAAGCTGTCACCTATAAAAAAGGGACCTAATGTAGATGGTACTTGTTTGTGTGCGTTGTTCCAAATCGTATACATACGTACACAGTTCTTAAAACGTGACGTACAAGTTCCGATTTCGACGGTGGCGAGAGAGATGCATCAAAATTTTTGTCTGGTAACCGGAATTCATTATCATTTTCGCTAAATTTATACACTTTTGTGAAGGTAGCTACACGATCATCATTGACATTTTTTATAGCTTTAAACCCATACATCGTGCAAACAAACTTCTCTATTATGTTGACATTATTTAGGTTCTCCTCTGGTAAATTATTCAAGCTTTTAAATGCTTCAATAACTTCTTTTAGAAGCTCTAATCAAGTTTCTTTCAATGTATTGGGCAAATTATGAAATGGCTCCGTTCTACTCTATATCTAAATGCTGAAAAGAAACTCAAGAAATCATGGAAAGCTTATCGTGTTTCTAGTCACGAGGAGGCGGGCACTAAAATGATTTTTCACGTATAAATGAGAGCACCAATGTGGTCATAAGTTCAGATACTGACATTCCTATCATCATACTGGGAAACATGAAAAATGCACATAATAATGCGAAAATTTGGATAAAACTGGGCGTAGGAAATAAAGAACGATTTTTATATCTAAACGATTTGTATTCAGCACTTAGCGACGACTTGTGTAACGCGTTGTCCGCTTTCCACGCTTTCACGGGATGTGATTATAATCCCGCATTTTTCAAGAAATAAAAAAAAAACTTTTTACTATATTAAGAAAAGATCAATAGTTTATTGAAACATTTAAAAGTTTGAATAATTTACCAGAGGAGAACCTAAATAAAATCGTTAACATAATAGAGAAGTTTGTTTGCTCGATGTATGGATTTAAACCTATAAAAACGTCAATAATGCTGGTGTAGCCTACCTTCACGGTGTATAAATTTAGGGAAAATGATAGCGAATACCGGTTACCAGACAAAAATTTTGATGCATCTCTCTCGCCACCGTCGAAATCGGAACTTGTATAGCACGTTTTAAGAACTGTGTATGTATGTATACGATTTGGAACAATCCACACAAACAAGTGCCATCTACATTAGATCTCTTGGTTATGGGTGATAGCTTGAGGAAAACAAATTTGACTTGCAAGTGGTTTAATGGAGATCAATTACCTCCATAAGTAGAAATGATTATCCAAGATGCCGAAAATACTGAAGGTATTATATCATTTGTGCTTTTCACTTTTCATTCTATTGTAATCTTAATCAATTTTTATAAATAATTATTTTTTTTAGATGCGAGTGATAAAGAGAAAAATAATCTTTCACCCACTGAGCATCGAGAGAGTTATGAGTCGGATGAAAATGAGAATGAGGAAGATCTATTATCGGAAGCCGATAACTAAACTAAATAAATTTTCTGAGCAGATAATTCTGCATAATTTTGAAGTATACGAATATATTAATTTGCATTTTCATCAAATAATTTATATTAATAATAAAGTGAATATTTAATCAAATTAAAAAAAGAAACTCGGGAATGCTGCACGCACGTTTTCTAACATTAAGTTATCAATATCGATATTACTAATTAAATCTTTATGGCGAACTTTGAAATTCGGTTATATGATAATATTCATACTAAGATTAACGACAAACACAGTCAGCTGCAAGTATGTGGGTGGAAAAGTCGTCAGCTGATGCAAGGAAAGTGATGCGCGCTGCCTCGCAGGCGATCAACACTCAGCAATGTTCTGTACCAGCTGACGACTTTTCCACCCACATACTTGCAGCTGACTATGTTTTTGGTGAATCTCAGTACAAATATTATCTTATACCCAAATTTTAAAGTTCGTCGAATAATTTAAATTTTTCATGTTTTTGGACCTGTTTGATCGATCAGCTGACGCTAAATCCACCGCCTTCCGTCCAGCTGACTATGTTCTACCTTCATTATATAACATAATCTTCCCCTCATATAAGTTTCAACATTCACCGGATAGTTTTATTTCTCAATTTTTTTACGTATTTTCAACCCTTTGATAGCCACCCCCACCGCTACCCAACCAGCTGACGATCCATTCATTGCCAACTTATATAAGAACAATCCATTTTTCATATTGTCAAAGTTCGCCGGATACTCAGTCATTTTATACACGGGCTCCCGGTCTACTAGTAGCTACATGCAACATTCTCGTGAATATTTTATGCTGGACCAGTTCTTTGATGATTTTTATTTCCCTACACTTATCTAAATAAAAAAGTTTAATGATGACACCCATTTTCGACTAAAAAACTCTAATACCGGGTGGCTCAGCCGATAGGGACACTCTTGTAACTTTTGAATGGGCGAATAGATTCTTTTCAAATTTGGTGTAGTGATGGGATGAAATTTCCAATTATATGATATAAAGAACAAAAGTGGCCGACTTCTGGTTTCGATGTAATTTATACGAAAATCAAATTTTTAAATGGGACAACCTGCGTATTTTTGCATATTTGGATCCTGCTGGCCAAAATACATACGATCTGACCCTTATATATGATTTTGATTTTCAAAAAATATTAAAAAAATATATATCAAAAATATATTTTTTTTTAATTATAAATTTAGTACAAAGAGAAGGTAGACATCAGGCATATCGTTTTCTTCGTAATTTAAAGATCTAGTTAAATAACAGGTTGTCCCATGGGTTTCCATTTAAAAGAAAATAGTTTTCGTTGAAAAACCAATATCGTTGAACTTAATGAAGAATAAATCGTGTTTAATGTTAGTATCTGAAGAGATAATATATTAAAGATGCTTGCAGATCGACTTTTAACAATTTTGGCATGTTATATATAAATGTGTGTTGTAGTAAGCCCTTAAAATTTGTGATCTAACTAATGCACTGGTTGGTGGGAGGTCTTCTATGGGAATATTTTTCTCATGTGTGTAAAGAAACACTCATAATTCGTCCATTGTTTTACAAGCTGATCTCTTTTTCAAAACTTGTACGAGATATTTTTCTGATAATTGTATCGACTGCTCCATTACTTCACTCGCGGGAATTCCGAGGTATATAAGAAATGTTTCGGGTGTACTTGCTATTCCAGCAAGTTTTGTACTTACTTTGCTACTGCAGTCTGGCCCATTTGGGAAGTGTAAAGCAGGAAGTACATGGCATATTGCAATTCGTTCAGCCATTATATGAACGGGAACTTGGGGCGTCTTAGCTCCAACACCTAGACGAATCCACAATTCCTTCAATCCAAGATTCTTGAAGGTAATCCAATGATATAACAGAAGAACCAGAACATCTGTATTACTCGATAATACCATCACTCTCTGATACCCTCTTGTTGCATGTTTAATATGGGGCATAATTTTAGTTCTTCGTAGGATTGTCTTAAATTGGTTTGCTGAATGGATATGCATGGGGTTGGATTAGGAAGATGTTGCATTTTTTTAGTAGATATATTTTGAAACATTCTTGAAGTTTGACTTTGTTGGAACTAGAAGACCAAGGTTTATCATTTTGTACAGGAATAGGTGTTGTATTTTTAATGGAGTGAAGGTTGATTGATCCACAAGTGCCACGACAAATTCGTTCGAAACTCTTTAACGACTTATCGAAGTAAGAATCAAATATGAAGTCAATTCTTGCTGCTGTATTTGCTATAATATTTTTCACATATGAAGAGACAGCTCCGCAGAAATCTCCAAATATTTTCAAATCTTTCAGAGAAATCTTTCTGCCATGAAAGCCACAATATAACAGTTTGCAACATTTGATAAGTTTGCTGAACTGCCATCTGATCGGTTCAAGTTTTGAGGATAGTGTACTCTCGTTTGCCTTTGTAAAGAACCCGTTTTCATCGAAAAGAAAAAAAATTGTCAACGATCTCATATTTTAACTGTTTATTAATAGGGAAACCTCTAACTAGCTAGAGAGCTAGCTAGTTGAATAGTGCGTTGAGCCATAGCTTGTTTTTTTTTAGGAGTCTTGGTTTTTACATTCTGCTTCTCTGTGGGAATGCTATTAATAGGTGGTAAATTCGTCCTATGGATGGTATCTGAAATATTAGCTTTCTTATCAATGAATCTGTATTTCCTAAATGTTTCATACGCTTCATTTTCGATAGTGAAGACTTGAAGTAACTTATTTTTGACAGTATCTTCAACTGTCTGTTCCGTAATAATGTTTCTCAGTTCTTTTGCCACTGGATAAATGGGTTTTCGTTATCTGTAATGAAATTCGTCATCGTTTGAATCTTACTTTCCATGAATAAACATTGGTAGCATTCCTGTACATATTACCTATTACCAATGCAAGCAAGAATGATTTCCATATCCACTAATAAATTATTTGATATAATAAGTATGGTTTTAGTTTTGTATATTTAAATTTTTGTTAAAATGTTTTTTTAATATCTTCAACGTAAAATGACACCTCACATGCGTATGCAGTGCATTTTCAATAAGCATCAAAGCATCATTTTCCAAAATGGCCACTCGCACAGACCATCATCTAATTTTTTTTTCAATCGCTACACGATTAGCAACAATACCCAAATGTGTGAATATCTGGTAAATGAATGACATATAGAAGCATTCTCACCAAATGGATTAAATATTCTAGACATCATTTATTCTACGATTTGTATGATTTTAATTTTAAAATGATATTTGAAAAAATAAAAACTTCATATTAGTAATACTAACTATTTATAACTTGCGGATAGCGTAAGTTGAAGGAATTGTCAAGCATAATATTTAATTTAAAAAATTCGATTCTAAATAAAGGTCTTTGTTAGAAAGATTTTTATATTCCATATTTCATTAGTCCCAGTGGGGGGTTGGTAATATCTCTATCAAATAATGTGTAATAAACACTATAGATAACCATAGCAATACAAATATCCATATTCATAAACACAAAGAACATAAAATAATATTATTGCGTGACTTTAATAAATTGTTGATATATTATAGTATTCACCTTATCTTAGCAGAATAATTTTGTAGAAGGAATTCTATTCGCATAATTTAACGGTTCAATTTTTTCAACATTTTTATTAGAGTGAATCGATTTATTTGTAAATGGAAGGGATGTTATTCATAAGAGTTAAGTACTAGATATTCTGTTACATGCAAAAAATATACTAAAGTATTTAAATCAATCCTACAAATATGAACTTTCTTCACATTGAAACATTATCCGAAAGACCCAAACTTTTATAAAAATGGCACTGATGGATAACATATTAGATTAGTTGTAGCAAACGAGGATCAGCTCATACACCCGTTGTATAACCTTCGAAGAAAAAACTCTGAGTAAAATTTGGTGTGACAGAAATATCACGAAACCCATAAAGATTAGACTTACCAGCGCTCTTAGCTTTCTCCATCGCTATTCATGCCTCTGAGCTAGGTATCATTAGGAAGCCAAGCAAAGACGTTTGTTAAGAATTTCCTAGACAGCGCATCTTATCAACATCAGGAAATACGCTCAAAGGGACTCTCCAGTATCATACTTTCCCTAATTCTCTCATTTTGTGGTCACATCAACCGAAGTGAGCACAATATAAAACGGTTGATAATTCAAGAAAAATCAGATGAAAAAAGACGAAGACCAAGGAGTTTGGGACAGCTTTGACGAGACCGTGCATCTAACAGCCAATGGCGATAGACGGCGTGATTTTGTTAGCCATACCGGAAAGACATACAGCCAACTAAAATAATTCATGGATCACATGCGTCTGCTAAGACGTTGAAAGAGTGATGAAAAGTGGTGGAAGATAGAGCAAAGTGGGCAAACGTAGTAGAAAGTGGGGGAAAGTGAGATGAAATGGCGGGAAAGTGATAAATATGATAAGAACATGCTTGAAAGGTGGAGAAAAGTTGTGGGAAGGTGATGGGAAAATGACGGTGAAGAGGCATTGAAAAGATGGTGGGATGGCAAAAAGAATCTTTCCACTGCTAAAGGGTTAAAACAAGAATAAGCAGATAATGAGTCGGGCATGTGGTGGGAAGATGTTAGGAATATTGTGGGATACGAAGAAGAGAAGAAGATACGGGAGCCGAAGAAAACATGGAAATCCACAGTAACGTAGCTGCGGACATAAGTTAATGTATAATACATTGTATAATGTAAAGTACCTATTGTAATCACGGAGATAACTGTCCCTGAGATTTCAACTGAAATATATGTTTAGAATTTCTTATGTTTTCTTTTTCCATTAATCCTAAAAGATTAATAATTCCAAACTTGAAAATCTTTTAAAATATTTCGATTTTGATAAAAATATCGAACTGTCAGGGACTAAATTTGAAGCTGATCAATATTGGTAAACAATTTAGAAGTTGCGGGGATTGGGTCTAAAATTAATGTCAAAACATCTCGTACAACGAAATTCAGTTGAGTTGCCATAGACACCACTATGATGCACCTCAGTCATAAGATGATTAAATATAATGATTTAACGTTTCACTATCCTATTCATATATTTTTATCAGAAAAATAAGCCAAGTAAGTCTACAATACCATTTATATTTGGCAAAAGTTCACTATCAACTGAATCAACGTTTTACGTAGACAATATGTTTCAGCTCTCCCTTCTTCCTATTTGCACTATTTCAAATTTTATTATTTATGTTATTATTCGAGCAGACACGCAAATGTATCAAGCTGTTGACGATAATATTCGAAGCCGAATAACATCAAAACTTGTGTAAGATATTGGTATGCTACATGTTTTTCACCTTTGGATCGAGTTTTACCCTTGTCAGTTCTATATTGGAAAACACTTATAGGAGAAGAATTTTAAAAAGTGTTAGAGAAAGTAAATACAATATGGTTCAAAATTAATGCGTATATTGATAACTAGTCTTACTTTTAATAACACAAGATAATGGCATTGATATACAAGATACACAAGGATAATGACATTGAAATTATTACAATTACAATTATTATAATATATCCTGTGTTCATATGAAGAAGTAGGAATACGGCAAAGTTACACATATTTACAGCAGCTTTGTGGGCTAACACCTCGTCAGGTTAAATAATGACATATTTGTTTTATTTATATTTATTTATTATACTCTTCTGAACAACTTTCAAAATGTCCATCTGTCCGTCCATCCGTCCGTCACGTTTCTTGTAAGCACGATAATTTAAGAGAGAAAAGTACTGAAACTTGGAAAGTAAATTGGCGTTAGCTATTGTTTTAAAAAAAAATCAATTAGTAATAAATAGTCCAGTCAACGAATGACCCAAAGGGTGGTGTAAAGTGCGTGAGCGATTACTTTAGAAAGTTGTTCAGGGTGTTTAGGGAGTGGATATACTGAAAGTCCTGACGTCTAGGAGGTGAGCCGGAGGGAGGAGGGCACAAAGATAGTCCCACTTTTGTTTTTTACCTTTATATCTCTAAAATGGTGGGTCGTAGGGAAAAATTTTCTTATACAAAATGAAAGCTCATGAAATTCTCTACAACTTTCATTTTATATACTTTTTTCGCATTCGCAACCGTTTTCAAGCTACACGTTGAGGAAAAGTGAAAATGTTTGAAAAACAGATTTTTACCTCTTCAACTTTAAGGAAAAGCAAGGCGGGCTTCTCAAAATTGTACTTAAGTCAGAAATCGTCAAGGAATCTGCAGTGATCTTTTACAACTCCTCCTCCACTCAAGGTGAGATTGAAGAGGCTGGGAAAATTTGCTTCCTCAAATGGTATGGGGCACCAGCAAGACAGACCCTCAACCAGTACCGCTCCAGTTGTTCATGAGGTCAGTGGTAATATTAAGCCTGTCACCAGCTCCCTCCAACCAACTGAGAGCGCAGCTAAACAGCATTCTCGGCGCACCTATCACCAAGTGCAGCAGTGGCTCGGGAATGAGCTGTTCCCTCAAGAGTGGGGGTGGAAACATGTAGAAGACACCCTGGTGTCAATTACAAACACCGGGGGTCCTGTTTTTTTTTAATCATCTTTAAAATACAATTTTCTATTTTTCAGGTAAAAATTTTGTTTTTCGAAAATTTTCACTTTTCCGGAGCATGTAGCTCGAAAACGGTTGCGAATTCGAAAAAAACATATAAAACGAAAGTTGTAGAGAATTTCATGAGCTTTAATTTAAGAATTTTTCCCTGCGACGCACCGTTTTCGAAATATAAGCGAAAAACCCAAAAGTGGGACTTTCTTTGTGCCCCCCCGGCTCGCCTACTAGACGTCAGAACTTTCAGTATGTTTACTCCCTAAGCACTCTGAACAACTTTCTAAAGGAATCGCTTAGGTTCTTGCTCACGCACTCTACATCTCCTTTATTGATTGAACTATAAATAAAAAAGTTATCAATTATTTAAATTAAAAAAAAAAATTCTTAATTTTTGTCACTTGTAATTAAATAGAAATCTTGCGAAATATTATTTTCTATAGTGACAATTTTTGTAGTAATGTGTGATGGTCTAATGGCCAAAGTCTTGCCTTGCAATTCAAATGACGTGTGTTCGAATTCCGCAGAGAGAGTAGTGTTTTTTTTTTTCATTTTTTTTTTCACAACAAAATTTAGAATGTCCAAAAACTGACGTTGTTTATAAGAAAACTGCGAAGAGTATTCTATAGAATGTGTAAAAATTATATATAAAAAAGCTCAGTAAATCGGCGAAGAGTATAATGCTTCCACTAGTTTATTTATATAACAATAAAATAACTCACTCTTGCAATATAGTGAAATAATTATACGAAACATTCTACGAAAATCTAATTTTCATCCCATTAAATAGGAAGTGAGAAGGAATGAACTAAAACTAGATAAGGGTCAAAGTTATGAATCGATTACAGGATGCTGTGGTACGAAGGATTATAAGCGGGTAAAGGGTTGTCGGAGAAAATATCTTGTTTCCTTCAATAAATAATGTTTGGCCTCTAGTTGAAAGGTGTGTTTGTAATGTTATGAATATTTTCCCTTCATAGTACGGTAGAGGTAAGACTATATGTTTCTAATATGGAAAAATAACAATATTAGGTCGATGCACGTTTGAAGAAATATTGATATTCCTGTTAAAAGCATAAGTTATGGTCTTTTTCACCAGTAATAGGCTATATTGTCATGACCACAAAGTAGAGAGGCGAGCAGGAAAGAGAATATATATTTTTAAAGGATAACAGTATAAACAGCCAAACTAACTGGTATAAAAATACAACAAAATATAAGAGTATTTAAAAAAAAATTAAAAAAGACGCGTCGAGGCTGTGATTTTAAGCGTAAACTTTAAAAATAAATATAAATAGAAATACAAATAAAGTCTTCTTGAGTTTAGATTATTTTTTAACATAATATTACAATTATTTCTATGTACGACCACTTAACACTACATTTCTTCTTATCGGCAATGCATAGTATAAATTTCTTGTACGTGTTGCAGATAAATACTTATCTTATTCACAATATCTGAGCAGATCCAAAATATCCGGGTGCTAACGCATCTTGGCAAGACTATTTTGCTGCTCTCGTCTACTACTGTGATATTAGTCTGTTACTTTCTTTTTCCAGTAGACAGTTTTCCTGGTTATAAGACTCCTCTTACGTTCCGGGTTGCAAGTCAGGTTTTTCATTGAGTCTTCGTAGCTACCTGCTGCTTATCATTACCATTAATAATATACACAGAATAATAACGTTTTCTCGCACCACTCTAAATTCCGGTCTAATGCCGGTTGATGCCACCAGTACCGGATGCCGGATGTTCCAAATAACGCAGAATATGACCGCATCGAAAACGACCTAAACAATTTCATTGGTCATGATTTCCAATTACCCAACGATAATTTCTCAGTCGTGGCCAATCCGTCCGAATCTGCAAAGCTGATCAAATCACTGTCCCAACAAAACCGAGGAAGGACTGTATCGTTTACAAGCTTCTAAAATATATTTTTAGAATAGAGGTGTTGTGCAACTCACGTACATCCTTAATGCTATTCTGTGGCTATAACACTGGCCCATCCAATAATGCTAAAATTGCCTGTAACCACCGATCCAAAGCCCTGCTGTCGGCGATTTATAAACTGGTGGTGAAGGCCATCCTGAACAGAAGAAGCTCTGTTCAGGATGTGCTTCACATTGAAGATGAGCATCAGTTCGGCTTCGGAGAGGAGAGAAGCATTACTCAACAAATTATACCAATTGTTAACGATGTCAAAGTACAATATAACTTCGGACAGAGCACTACCATGGTGCTCCCAGATACTGAAAAAGCCTTCGATAACGTCTGGTTACCGAGGCATTCTACACCAAAGGAATTCGTTCAAACAGGGCTCGTGCCTTGCGCCCAAGTTATTTAACTTATACATCTCAGATTTTAATATGTTTTCGAATACGAAACTTGCCAAATACGCTGACGACACGGCCATGTACGCTCACAATTCCCAAAAGACAAATATGATACTGAAGGCGTATAGTTGACCTAAATTTTATGAGACACGTAAAAAATCTCAAAGCTTTGCCGCCAATCCCCTTAGGATAGAGTGGGGCATGCTTTGTTTTTCTACAGCGTATTAAATAATAAATATAATGTATTACTTAATACATAAAACATCATTATTCTCGTGTAAAGTATGCTCTGGCATGATTAAAATAAAAAATTAACAGAAACACGACTGTATCAATTATAATTTCAAATTATTTTGATATAGTTACGCAACTCCCTGCTAAAATATTTGACGACCTAACGCCGGTTATCGTTGCTATACTAACTATTAGGAGGGAGTTGCGTAATTATATCAAAATAATTTAAAATTGATACAGGTGTGTTTCTTATTTTAATCATGCCCGAACATACTTTACATGAGAATAACGATGTTTTATGTATTAAGTAATACATTATATTTATTATTTAATATAAAATAAGGCATACCCCTCTCTATCCTAAGGGGATTCGCGGCAAAGCTTTGTGATTTTTTACGTGTCTTATAACATTCTGGGCAACTATACATGGCCCATGCTATGACTTACTACGACAAGTGCTTCAGGCGAGTGCTGCCAAATTGGAGGTCTCCATGCAGAACGTACCAATAAAAGAATAATTAGGCCAACTTTGATCGGGGGGAACTAAATTCCAACAAGAGACTGTGAAGTACTTGGGATTACACCTTGACAAAAGACTGGCGTTTAACAGTTACGTGAACGAAACTGTTTGAACGGTTTATCCTTATGCAGGAGTCTGTATCCGCTCATGGCTAGGGATAATAGACTCAATAGACATAATAAAAAAAATATTTATACCATTGTAGTGTGGCCGGCCGTAATATATGCCGCGTCGGTTTGGTGCAGAGCGTCGGCCACGACATTAGTGCGTTTTCACAGTCAGAGTCACAGTTCTTGAAAATAAGTTTCTTCGCCTCATTTCCAATTCTTTAAGAGTACAATTTCTTAAGAAAATTATACGTATGTCGCAACGACATTACACCACTAGTGGACTACGTTTGCATAATTTCCCAGAGATTTTACTAATTCAAACTAGGCGATAGCCTGCTAACAAACTACATAATACAAATAAGATAGCATAATGCACCATTCCGAATTAAACATATACTACCAGACATTGTCCATTTTCATTTTTAGCCAAAACCAGTTTCTCATAAAAGAAGGTACAGAAAGAAAATAAGAAGTGGATATGAACGAAGTATAAATGAAGGTTGTAGTACTCTAACTTGTCAAAGTACTTCATTCTTCTTTTCTTTCATATCCACTACTTCTTTTCTTTTTGTATCTTCTTTTACCTTGTATTTGCTTTCCAAATTATTCTTTCTAATCATAAAATTTTGACAAAGCCAAAAAAATTAAATAAATGTCAACATTTTAAACTCAAGTTGAAAAGAACGGCATCGTCGCTAGTGAATTATTAGTCTATTCCTGCGACAGCAACCAATAAGTTTTCCACCAGTGCTAAACCGTCTTAATTTTACTTAATAGATTTTAATATTTCTCTTTGGCAGACGTTCACCTTATTACTACCATTTTAATTCGTCTCAGGTGAAATAAATCTGAGGTGATCTTATTTATTTTTAGTTGATCTGGCTCCATCCCATCCAGTCCCTCAGTTGCAACGGTAGTGTGCCTTTTGGATATCTAACTAGCTTCAGGCATGGGTATCTGAAAAATCCTACTGTAATATTTAATTTGTAATAAATAATAATGAAGTTTTTGAATTGAATTGAATTGAATTAGATGAAATGGAATTTAATGGAAGTTTCACATATACACATATACAGTTTTCATTTTATCACAATGTATACGTGCGTCTTTGTCGATACCGGTTTCGATTTTACGATGTGTGAAAACGATCTGAGAAATTCATCAACTGACGTAATTACTTTTTAAGTTGCTAGTTGACATTCATTGAACGTCTGACTATGTACTACTAAAAATTTGGAAATTTAGCAGTAGAACTATTTTCTTATTTAGATAAGACGATATTTTCCAGAAGGAAGCCATTAAAACATAAGAAAACAAATCGCTCTTAAAATTCTTGTGTGATGATGACCAAATAACACACAAATGACTTTTAGTTTGGGAAAAATACTTCCATAAAAAGATAAAATTATAAATATGGCATACCAGATTTTTAAGCTTTATATGAGTAAATCAAAACAATTTTGTTTGAATATTTTGTGAAAATGGCTGACTAAACAAAAACAGTTAATCTTAACTAAGCATAGATTACTATTTGTTGATCTACCTGTTTGTTAATTCATTAGTGTTCAGGTACAACACTGCGGATTTTATTTAAACAGAAAGGTCGGTTACGTCAATGTGTAGAATATCCATACATAGGGGGATATACAATCACAGGGTTGTGATTGTCAACAATACAATAACGATGAATCTCGTTTTAGTAACCTAACCAAAGTTTCGTAAATATAACAAGCTAAAAACGTACTCTTCGCCTGTTCACTGAACTTTTTATATAATTGTTACACATTCTATGGGATACTCTTCGCAGTTTTTTGTAAATAATGTTTTAGTTCTAGACATTTTGAATTTTATAGTACGAACTTAGTTGGTAAAAGACTCAGTGTAAAATAAAGTAAAAATAAAAAAATAACCATACCAAACCCCATTTGGGTTTTAAACCCGGGACCCTTGGATTCCGAGTCAAAAGCATAAGAACTACACCACCACCTTACACGTAAAAAAATGTAAATTTTTACATTATAAGACGCGAGCTAAAATCATATTTTCACGGCTGTATATTGCATTATGAAATGTATATTTGTAAAATATATAAATATTTTGATATTAAAATGAAATATCATTCCACAAGATTTCTATTCAATGACAAAAACATAAAAATCAAAAATTTTTTTTCAAATTTAAGTCATTAATAACATTTTTATTTACCGATCGATTTTGTTCAAAAACAATAGAGTTCTTCCTCTAGATAACACTAACTTACTGACCAAATTTCAGTACAATCGGATTTTTCTTTCTTGGGTTATCGTACTTAACAGAAACATGACGGACGGACGGACGGACGGACATTTTGAAAGTTGTTCAAAATTCGTTCACTAACACAATGACATGAAAATTTTTTGTCTGCGAGCGATATTTACGGTTTCAGAAATATGCCGATCAAATGCAATATACTCTTCGTTTTCGATTTGCGAAGAGTATAATAACTAGATTCATGTGCCGAAATACATTTTAGAACTCATTAGGGATAATTTGTAATTTTTACATGTTGTGATTTAATTATTTAATTATTTTTCCCAATTAGTTGGCTTTGAGCTAAGTCCACTCAGTCACGATTAATTGATTGTTGTACCCTAACCTAACATAATACCAAAAAACCAATCAGTACTTGAAATAACGATTTCATTATTAAATTGTAATTATACAATTAATTTGTATCACGCAATTGCTGTGGGTAGGTACAGCATAACAAGAGAAATAACGTATTTTTCAGGAAAAGAAAATTCTGATCCAGTGATTTCCCTCACCTTATAAACACGTGGTTTTTCATTAAGAAAAATAAAACTATATAAAAAAAATTGTATAAACATGGTTTTATCAGAAATGCACTGAAAGGTGAAAAATATTTCTTTTCAGCTGTTACAGTACTTTGTGCTCATATGACTAGAAATAAAAGTGTGGTGAAAGTTTTCCACAATTTTAGCTATCGATCAAAGAAGTTAGGTAAGAAATAAATGCAATTTTACGATGCGCAATCCAGGTTTTTTTTTAAGTTATATAAACGTGAAAATACTATGGTAACTGACATTTTTTTTATATTTTAGGGTATTTTTAATTAAAGCTTGTTTTAAAAAGTTTTTTACATATTTTTATTTTCACTTTTTAGTTTTATTAAATTTTCGATAAATTACACTGATATGCCCTACAGTAAGCGCAAGCGAACTATAGTAATGCATGGATAAAAAATGTCGGGCAAGACGTTGTGAATAAGAAGAGAAAGCGAAACCACTATCATCAAAAATTATAGGAGGAGGATATCTATCTGCGGCCAAAAAGGTGAAATATAGAAATAAACTAGAGCAAATATTATACTATTCACTGATTTGTGGAACATTTTATACAATTTTTGTACATTCTATGGAATACTCTTTGCAGTTTTTTGTAAATAGTTAGTATTTGGACATTTTAAATTTGCTAAAAAACACTTGTCATTATATAAAAAAAACAACTACACCTACCCGTTGGAGTTTCAAATTCTCGACCCCATTAGATTTCAAGTCTAAGTCTAAACACTAGATCGCGATTCCCTACTTCTGAAGGTGTTAATATCTGTGTTATACCTTTATTTGAAAATCATATTTCGTCAGTTAGACATTATATTATTATGAAATGTATATTAATAATCACAGGTCTACAAAAAAAGGTCTTGTTCTAAGATTGTCATCTAACTTTTCTGAAGTATTTTCACGCGCTGAAGCGTGAAAAAATTCTGTTGTGCAGTTTTTAAGAGTACAAAAGGGGTGGAGGAGGGAAACTGACATATTAAAAAAATGTTTGTCCAAAATAGGCTTCAGCGAGTCAATCTACTTCGGAAACGTTAGATCAAAACCTTAGGACAAGTAATACCTGTTTTTCACCTTTTTTTAGGGGATAAGGGAGGAAAACTGACACGACAGAATTTTTTTTTGTACAAAATTGACTTTAGTGCGTCAAAATACTTCAGAAAAGTTAGATAAGAACCTTAGGACAGACCTATTTTTTGTAGACCTGTGTAATTTTTTTTCGTTTTCTTTAATGGGATTTACTACCACATCCCACACAACACAGGATAACCCCGGGACATCCAAAAATGATCCCGTATATCCGATAAATGGATTCTTCATTAGGAATGCCGATAGGAAGTTATCCTTTGGTCCTAATGACAGCCAGAATGGGATATCCACTGGATAGCCCATCAATGTTTGAATATTTATTAATTGTTTATTCACTTTATATTTTATCCGACTTCAGAATATTACTCTATTCTGCGAATTTTTAGGTATAGTTGAAGTAGTCTTAATAGTGTGAGAGGGCAAGTAGATCTCCCGTCTTTACTCCACATTAATATGATATCAATGTCGGCATCTAACGGGGCGTATAGGCGTAAACCGTTAGACTGTTATTTTTAATTCAGAACCGCAGTCGAGCTTATACTGTCGGGGTGTAGACATAATTCGATAATTACTTAATTACTTTATATTTCTTTATTTGGTAATGTGTTTTTGAAAATAATTTTAGTAAGTTTTGTTACCAATTCATAGCAGTGTTTTGGGGGATATTGTAAGTGTAATATTATAAATTATTTTTGTTTTATATCTATTTATTTTTTAATATAAGATATATTTGATATAAAAATGTTTCGACCGTGTGAGGCATCAACGTCTACATCTAATCGTGTTTGTAAAAATGAGAGTGATAGTGATTGCAGTGATAAAGAGAATCAAAATCCATCAGTGTTTTCAGTAAGAAAAAAACAAGTACATTTGGACGTGGAAGGAAAACAAATTTGCTTAAATGTTTACGATAGTATTTTGGAATTAAAAGTTAATGACCCTAATTTGGATGATTTAGATGTAATAGGTGAAACAACATCACTGACAAAAGTTCGCCGTTCGACAATACACAAACTGGTGAAAGAAGGCGCCCTCCCAAGAAAACAACGATCCGACGGCGGTAAATCGAAAACTCTGGACCCATCTTTAGCAACATTTTAAAATGTGTAGTTTACGACGGGTATCAGAAAAATTAAATTCCTACTTTTGGCGTGATAGGCAGAAAACTAAAGGAAATGGATTATCCTGTAAAATATACCAAAAGAACTTTAGGAAATTGGATGAAAAAAATTGAATTTAAATATCAAACTATTAATAAACGAATGGCGATTATGGAAAGCAGACGAATAGTAGATTGGCGAAATTCATATCGAGAAGAGATAAAACAACTCAGGGAAAATAGATCCATTTATTATCTAGATGAAACTTGGTATGATTTTTTTTTTTATATTTGCAATGATTCATCTTTCTGTTTTTATTGTAGTAATAACTTTACTATTACAGTTTATTTTTAGTTTATTTATTGAGACAAATATTTGTTTCTGTTACTATTTTTAGTGTATATTTTTTGTTTTTATTTTGTTTTTAAAGGTTTCTTGTTACTTTTTAAATAATCTCTTTATCCTATATTAATATTCCATACCTATCCTTTCCTGGCAAGAAATGCTCATACCTCCTCGCGATTCTTGCTGGGTAGTAACAATTTATATTAAGCGAACTGTAGATACTGTAACTATTATAGTCGCTACTTTTATTTCAAGTTAATACGTTTTTGTACATTGAAGCAGTTTTGGGTCATCTCATTTTTAAAACTTTCTTTCACAAATTTCGATGTTATTTTTTTTCGCAAAAAATATACAAATACCTATTATTCATTTAAAAAGTAGACGAGCGAACAATATAGTTAAATCCGGCTCTACGTTCTGCAACCATTGCGTCTCTACAACGCCACCCAGGTAGGTGGTACGTCGATTACTATTTCGATTGCTTCAACTAAGTATACACTGTAGTTACGTCTCATTTGATTATTATGTTTTTACCTATTTGATAATAAAGAATACTTCGCAAGGATACCTATCTTTAAAAAAATTGGCTGAAGCTACTTTTAGAATTTAATGCATCAATGGTATACAGCCTAAAATTGTTTACTAAGGTATGATGAATGGTAGAGTAACTAGAGATTTTAATTTAGAAATGACGCTATTTTCAACAAAGAACGAAGAACTACCTCCAAAAATATATATACAGGATATAGGGTAAACGCATAAAAAAATAATTCAAAAAAGTGATGTAATTAACACAGCTGCCAAGGAAGAAAAATATGAAAGATATACAGAGTAGTCACCCAAAAAAAACTAGTTGCAGCATTATACTCTTCGCCGATTTACTGAGCTTTTTATATAATTGTTACACATTCTATAGGATACTCTTCGCAGTTTTCTTGTAAATAATTTTAATTTTTGTTCATTCTAAATTTTGTGATACCAACTTTGTTGTGAAAAAGAAATATACGGAAAAATTTTTTTAAAAAACACCTCAAGGATTCGAACACACGACCTTTGAATTGCAAGGCAAAAACTTTAACCATTGATCCATCACACATTACTACAAAAATTGTCTGTAAAATATATCATTCGAGAATTATATTTCAACGGATTAGATATATTATTATGAAATATGTATATTAGCAAAATGTATGAACAAACAAAAATTACAGAGAATAACATTTTGCAACATTTCTATTTAAATACCAGTGACAAAAATTAAGAAAAATTTTTTTTTTAATTTCAATGATTAATAACTTTTTTATTTACTGATTGTTTTAACCTCCCCACAATAAAATTGTGGGAGGTTACTACAATTAGTCCAAAATCGAAAATTGAGAAAACATCAAATCTTTACGTTTTGAGGTCCCAGGAACCCAAAAAAGTTGTTTTTGAAAAATGTCTGTGTGTGTGTATGTGCGTGTATGTATGTTAGCACGATAGCGGCGAAGCTACTAAACGGATTTGGATGAAACTTTGCATGAGGGTTTCTTTAGTGCTCCAGAAGATCTGAAAAGGTTTTGGTTGAGATCGGATTACGTTTAGTGCCATTTTGGTACAACAAGTTGTTTATTTTATGATTACTTACAATTTGTAATTGAACCATTGAAAAGCAGTAAAAATTCCGATTTCAACGATATATCACACTTGCACTTTTTCGATTTGGTTTCCGTGAAAAAAAATTAAAAAACAAAAATTTCACTTGTTTTGTCCTCAAAGCAGTGCAATGTACAGGGTGATATTCTAATAATGACAGAGGTGTTCAGTGATTTCGGCTCGGGAACGGTTGAAGATATCGAACTGAAATTTGAAACGTAGGTATAAATATTGTAGACGGACGGATTACGAGTGAATTAATAATACACCTACGTCACATGACGTCACAAATAAGAAAATTCTTAGAAACTGGTGCAAATATCGACTTAACTATTGGAAACATCCAATTAAAGTTTGAAACGTAGATGGAAATATTGTAGATGGATGGAATACGAGTGAATTAAAAATACACCTACGTTCTGATGACGTCGTAAAAGCATAAAATTCTTATAACAGGCGAACTGATGATGATATCAAAAAAATATTTCTACAAGACGAGTCACGAAATATTTTTTTTTAATTTCCAAGAAATATCAAATTTTCGGAGAAATGTCACTTTTCAGAAAAATGTCAGATTTTTAAAAAATGTCAAATTTTCAGGAAAACGACAAATTTTCGGAGAAATGTCACTTTTCAGAAAAATGTCAAATTTTCAGAAAAACGCAACTTTTCAGAAAAATGTCAAATTTTCGAAAAAACGTCAAATTTTCGAAGAAATGTCACCTTGTCAAATTTTCGGAGTAATGCCACTTCAGAAAAATGTCAAATTTTCGAAAAAATGTCAAATTTTCAGAGAAATGTCACTTTTCAGAAAAATGTCAAAAATTCAGGAAAATGTCAAATTTTCGAAAAAACGTCAAATTTTCGAAGAAATGTCACCTTTCAAAAAAATGTCACCTTTCAGAAAAATGTCAAATGTTTGAAAATTGTCAAATTTCCGGAGTAAAGTCACTTCAGAAAAATGTCAAATTTTCGAAAAAATGTCAAAGTTTCGGAGAAATGTCACTTCAAAATATGTCAAATTTTCAAAAAAATGTCAAATTTTATTAAATGGGCTCAAAGGAAAATTCCCAAAAAATACTACGGGTCCATTTGTGGTATAAGTTCTCTGCTAGTGTGTTAAAGCGTGCAGACTGTATGCTGAGTATTTTTGACATGACAGGTGCATCGAGAGATTACAAGTTTTTTCGACGTTTATAAAGCCCACGGATGGTGTGAGAGGCCATCCTGAACCGCTTACAAGCCCTACAAGTGTAAGCCCCACCGGAACGCTTTCGGTGAGTTTTTTCCAATAAAACTTTAAAAGTGACAGTGACATTATATTTTAAAAACTATTTCCGCTACTTCCGGCATCCCGCCGGAAATTCTTCCGGCAACATAACCTAAAAATAGTACTACATAACCTAAAAACAATTTAAGACCTTGGTACCAACCTAAACATTTTTCAAAAACCAAATTCCCCAGAGAAACATTGGAACCAAAAATTTGACAGCTATCACTTCCCCGACCGATTTAGTGAAAAATTGGTCGAGGCCAAAAGATAAAACAAAATATACCAACTCAAACTTAAACGATCCACCATGAACACTACCCTGGCTACATCTGGCAGGGAAGCTGTCCCCCAAGAGTTATATGGTTTTTTCCAAAGATGACCATCCCTGCCATTCATCCCATTACCAACAAACAGGTTTTTTCGTTTAGTTGTTTCCCGTATCAATAATCAAAATTATTAAGTGCTCTTGCCTACGAACGTTTTTATAGAATTGTGTTTATTTTTATATTAATTTTAGGTCCATGTGGACACATTATAATTTTAACCTAGTCTTTAAGCCTGCCTACAGAAGACAGGAACTACTTTTCTATTTTTCTCCAAGCCAAACCGGACCTACCCCGTCCAGCCTCACACTCGCCACGGCGGTGTTCACCGTGGTTGTCTGGCTGGCAGCGGGCTAGGATCCGATGAAGCATATATTTGTATTAAAAACATTGAATAAAATATTAATGTTGTGCAGACTATAAATTTAACACTCAAGTTCTTAGGTCCAAATCCCACCGAACGCAAGACTTTTTTTCTGATTTAATACGAAAAAAATATTTCAACTTAATAAATATAATTAAATGAGATCGTTCATATTGTTTAGTGCTCTTTTCGGCTTCAAAGATTCACCGGGTGGGGAGGTTTCAGCCGCTTCCAGTAGCTGCCGATTTTTTTTTTTCAAAAACAATAGAATTCTTTCTCTAGCTAACGCTAACTTACTTTCCTAATTTCAGTACAATCGGACTTTTCTTTCTTAAGTTATCGTGCTTACAAGAAACGTGACGGACGGACGGACGGACGGACGGACGGACAAACGGACATTTTGAAAGTTGTTCAGAATTCGTTCACTAACATAATGATATGAAATTTTGTTTCTCTACGAGCGATATTTACTGTTTTAGAAATGTGCCGATCAAATGCAGTATACTCTTCGCTCTTGCGAAGAGTGTAATAATGAAAAAATGGAAAGAAGACAATAATGTTTCGAATGTAATGATTTCAAATATAGTTATATGTAGTTTGTTCCCTCACTGCACGAAAATCTATTTGAAATATTCATAGAACCTTATTTGTAGTAAATTTTATATAGAATATTATCAATGATCGGAAAATTTTTCTACAAGGCCAACTATTTCGCAGAAAAATGCGAAAAAACCGCGGCGTTGCCTGTTAGGAGTAGTTTTTAAAGGTGAAGCACACACTTGCGTCTTGGAACTGTTTCGTTTCTAAGAAGTAACCCTTACGCGCGCATAATCCCAAAGTACAAAACATCATAATTTGTTTCTTCTATTTGACGATTCTGGGGCTAATGTCAATCGACTACATGTGACAAACTTTTTTTATTAAAATTAGAAGGATTGAAGTTAAATGTGGTTTAAAGTTCAACGAAACATATAAAATATTTATAGGATAGCATTTAGGGTTGTTGATGTCCTACATAAAACCTATTTAGGGATAACCAAAGGCTATTATGCCAAGGGCCATCCATAGGTCAACTTATTGAGTTAATGTAGTCCCAAATACACAATAATTTATATTTCACCTGTGTATATTAAATTCACAGCTTTAAGAATATATTTTTTATATTCAATATCCATCTTCCACAGAACTGTTGATATAGTTGATGGTTTTATTTTAAACAATGTTAAGTTTTGGTATGTTTAAGCTTTGGTAACCACAAATATCTACGGAACAATTCGACGCACATATATCCTCCTTCAACAACATTGCTGATTTTTTATTTTGACCCACCCACATAATGTTTATTGCACTCACATGGAACACTATAAATGCAGTTAGAGGTTATTTTCCAGTAAAATATTGGATAATTGTATTATTTCGTAGATTTCAAGAACAATCTTTTAGAAGAAAGTACATGTGGTAGAACCCAGTAAGAAAAACGTAAAAATTAAGAATATGCCACAACCAACATTTAGACAATGTGTATATTAGTAAAATTTGTAAATAAATAACGATGGGAAATAAGACTTCACAAGATTTCTATCCAATTACAAAACATAAAAAATAAGATGACAAGTTTTAAATGATTTTTGAATTTTTCACTCGATTTCACCCCCTCCGACCCCCGAAGAGCCACCCCCGAGCATCCCTGGTAAGTTTCGATGTCAGATTTGGAATCAACGACCTCGAAAGCCCCCGGAAAGCGATTTCCCCGTGATTTTTGGGCACTTTGAATTTTTCACTCGATTTCTAGCAGTTTCTAGAATTTTTCAAAAAATTATGCACTTTAGATGCATTTTATGCACCCCCTATGCAATTTTCTTCGAACGGCTTATTCACTATATGTAGACTTTTTTCCTAATATTTTTCCCAACACGATGCCAAAAACCGCATCTCGATCCGAGCTGTATTTCAAAATTTAGTTATTTCGGGCCAAGATCTAATTTCCCTGGTCTATACCCTTGGTTATCGTATTTGTGAAGAGTATACTAAGAAGCAGAGAAAGCATTAGGTACTTGTAAATATCGTATCGTATACGTAAATATCAAATATGAAACATTTTATCCAAAAACTATAAACTTGCACATATTTCTACGAAAACCTCGACATAAGCAGGGTGAACGATTTTATTATTGCTATTATTATTTGACTGTTTTGTGGCCTGTCACCTTATGAAATCAAGAATGTAGTATTGGTTTAAATAGATATGGCGAAATCTCTCTTAAAAAATAGCTCAATAATATTTACATTTATGTTTTATCAGCTTAAAACGAATTGGCGTTATAATTGTTCCTCATATGTACTGGAAAAAAAATCATAAGTTCTATATTTTGACCTAAATATGACAGATTTTGATATGATACCACAAAATAAGTAATTTGTACTGTGCTTTCACCTACGACTTATTTCATTCTTGATTCTTAAACTACTTTGTGCTGATAAGGAATAATAATTTCGGAATATCAATTCTTTTTAATTTGATATGTTTAACCCTAGTGTCTTCGACGCTTGCTTAATATTTATTACTTACGTTTTTAATAAGTCTTTATATTTAAATTTTTCTGTGTAGTGGGGATAAATTGTGGCATTAATATTGTTACCAACAATTCCGAAATATGAATACCACTTCATATTGGCCTTTGGTCGAATCTAGATTTTCTGACTAAAGGAGGGACTCTACATTTTCTAACTTAATTTACTATGAACAATTATTTTGCTGTATGCGGGGCTCGAACCCACTTCGGTAGTTACGGGCATAGTGCAAGCCTAGACACTCTTATCCACTGGTCTATCGTGCCTCTGGTAAAAATATATTTTATTTTTAGCAGTAAACATCGATATACTCGAGCTTCCCTTAGTATTAATATGTCTCATATGGTATCACGTCCTCGAATACGTGAAATTCCAGAAGATAATGGCAACAAGAATTCCAATACAGATTATAAAAGAACGGCAGATAACGACTTTGGCAAAGTTTGAAAAGATTTTCAAACATCCGCAATAATTTTCTTATTGAAACGTATGTGTTACACTTGAATGCAACTCAACCGGTTTCATTACTTCATCTTTTCTAATGTTATAGAGACAGAGATATTGTATGGAAGTAACGGTAAACGGTCGATACGCTGTCTGAGAACTTAAATTTGTTTTATAAGTTATCTGACTTTTGTAGAGGTTTTTCCAGCAGGCAGGCAGTTTATATTTATTTCAAAATCTTCTATTGTTTATTTATAGGGATACATTTTTAAGTGTGTTGAATATTTAAAAAAGGTATATGAAGGACATTTTTATGAAAGTGTTATTTTTATTTATCCGCAATAAATTATTGACTTATAGTATATAGTATAATAATAATATTTAGGTTTAGGGCAAAAATGTTTATATATTTATTTGTACAATCTAAGAATAACAAATCCTACAAAAAAAAATCTTACACGTAGGTTGAGATGTGTAGGTACAGTCGCTTTCACGGAAATCGACTACACATAAAAAGTCAATTGGCCGTTTTTACAACTTATTTTATAGTGTAAAGAATACTTTTATAAACAAGGTTATGGTAAAAAGTCACTTCACATGTCTCATTAAAGCATTTTTATGACAAATTAATTTAACAACAAACAACAGCAAAGTGTCACATGTGCCATCAAGAAAAGACGCATTTACCCAGCCAAAAATTAGGCGTATTCGATTTCCGTGCAATCGATTGTACATATAAGATAGAAAATTCATCAAAGTATTCATATTGGGTTTTAGCTAGTATTACATCCCAATTTGAATAATACAAACATTTGAAAAAGAATAACGAAAACTAATAATAAATAGTATTTTCAATGTTATCAATACTGTATTATGTCCAACTTGGCTTCAAATTTCTTTATGCAGAACTCTAATTTTAAAATCTTGACTAAGGAACAAATCGATAAATTTCTCGCAGAAGCTCAAGATAAAAAGTATCTCATGTTAAAAATTGTCACAATTAATTATAGTTCTGTGGATCACGTGCGCGTGACACCACAGCTCTCAGAACTTAGGAAAAACAAACCGAAATTCTTGAACTGTCAAATGGCGACTGATTTAACTTTTCATAATATTAGTATTTTTGTATATATTATATCACACAACATAACAATTTTTTAGTGCATTATTAATTGTGGAAGTGTGGTAATCCCGTCAGTTTTTATAAAATAACTTCAAGTTACAACAAGAAGTTAGGGATTATGTAAAAGACTCCAACTGATTACAAGCAATAGGAATGATTTTGCAAAGGTATTCCAAGTATTTTATTAGTGATAAGTTGCATGTTAACGTAAGAATTTGATTTTTAACGTGAGTTTATAATAGGATGAACGGCCGTATTACAAGACCATGATGATCCATCCTATTGCCCAGTGAGAACACCATAGTTGAAAAAACGTTTAAATAACGTTGCCTTGGTTGAAATAACGTTTATGGTTAAAAAAACAACGTTTTTTTTAAACGCCTTTTCAACTGAACATTTTTTAAACGTTAATGTAACGGCACAAAATAACCTAATGTGTTAAAATTACTATTAAGAAACGTTAAACTAATATGTTGGGTTAACGTTTATCTTTAACGTCCTATAAACGACAAGAATCCTCTAAAAATAAATTGTCTGTGAAATTACAGCGAGATTTTCACGTTAACATATTACCATTGAACAATTTAATTTTTTACGTGTTTTTAATGTTAGACATGAATGATAAATACACGATGTGCTAAAAATAAACGTTACTGTAACGTTCAAAGTTAAGTGTTTATCAACGATTGTTTTAGACGTTTTAATTGCGTAAAATTTTACTGAATATATGGTTATAAACAACATATAAAAAACGTTTTCTTTATACGAGTTTTAAACGTAAGATATTAACGAAAAATGAATCATGCCTTAAGACATAACGTTATTTTAACGTATTCAGTGAATTATTAATTAACGTATATTTTTAATGTCCTAAAAACGACAAAAACTAACCAAAAATAAATTGTCTGTGAAATTCCTGCGTGATTTTCACGTTAACTTATTACTGTTTAACAATTTAATTTTTTACATGTTTTCAATGTTAGAAATGAATGATGAATACGCCATGTGTTAAAAATAAACGTTACTGTAACGTTCAAAATAAAATGTTTATCAAAGTTTGTTTTTAAACATTTTAATTAGGTACATAAAATTTTACTGAATATATGGTTATAAGTAACATGGAAAAACGTTTTATTTAGACGAGTTTTAAACGTGAGATATTAACGAGAAATTAATCATGCCTCAAGACATAACTTCTTTTAACATATTCCTTTGATTATCAAATAACGTGTATTTTTACAGTCCTAAAAACGACAAAAATTCGCTAAAAACAAATTATCTGTGAAATTCAAGCGTGATTTTCACGTATACCTACATATTAATGTTTAACAATTTAATTTTTTACGTGTTTCTAATGGTCGAAATGAGTTATAATGCATGTGCTAAAAATTAACGTTACTGTAACGTTCAAAGTTAAATATTTATCAACGCTTGTTTTAAACGTTTTAATTCCGTAAAATTATACTGAATATGAAGTTATAAAAATTAATCATTCCTTGACACATAACGTTATTTTAACTTCTTCAGTGAATTATCAAATAACGTAAATTTTTAACGTTCTGAAAACGACAAGAATGCACTAAAAATAAATTTGCCGTGAAATTCAAACGTGATTTTCACATTAACATATTACTGTTTAACAATTTAATTTTTTACGTATTTTTAATGTAAGAAATTAATAATAAATATGCCATGTGTTAAGAATGGACGTTTCTTTAACGTTGAAAGTTAAACGTCTATCAACGTTTGTTATCAACGTTCTAATTGGGTAAAAACGTATTGGTGACTATAACATTACAAATAACATATATATTGAAACGTTTTGTTTAGACGAGATTTAAAGATATTGATGAAAAATTAATCATGCGATAAAATATAACGTTATTTTAAGGTATTTAGTAAATTATTAAATAACGTTTATTTTAAGCGTTTTTGTTGACTGCAAAATTATACTGAAGATAAATTGTGAAAATCAAATGCAATTTTCACATTAATATATTAGTTATTTAATTATTTAAATTTTTACATGTTTTTAACGTAGGGAATTAATGAAAAATATACCAGATCAATATGCTAAACGTTATTTTAATGTTTAAAGTTAAATGTTGACCAACGTTAGTTTTGAACGTTTTAATTGCGTAAATATTAACTGAAATGTAACATTATAAATTTAAAATGAATCATGCATTAAAACATTATAACGAATTCAGTTTATTATTAAATAACGTTAATTTTTAACGTTCTGAAAACGACAAAAATCCACTAAAAATATATTTCCCGTAAAAGTCGAATGTGATTTTCACGTTAACATATTTCTGTTTAACAATTTAATTTTTTACGTATCTTTAATGTAAGAAATTAATGATAAATATACCATGTGTTAACATTGAACGTTACTTTAACGTTCAAAGTTAATTGTTTACCGATGTTTGTTATGAACGTTCTAATTACGTAAAATTTCACTGAATATAACGTTACAAATAACATTTGAAAAAACTTTTTGTTTAGACTAGTTTTAAATGTAAGAGATTATTAATAAATCATGCTATGAAATATAACGTTATTTTTACATATTCAGTAAATTATTAAATAACGCTTATTATAAGCATTTTTACTGACTGCAAAATTATACCAAAAATAAATTTGTGTGAAAATCAAATGCAATTTTTACGTTAACATATTAATTATTTAATGATTTAAATTTTTACGTGTTTTTGACGTAAGAAATGAATGACAAATATACCATGTCTTAAAGCTAAATGTTATTTTAAAGTTTAAAGTTAAATGTATTAAATTTTGAATGATAGACGTGTATGACCATTAATGAAACTAGTGTGATAAAATCACTCGGCTCCGCCTCCTGGTTAATTTCACATGCGTTTCGTTATATAATGTTCATATCAAACTAGTATCATTAATAACTATTATATATTGAAGTTACATTATGTACAACGTTAAAATAACTGATGCTTTCCACTTATTAAAATACACTGACGTTCTAAATCTATAGGTAAAATAAATGGTAGATGTTGACGTTTTTTTAACGTTTTTCTACGGATCTACCTTAATGCATAAAATTTGCCTACTTACCACGTAGTTGTTGCAGAAGTTATTTGTAGATGGCGATACATACAGACCACTGGCAATAATTTGTCAGGCTTTAGCTTATGGTCTTATGAATTTATAGAAATTAAAAAACATAAATTGCAATGTTGAAATTCTTTCAGGGAACAACGGTTTATTTGGACGGATTTTATAAGGATCAGTTAAAGATCATTATTTTGTGGCTCGGCCGAGATAGCATAAAAGTTTTGTGCTATTTGTTCAATAGGTTAAGCCCCCACCCAGGTTTTATGATAAAACCAGTGTGCTTAACCTATCAATTGACCATTCTTCTACATGACGACTCGTCCTGTAACCCATCATCATATTTGAAAATGGGGACCTCCTAAAGCCAGTTTAATTTCGTTTAATTAACTTACATAATTAGTGAATATTTAACGTTATTTAAACCTTTAATAACGTTGATACCGACGTTAAATTGTAATTATATCACAATGCTAGAAAGACGTTAAAAAAACGTGATTATTTAAGTTATATGCCTTTTATAAACCATCAATAATAAGGCTAATATCGACATTAAATTATAGTGTTGCTATGATAAAAAATTACGTTAAAAGTTACGTTAAAAACAACGTTGTTCAGCAGGACATTTGTACGTAAAATTGACGGTACATTATAATGGCTATTCAACTAGAAGATATATCGTTTTGCTAACGCTAATATCAACGTAAAATTATAGTGGTATTACGACGAAAAAAAACCGTTAAAAGTTACGTTATGAACAACGTTGTTTAGCGGGACATTTGTACGTAATATCGACGGTGCACTAAAATGGTTATTCAACGCATGGTTATCGTTATAAAAAACGTTTTTTTAACGATTGTGTTCTCATTGGGTGGGCATCGCTGAAATACAATTTAACACACAAATGTGAAATTGAATATGATTGTGATAATAATAACTGCTGCTAAAAGAAAAAATAAACAATTCGTGGTAAGATAATTAACGTTTTATAATGGATTGTCAGTATTTTTAATAACTATTTCTTGTTTAAATTTTAATTGAACAAAGGTGGAGCTGTACCGAACCAGAAAAAAGTGCAATAGCAGAAATTGTTTTAAATGAGGCACACTCCAAGAGGAGAATTTGCTTCATAAAGATATCTGCTGAAATACATAAAGTAAGAAAAGAAATTCAAAGTACCATTGTCTACAAGTGATTATTTTAAATCATATTGTGTGGCGTTTAGAAACTCAATATTGGATTGTTTCCCATTCAAAAACTATGAAATTAAATCTTTGAAAGTGGTCTGAGGTCAGTGAATACATACACAGAATCCGAACGGGCTATGGAAGTGGTGAATTGTAGCTATTAATTCCCTTCGAGTTATAAGTGTTATAAACGTTGCTTATTGCTTAGGTAGGTAATAGAGAGGTTGCGCAAGAGATTTACTTTATCCTTATAATGATTTGTACGATATAAAATAGTATAAGAAGACTATATCGTAAAATGATTTGCGCAAAGTTTTCTGTTGTTTATATTTGCAGAGAAAATTTGACGGATAACAAGAAAGTTAGGTTATGAAACTTTTAAAATATAAAAATAGTTTAAGAACATCTTTATTCTGTTAAAATTTAAAATACCTCCCAAAAATGAGACAGTTCAGTACCCTTGTTACATCTGAAAACATAGAAAGTGCTGAGGAATATCTTGTTTACATATCAATTCAAAAAGAATTAATTGTAAAACAACAACTATACGATTTGATATCACTCGTATACCTGAAAAAAAAGTTCAGAATCTTTGAGATACTAGAGATTTGAGAAGATTTGAGAAGATTTGAGAAGATTTGAGATTTTGAAGATTTGAGAAGGAAAACATCATTACATACCATAAAGCTCTGAAAATACCTCACCAATTTAAAACTTTGAACAGGCATATTATAGAAGGTACGATGAAATAAAATAGTTGTAAAACATTATGTAGATTAAGTATAATTTATTTTAGAGGTGGGTGGTTTGTGTCTCCTGCTAAGAAGATTTGCGTACCCAGAGAGACTAAAGGAGTTACAGAATGATTTTGGTTTGCATTATTCCTCATTGAGCAAGCTTTTAAAAGTAGTTTGTTTATACCATATGGAGTAGATTATTACTTGATTTTGGAGAAAATGAATGGTTGACAATAGATTTTCTGAAAGAAACTGCTACATTAGTGGAAGCAAAAGGTGCTCCTTTAAGTAATTGTGTAGGTTTTATAGACGGGACAGCTCGGCCAACTCGCAGACCTGTAAAGCTGCAAGAAGAACTGTACAGTGGGTATAAAATGCTTCATTGTTTCAAGTTTCAGTCAATAATTTTACCTAATGGGATTATTTTGTATTTAAGCCAACCATACCCAGGAAGAAGACATGGTGCCTTTATTTTGCAAGATATATTTGTAATGGAGCAGTTAAGATTATATTGTAGTCAGTTTTGTCTATATGGTGATGAAGGATATCCTTCCAACAACTGATACGACCATTTTCTAACGCAACATTATCTGAACAGCAAGAAATTTTTTATCGTAAAATGTCAAAATTGCGTCAGTGCGTTGCAGAATGGAGCTTTGGCAAAGTCGTTCAGCAATTTGCATTTGTTGACTTTAAAAAAAATCTGAAACTTTGGCTGCAACCTATTGGAAAATTTTATTTCGTTGCTGTAATACTTACAAATGCTCACAGTTGTTTTTATAAAAGTACTACTTCCAAATATTTTGATATAGAATCACCTGATATATTTGAATATTTTCAATAACGGATGCATATTAATTTAAAAAAGAATTATAAGTATGTATTAGTGAATATAAACATATTTACTTTCAAGGTGATTTTAGTTACTGGAATACATATACATACAATACATATTAATCAACTCTTAGAACAAGCGTTATTTCTAGGTAGGTATAAATAAAAAATATTATACTGAAACATATTTTACTTTGAAATATAAAATCTGACATTAAAACTATTATTATAACTTACTGCACTTTTATTCAAATGTTTGGTCATTAAGACGGTTTCTAATAATTTGATAATGCTATAATTTCTTTGGCTATCTTTCCAATTTCTTTCTTCAAATTCCAATTTAGCTCTTGTATATGCGACTTCCTCCTTTTGCACAGCTATGGTATCTGTGTTCATTTTCTAGACATACATAATTGTGAAAATCCAAACTATTTTCTTCTAAAAACTGAGGCCCTTCAACACTACCTGTGGCAACTTCTTCAACTAAAACTTCTTCAGTTTCTTCCATATCAACTTCAAATGTCTCATAGTTCACACAGAGTTGTTCGAATTTTCATTTATAGTTCGTAGTGCTGCTTCACGAATATCCTCAGCTGCAGCTAAATCCTTTTTTTTTTTTTTTGTGGTGTTCTTTTTTTTTGGACGACCAGTTTTACATTGTTTTTTCTAAGTTTCTAAAAGTATAATTTCTTCGTAATTACACCAAACCGTGAGTAATTGCCGCATTGTGTCCCCCACTTTGTTTGCAACTTTTCTTTTCCACTTTCTGTAGCTTCTTCTAAATCATATTTATGGAATTTTAATATCTGGTCCAGCATATGCTCATATCTACAACATAAGAAGTGTATCTATTAATAATTATCGTAAAATAAACGTATGAAATACTTACCTAGGATTATCATAAACCAACACAGAATGCAAAGTTTCCCATACTTGTATCTCTGTTTCAAAGTTACTTTCGCACAAAATGTTGAATAATTCTTTCAAACTTTTTATTCTCTCGACTTCGAAAAAACGAAACCTTGCTTTTTTTCCAAACAATATCTGAAACTGTACTTGCGTTTCTCGCGCCCATTCGTCTTGAGAACATTTTCAGATCATTTTGCAAGCCTACTTTATTATCATTTTTCTCATATCAAACGATGTAATATGAAAGAATAAAAAAACACGGGTGTATTATTTTTTAACGAACTTTCATAAATTAAAATTAAAAAAATGTGCGGAATGACGCCATTCTAGGTATTTTTCTTTCGACGATTGCATTTGTCAACTGACTGAACTGAGGCATTTGTCGTAAACACGAAGGTCAAATTTAGCGTCAAGTTTTCTGATTGGCTGCGTTATTTTATAAAATAGCGTTGAGAAACCTGATTTTCGATAAGCTTCTACACCATCCTTATGATTATAAATGTAACGAGCATTTTTATAACGCGAAAACCTCTCTATTAATGCAAAGAATATTATGTTATAATAATTAATTTTTTGTTACAATATAAACGTTTCTTTATATCTCTTGTAAGTTTTGTGTCGATTCTTTTTTGGAAGATTAACGGACCTTGGATAACAAATAATTTTTTAGTAACATTCATCTACATCATGAGACAATTCTGTAAAATACGTCATCTTGACGAACAAAATTATTGATATAATAGTATTAAGAATAGTTGTAGATGTTAAATAATCCAACATTAAGTTTTTAAATGGCATAAGCAGAGCAAAATTCACTTTAAAGAAACGTTTAATCGGCGGATAACTTATGATAGCTGTTTGTTTTTCCTAAGGTCTCAAAATTTGTGACGTCAGCGCACGCGACCCATTCGGACTGTTATGTCGCCTGAAAGAAATATGCTAGTTGACAATATCGAAGATTTGGGAACTACGCTAGTTGTTTATATATGAGATACAAAAACCAACGTTTCATGAACTTTCACTATTACTGGTACTTACATTAAACGTGAACTGTTATAGGAAGTACACCCGGTGTAAGACGTACACCTCCAATTTTCTTTATTTTTGTAAATAAATTTTTGAAACTTAGTACATCGTTTGTATTAATTAACGTCACTTTTTAACACATATCTAAATTTTATTCTACTTCCGGTTTCAGCGGAAGTGGCACCAAATTTTGATTTTCAAATTAAGCTTCCTGTATATTACTGCATTTTTGGATTATAAATGTTTTTCTGAATACAAAGATACCACATAAGTGACATTTTAAACGTCATACTTTTTTTTTAAACCAATTTATATTTTTTAGATCCAGTATGTCGTAACTGTTCCGAATTATATATTATTTTTTTCAAATGAGGCATATTTGTACCATCAAGACTACCATTAATAAGGAATCTTCTGATATACCTACTTTGTATCTGGAATAAATACTACTGAAATTAAAGAGTATCAAACAATGAAATATTTAATTTTTTCCTAATTAAATGGTAAAAATTATCTAAGGTGGCCCGTTCAAAAAGCTACAATTTAAAAAAAAGTCTTAGTATGACCAAATTTCAGTTTTTTTATAATAATTTTTCGAAAATCTCGTTTCTTATGAGAAATAATAAATATTTTTATTTGTAATTTTCCATGATAGTTTACAGATACAGGAACTATAATTTCACCAAGTTTCATTATAAAAGATTCATTATTTTTGTAGTAATTTCGTTTCATATAAAATTAGAAAAAAAAAAACAAAAAGGCAGATTGGATCTGGGGACAAATGCAGTTTTATTCATAATTTATTTGCAAACATTTTGATTTTTTGTTTGGCCCGATGCAATGAACAGAACTCGAAAAAAAAAAGAGAGACAAAAACAATTTTTTCAAAATTAAAACAATTTCCAAGAAACGCTCACTTCCCAGATTGAACAAAACTTTAATGGAACTTCCTAATAACGTACAGACTGCATTTCCATAAAAATCGTTGAAATAGTATTTTTGATATTTAATTTTGTTCGACTATGAAGGTTGTCACAATTTATCATTCTATTTAGACTGTCATGTCGATGGGAAGAATTATGCTTGTTTACTTTGGTCAATATCGAATCGAAGATTTGAAAACCAGTTACAAAAATCAACGTACCACAAACTTTCATTATTACTGGTACATTTATTATACGTGAACGGTTGTAGAAAGTATATAACTCCTCAGTGCAGCGGATACTACTACCTATTAAATATATGAATGTGAAATGTGCCAAAACTCCAGTTGGAAACGTTCGGGAGGATGCCTGTCGACGTTGCCGAATTCTTGAATTTGCCAAATTTTCGATTTTATACTGGACACTGCTTCCGTCGTTCTTTGGCCAGTTTGTTGGTAAACGCTGGTGCTAATCTTACTATATAGGGATGGAAGTCAAGTGCGGCAGCGAAGAGTTTTATTGAAAACGCATTGCGTGCCAAATTCTTCCCACAGCTTCGGCCAATAACATTGAATCCGTTCTATCTGCCTGCGGCAGACATTGCCACAGCCACCTTGATTAAAATTGGTCATGGAAGTACTGTTTCTAATTGTTGCAATTGTTTAATAACCATTAATTCTAATTAAGTTTTTACACTTTTAACAGTGTTGCCATAAAATAGCATTTTAACGCTGGCAATAAACGTTAGAAAACTACCTGTAATAGTGTTTGTAGAAAACTGTAAGTTCACAACTGTAAAGAAAATGGTATGCAATACACGTGTGGAAAGGGTGATCGCAAAACTTTCATATTTTTATTAAAATGTACTATTTTCTGGACAATCTAACGCTTTACAGTACTAACTCCATAAATAACCATTTTCGTGCTTAGGTCCAAAAGAGAGAAGCAAAAAGTTTTGCTAGGTAACGAGCCAATGTACACAAGGGTTTTCGACGACTTTTAATTATTAGCAATTATTATTTCTTAAAGTATGTTTTTTACCTCTGGTATCAAGTTGTGAATTTTGCAGTAATTAAAAATTTTCATTTTTAAATACAATTGAAAGATTTTTAAGTAGATTTTGATGTTTGGTCGCCATCTTGAATTCGCCATAATGAACTTCTTTAGAAATTGTCCTATTGAAGTAAAATTGAAAATGTGCAGACAATTATGGTAGCCGGACATGATTTAGGCCTCATTTTGATTCGGTCATATGAAACTATTACGATTATATACATTGATCGGGGTTTTTAAAAATTTTCAATTTTACTTGTTACTTATAAGTCGTGATACATGTAAACAAAACTGATCCAGCGTAATCTGATACTTTCTACACTTAAAATAATATATCCCACATTCAAGGACCACTTTTACGATTTGGATTAACAGAGCTTGACATATCAATATAAAATTCTATACAACCAAATATATTATACAACAGAAATAAGTTCGTCAGATGTAAAAATTGTGCTGTGAAAGTAATCACGTTACCGTATAAATAGAATAGTAATAAAAACCAGATATATAAGAGTACTTCACTCGAAGACAATAAAAGCAAATGAAAACTCTAGTTTTAAAGGCGAGAAAAACAATTGGTCAACGGTCATTTACTTTTATTCCCCCTAGCATTTTATTAAGGGTGTAAAAATGTTTAAATACAATTAAATATTTGGTTAAATGGTACCCAAGAGAAGCTATCTACAAACTAAATGATTTCAAAGCTGTTACAATCAAAATAAATGGCTAGTAAAAATGTTTACGACTACTTTTCATGGAACTACGAAGTACCCCTATACGTATATCGTTTCTATATATACATAGAGATATGTGTAATATATATTTTTTCTAATGCACACACATACCGGGTGCCACAGGCTAGTGGCTCTCCCCTATATTTCCTTTATTTTTTAACTTATCCATTTGAAATTTGGGGTGCATAAACTGTCAAAATGGATTTTTGGACGTAAAAAACGGTATGAGACCATTCCCGGTTTACCCGGAAATGAGCGCAACTTTCAAGTTTTAAACATATTTGGATTCAAGACAACATTATACCATGAGACTTTCGCGAATTTTTGAGTCGATGTTCAGTTTTTTTAATCATTTTAAGACATTCGTCTAGAGTGCTTTGGAATACTAAAATTTGTTCTACGGCAGGTAAAGGCGAAGGAAAAAATATAATTTTTCGTTTAATTTCATTAATAACTATTTACGAAGCCTCCAAAATTTAACAAATTACTTTTTTATCGAAAACTTTTTTTTTCAAATGGGAAGGTGGTGGGCTCATAGTGTTCAATAAATTATAGATTTTTTTCTGAATTCATTGATATCCATTTCAGATCTATGCTATTTGTTTTTCTATTTTATTAAATTTATTGAAAAATAAAAAATCACTTTCAAAATAATTTTTATTGATCCTTATACTTTGCACTAATACTTATACCTATTAAGAAACAAAATAAAGAACCAAAAGGCTCTCATTCACAAAAGGTAGTTATTCACATTTCATTATTAGACATGATTTTTGCAAAGGCAACTACGTTAAAGTTCAAGAAAAATTATATTGAAAGCGATTTTTTATTTTTAAATAAATTCAATAAAATAGAAAAACAAATAGCATAGATTTGAAATAGATATCAATGAATTCAGAAAAAAATCTATAATTTATTGAACAGTATGAGCCACCACCTTCCATTTGAAAAAAAAAGTTTTCGATAAAAAAGTGATGTGTTCAATTTTGGAGGCTTCATAAATAGTTATTAATGAAACTAAACGAAAAATTATGTTTTTCCCTTGGGCTTTACCAGCCGTAAAACAAATGGTATTCCAAAGCACTCTAGACGAATATCTTAAAATGCTTAAAAAAACTGAATATCGACTCAAAAATTCGCGAAAATCTTATGGTAACTCAGAATGTTGTCTTGAATCCAAATATGTAAAAATATACAGGGTGTCCCATTTAAAAATCGGAAGTTGCGGTCATTTCCGGGTAAACCGGGAATGGTCTCATACCGTTTTTTATGTTCGAAAATCCACTTTTACAGGTAGTTTATCTATATTTCAAATGGAAAAGTTAAAAAATAAAGAAAATATAGAGGGGAGCCACTAGCTGGTATAGTTACCGGTATAGTTACAATTTAAGTATTGTTTATAGTCCAACAAAATGGTAGTTTGAAGTGGAAAGTTCTGGTGTAATTGTTTTTATTGGTTTATTTTATGATTTTTTGTGTGCTAAATACGAATTTGGAGTCGTCTGACAAAAATTTTCCCTGCAAATATGAGAAATCATCAAAAAACCACTTTAAATAATGTTTTTTAGTGGTTTACAGCTTATTTATTAAGTTTAAATAATGATAGTTGTGGCACTGTTCTAATTATCATTTTATTCCTTTCTACCGCATGTGTAGGTATTTTATACCACATAATATGTAGTCTCTTCTAAATATTATGCCCAAAGAATCTACAAAATAATACAATGGAGTATTTTCCATTTTTTTAACCTGCCCACAATGTGTGTGTGTGTGTGTGTGTGTGTGTGTGTGTGTGTGTGTGTGTGTGTGTGTGTGTGTGTGTGTGTGTGTGTGTGTGTGTGTGTGTGTGTGTGTGTGTGTGTGTGTGTGTGTGTGTGTATGTCTTCCATTAACTGTGGGGATTTCCACCTGCAAAAAACCAGGGCTTTGGGGACTTTCCCAATTGTGGGGACTTACACGCGTCCCCACACTTATTTTTCCTATTTTCTGGGCAGCGCCAACGTTGCTGTCAATAATTCTTATCTAGAAATGTTCACCATTAAATATTTCATAATACTGCAGACTATTTTCAACATCACATTACTGGTATTCTCAATGTGAACCAAATTATGACCGACCTCACAATTTATGTAAATTTCACGTTGTTGGATATGCATAAGCTCTGCACAATTTTCCTAGTATTAAAATAATTGTGTGTGTTTCTCATATCAGGTTAACTCTGAGGACTCATCCTCGTTCATTGTCGTTTATTATCGGATCGTTCTTATTATATTAAAGGAACAGATATTTTGACTATTGCATGAATTGAGTTCACACACTTTCCTTATTTACCTTTGGTTTGGGGTCTGGCGGAATATTTAAGCGAATGTTAAGATGGTAATATAACTTTAGATATTATAATGATTAATGTGATTTCTACCAAATGTTATTTAAAATACTTTAACTTTATATCAGGTGCACTCTTTCACAAAATCACATGCAATATCAATATACGTGTTGATATTTAAGATATTTTTTACAATTAATTATTTTTTATTTATTTGCTTTTATCATGTTTAGAGAATATTATTTAGGTATTATGCAAATCACAACTTACACACTTTTTTATTTATTATGAAAATACCTACTTTCTGTATATTGTTGCCCTAATCTGGGCATGCTAATATACTAGTTAGGTAAATACTTTAAAACACTCATTATTGGAGAACCAATCAAAACAACTACTCTTCTAGCTAATACTGACGAAGTATTGAATTACATGATAGGATTCTTAGCATTTTAAAGAAAAAAAATATATTGAAAATATTTCAATCGTTTATTTACATTTAGTCATCACACTTTTTTATTTAATATGAAATTATTTACTTTCTGTATATTGGTACCTTAATCGGGTCACGCTAATATACTACTTAGGAAAACACTTTAAAACACTCATTATTGGAAAACCAATCAAAACAACTACTCTTCTAGCTAATACTGACGAAGTATTGAATTACATGATAGGATTCCTGGCATTTTAAAGAAAAAAAAATATTTAAACTACTTAAATTATTTATTAAAATTCAGTCATTCAAAACAATTATTGAACCTTACATTCTATTTCAACTCTAGAAAAGTTGTACAAGTTTTTTCGAACTCGTTAGTTCTCATCAGTAGAGTATAGAAACATTCATTCATTATTTACAAGCCTATTCTTGATTTATTTTTTACAATTAATTATTTTTTATTTATTTGCTTTTATCATGTTTAGAGAATATTATTTAGGTATTATGCAAATCACAACTTACACACTTTTTTATTTATTATGAAAATACCTACTTTCTGTATATTGTTGCCCTAATCTGGGCACGCTAATATACTAGTTAGGTAAATACTTTAAAACACTCATTATTGGAGAACCAATCAAAACAACTACTCTTCTAGCTAATACTGACGAAGTATTGAATTACATGATAGGATTCTTAGCATTTTAAAGAAAAAAAATATATTGAAAATATTTCAATCGTTTATTTACATTTAGTCATCACACTTTTTTATTTAATATGAAATTATTTACTTTCTGTATATTGGTACCTTAATCGGGTCACGCTAATATACTACTTAGGAAAACACTTTAAAACACTCATTATTGGAAAACCAATCAAAACAACTACTCTTCTAGCTAATACTGACGAAGTATTGAATTACATGATAAGATTCCTGGCATTTTAAAGAAAAAAAAATATTTAAACTACTTAAATTATTTATTAAAATTCAGTCATTCAAAACAATTATTGAACCTTACATTCTATTTCAACTCTAGAAAAGTTGTACAAGTTTTTTCGAACTCGTTAGTTCTCATCAGTAGAGTATAGAAACACTCATTCATTATTTACAAGCCTATTCTTGATTTATTTTTTACAATTAATTATTTTTTATTTATTTGCTTTTATCATATTTAGAGAATAAAACAAAACAAAAACATATTAAAGTATTCTAGTGATGGAAGATTACACCATCATATAAAAGAATACTTTTTTTTAACCCCCGACCCAAAAAGAGTTTGACGCGTACGTTTGTCTGTCTGTCTGTCCACCCGTCCGTCTGTCTGTCTGTCTGTGGCTTCATATCTCTTCAACGGTTGATCCGATTTTGATGCCCTTTTTTTTATTTGAAAGAGTATTTTGTCAAGAAGGTTTTTGCCATATTAGATTTTGATGTTTGGTCGCCATCTTGATTACAAGCTTTTATTTAACTTGCCTTGTTCTTGTGGGTCAAATCTTGCAACTGAATTTTAAAATAGTTATCCCAAACGGATTGAGCTGAAATTTTACATACACGTTTAGCTTGGATGACAATGCATGGTTAGCTAAGTGACGTCATTCCAAATCCAATATGGCGGACTCCCAAAGATGGCAGACCAGCTATTTTTTATGCACCCCCATGTGGATACAAATGAAAGGGTTTGCTGAAAATAAAATGACGTCACACTAAATTTAATATGGCGGATGCAACTGAATTTTAAAACAGTTATCCACAACCGATTGAGCTGAAATTTTGCATACACGTTTAGTTTGGATGACAATGCATGGTTAACTAAATGACGTTATTCCAAATCCAATATGGCGGATCGGCTATTTTTTATGCACCCCCATAATATGAATAGGTTTTCTGAGAAGAACACGAAAATAAAATGACGTCACACTAAATTCAATATGGCGGACGCCCTAAGATGGCGGACAAAATTTTTTAGTTTTAACACCATAACTTGATCGTATAGTGTATTCGCTCATACGTTGCATTCTAAGAAATGGTGAAGGATTCGGTTTAGGTTTATACTATAAGTTTTATATCGGATAGGAACAACGCAATGAATATACACTTCTCCAAGAAATTAACGCACTACCAAATAATAACCAAAAGTTTGAAGTTAGTTAATTTTTAACCCCCGACCCATCACGTATAAGTTTAACGCGTATGTTTGTATGTTTGTCTGTCTGTGGCTTCATATCTCTTCAACGGGTGGTCCAATTTTGATGCACTTTCTTTATTTGAAAGAGTATTTTGTCGAGAAGGTTTTAGGCCATATTAGATTTTGATGTTTGGTGGCCATCTTGAATTCGCCATGTTGAACTTCTCTAGAAATTGTCCGATTGAAGTAAAATTGAAAACGTGCAGACAATTATGGTAGTCGAATATGATTTCGGCCTCATTTTGATTCGGTCATATGAAACTGGTACGATTAGATACATTGATCGGGAGTTTTTAAAAATTTTCAATTTTTAACCCCCGACCCAAAAAGAGAGATGTTATAAGTTTGACTCGTATGTTTGTATGTCTGTGTGTCTGTCTGTCTGTGGCTTTATATCTCTTCAACGAAAGATCCGATTTTGATGCAGTTTTTATTAAAATTAAATATAACACAAATATGTTTAATGTTTAATAGAACCGGTCTTGTAGACCGTGTGCGGCTAGTAGAATAAAAAATTGGACCACGTCGGCTTAAAGGTTAAAAAGTTCTGTATGGGACTCGTGGTATAATAATACGCTATGTTGTATTTATATGTTTAGTTTATTCTTGGGTTTATCGGTTTTTATTCTTCAGGGCTACAAAAATACCTTTAATGCAACTAAATGTCATTCATAACAATGTTTATAGACAATATATTATTTAGAACACACACATTTTTAGGAGTTAGGCAATAACTACTTTAACTGTTGGTTTATTTATCTATGATCTGATTAATAATTGTAAGGACAGTCCTCATGACAGTTGTGAGTGTGTAATCGGTTATTATTAAGAAGTACATAAGGAAATTAATTTTAAAAATATGTTTACACGTATTATATATTCAATAAAATGTGGGGTCGTTGTAGACACAACAACTACTTCACATTAACTGTGGGGTAATTTATACATATTACAATGGCTTCATTAAGTTTGGGGACATTGCATACACACTAGCTACTTTACATTTACTGTGGGGTCATTTATACACATTTTAATATTTGAGTTCACTATGAGGACAGTCCCCACAACGTTTGCATGGAGTGTATTCGATTATGAGCGAGTGCATCGGTAAACCGATTAGAGCCCCGTGATCACCAAAAAATGGTTAATCACGTAGCGGTTGTAGTTCCCAAGTCCCCACAACTGAGTATTTTGCACACGTCCTCACACCTTACGGAAGACATGTATGTGTGTGTGTGTGTGTGTGTGTGTGTGTGTGTGTGTGTGTGTGTGTGTGTGTGTGTGTGTGTGTGTGTGTGTGTGTGTGTGTGTGTGTGTGTGTGTGTGTGTGTGTGTGTGTGTGTGTGTGTGTGTGTGTGTGTGTGTGTGTGTGTGTGTGTGTGTGTGTGTGTGTGTGTGTGTGTGTGTGTGTGTGTGTGTGTGTGTGTGTGTGTGTGTGTGTGTGTGTGTGTGTGTGTGTGTGTGTGTGTGTGTGTGTGTGTGTGTGTGTGTGTGTGTGTGTGTGTGTGTGTGTGTGTGTGTGTGTGTGTGTGTGTGTGTGTGTGTGTGTGTGTGTGTGTGTGTGTGTGTGTGTGTGTGTGTGTGTGTGTGTGTGTGTGTGTGTGTGTGTGTGTGTGTGTGTGTGTGTGTGTGTGTGTGTGTGTGTGTGTGTGTGTGTGTGTGTGTGTGTGTGTGTGTGTGTGTGTGTGTGTGTGTGTGTGTGTGTGTGTGTGTGTGTGTGTGTGTGTGTGTGTGTGTGTGTGTGTGTGTGTGTGTGTGTGTGTGTGTGTGTGTGTGTGCACGATAGGAAAAGGTTTTGGTTGAGATCGGAATACGTTTAGTGCCGTTTTGGCACAACAAGTTGCTTATTTTATGATTACTTACAATTTGTAATCAGACCACTGAAAAGCAGTAAAAATTCCAATTTCAACGATATATCACACTTTCGATTTGGTTTCCGTGACAAAAATTAAAAAGAATTCGTTATATGTGCACACATGACAGCATCCAAAAAATATTATTGATATTATTGTTAGGGGAAAATCTATTTTGCCATCTGTCAAAAACATTTGGGTTGGTAACTTTTGTGAATGTTGATTTATAGGTATGGTACATTTATCCGCGTGACGTCACAGCTAACCTCAAAAATATATATATTTCTTAAGATATATAACGTAGCTATTATTAACATTTCTGCCTGGTTCCCGTACTTTCAACTAAAATCTAGTACAGTGTTATGTTTATGAAGTTCTAAATACTTTGTCCTAATAAAATAGGACTCTTTTTGTAGGTTGGAAATCTAACCTGTAATTAGCAGTCTAATTTAATTAATCAACAATATAGAAAAATTAAACATTTGCTTAGTGCCACTGTGGCTTCAAGCAAAAAATGCGTATACAAACATTAAAAATGAGAATAAATTTGAAAAACTTAAACATGATGCAGATGCCCTATTGTATAGACCTTTTCATCATAAGCGCGAGCATGTGCTGCTGCTATGTTTGTTGAAATGTTCGGACACTTGGTTGTCAAAATGGCTGGACCGGTATCATTTTTTCTCATTAATTTAGACGAAAGTGTGATTGAGGGTGCAATATTAGTACACAACATTGTGGAAGAACACACTTGTGCTCAATTAAGGCACTAGCTCAAGTATCCTGGCTGCAAAATGACTGGAAGCAAGAATAAAGAAATGGTTGCAAGGTTAGAATTCAACTATCAACTTATCAATTTATATACAAGTGCAACAAATGTGTTTAGTCTACAATATGCTTAATAACATTCTTCGTGCAGTAATTGATAATGCAGTAAAAATATTTTCTGTTTTTTTACGAAAATGTAGGGTCAAAAACGCAATTGAAAATGAGGTTTTTTGTCGATCCTTCTGTGGATAAAGCTGACTAATTTTTTTCTATTTTTTTCAAATAGGTAAACTATACGATATGGCACTACCTATTTTCAGAAAATTGGTAACAGATTCATCATTATTTGGTTAAAAAACGTAATTTTTTGAAAATAGGTAGTGCCATATCGTATAGTTTACCTACTTGAAAAATTGGAAAAAAAGAGCCAGCTTTATCCACAGAAGGATCGACAAAAAACCTCATTTTCAATTGCATTTCTGACCCTACATTTTCGTAAAAAAACGAAAATATTTTTACTGCATTATCAATTACTGCACGAAGAATGTTATTAAGCATATTGTAGACTAAACACATTTGTTTTCTTTTAATGCACTTGTATATAAATTGATAAGTTGATAGTTGAATTCTAACCTTGCAACTAGTTCTTTATTCTTGCTTCCAGTCATTTTGCGGCCAGGATACTTGAGCTAGCGCCTTAATTGAGCACAAGTGGGTTCTTCCACAATGTTGTCTACTAATTTTGTACCGTCAGTCACACTTTCGTCTAAATTAATGTGAAAAAATTATGCCGGTCCAGCCATTTTGACAACCAAGTGTCCGAACATTTCATAGTTCCCGCAAACAAACATAGCGGCAGCACATGCGCACGCTTATGATGAAAAGGTCTATAGGCCAGTCCAACACGCTGTCACTTTGCTTTGTTTGTACTACAGCAGCCATCTTTTGTTGGTAAGTTAGGGTTTTCGGTAGGCCTAAAAGGACCATACACGTTCAGTAATCTCATTACCTGAATTTTCGCATTTTTTCAATCATACTTAATTCAATAATTATAGCTAGATATGCTTTTTTCTTAAATAATGGACATGTAAGGTGTGAAAAATAATGACAGGGTGTGACGGCGAAATTTTTAGTAATGATATTTCTGTAATGATCTGCTGGAATGACATTATTGCTGAACGTGTATGGTGTCCTTTAGACCTGACAAAACCCTAACTTACCAACAAAAGATGGCTGCTGTAGTACAAACAAAGCAAAGTGACAGCGTGTTGGACTGGCCTATAGGTTATGTCCATAAATATATTTCATAACCTAAAAATCAATATTTTCGTAAAGGTTACCAACCAAATATTTTTGACAATGTCAAAACTTATTTTAGTTGGTTTTTTTATAGGTAATAATTGTTTATACCGTGTCCGGATACTATGTCTGATTGATGGAACTCGTCACAATCGTTCATTTAATGCAAATGTCCGGATATTACGTCTGATTGATGGAACGCGTCACAATCGTTCATTTAATGCAAATTCAGCTAACCGAGCTAAATCTGAAACATTCGAATATTACAAAATAAAGGCCTCGAACGAAGCTCGACTTGCTCGGACCTTTTTGATCCAGCAGAAAGATTTTAGTTTGACGCATGCGTAGTTTGAATTGTCCATAATGTTATTGACTTGAGGTTAGAGTGTCATTTGGGCTAAATTCTGTGTTATTATTTTATTTCGCTATCCAGTGTTCTACAAAATCTTCGAAACGTTATCTGTTAATACCCTTATAATATCTGGCAATTGATTAACATGCAACATAAACAAACATGAGAGGTTATGTTTTAACAGATTGCTTGTAGTCCACTTCAGTTCGTTCAATATTTGTTCATGAAATAAATGGCTCCAAAATCACGTGTAATTTATCTGTTTGCTCAGTGCTTTGATTTCCGATGTAATATCCAAACATAACTTATAAAGATCCACCGTGTAGGGAGGTTCCACTCGCTTCCAGTAGCTGTCGATTTTTTTAATTTAGTTTTGGTGATATATATCAAGTATTGTTATTATTTTAACAATTACTGCAAAATCAATTTAAACCAAAACTATAATTTTTTAAATAAAAATAAGAAATAAGAATACGCCCATCTAGACACAGTTTTCAAATAATTTTATTTTGAAATAATTTAGCCTGTGATAGACAACTTTCGCTTAGATCGTAACTATCTTATATGAATGCCAAATTGTGTATTTACTTTACATTATTTTACCTATAACACTTCTATTTTTCTCAATATCTTGAATATTAATAAATATTATATACATGTATTTAGAAGGAATTGAAAGGTATTTATATTTGTTATTATATAGAAGTTATCTTTAAAATGTAAACAAAACTCACGGCGAGGATTATGTGGCAACATTTCTTGCGTGTTGCCAGCTGTCAGATATATTGTTTAGATTTATTTGTTGTTTGTTTATGTGGCGTTTGATTTTTACTTTATCAATAAACTATTAAGATGGACTTGGATTTTGTGAAAGGAGATTCGTCAAATTTGCCCAAAGTTGGTTATGACTTAATAGATTCTTTCTATAACAAAATTTGGATTTTTGAAGGGATGGGATCAAAAATATTAGAAGTTTGTCACCAAGTTCTTTGAATATCAATTTTTTCGGAACAGTTACAAATTTTTTTTTCGAAGCACTTATATTTGTGTTTCCACAACTTTTTATAAAATACCTTTTAAATGACATCTACTATTTGTAAATTACAGCAAATACCTCGATGAAAGAAACTGAAATGCTTCAAATCAACATGACGTTAGAACACATCTGTCATTTGACTAGCCGTTGACGTTGTTGTCATGTTTTGCTAAATATGTTTTTAAAAATCTAATCGGCATTAAAAATTATTTAAAATATTTAATAATTCACGCCTATTATTATTTTTTACATGAGAAAATTGAATTTCGAGGATAAATATATCAAAATTGATTTAATAAATAAGCTTTATTCTCCAGTTTTCTTAAATTATCTTTATTAGAACTAGAGAAGAAATTCCATTTTGGCAACGCCACACTGTTTTGTATAAAACCATTCTATCAACAAATCCATACAAACTACGTACATCATCGGTAAATTACCATTACCAAATCACCAATTTAAAACACCTGTTGCTTCACTTATTTTAACTTACCTCATTGGTGGCAAATTCAAAAATGGGTTTTAATCCTCCCAGGAAAAAACCCATTTTTGGGAAAATTGCCAACTCTACTTCAGGCTACGCCTGTGACTTTCACGTTAAAGGAATAGTAAAGAGAGCATTCTGGCAAATAATAATAGTGACGATAATAATAATACACTTATTTAATAATGACATGTCATACGTAAAAGGGCAAAATTCAGCTTAGTATAGAAGTTGTTCATTCACTTAGCTCAACGACGAAATAGTATAAAGAATGTATTTTGCTGAGGATTGGAAAACCAAACCTCTTTCCTTTCTCAAGACTTTATTAAAATATATTTTTTGCACGATCGAGCGTTTTGTTTTTTTACAATCGGGCCTGTAGCTAGGGGTGGGCCAGGACGGGCAAAATCGGAAAGTGTCTATCACAGTACACCCAGGCCACGGTAGGTGAATGGAATGTAGAGAGGGGCGGTGTTTAATTAGAAATACTCATCTAGCTCTATTGTTTGCAGGGATAAACATACCATCAACTGAAGAACTAGCAGTTGTAAAACACTTTCTTGCTAACCATGCTGATACAGCCACGTCTGACCTCTCCCAATCTAAGAAGGAAATAAAATGGAAAACAAAAAGAGCAATATGGAGATTTTATGCAAATACGGAGAAGCATTTAAGGCCATCTATATGATGAGCTTTTGGTTATTGTAGATACCCAAGGATTGTACACTTCTATATATTGTTTATAGTCTTTGGTAGATACGTTTAGCTGCAGCGTGTGAATCAACTTTCTCTACCATTAACCATCCCAAAGGCTCTCCATGACATCAAAGAATGGTAAATTTAGTTTTCTTGCCGTTTGGAAGGAAATGCACAGAAAGCATAGACCTAGACACTGTATTAAAGAAATTCAATATGTGTCCATTCAATATGGGACTGAATGGTTTGGATGACTCACCGTAGTGTTTTTACACTCATATGAAATTCTGTAAATGCAGTTTTTTTGCTCATGGGGAGTCTTAAGGCTAGTTTACGAGAAGCAAGTGAAGTAAGCAGGTTACTTACTTTGTTTAAACGCCTATTTGCCTCGTATTATAGAAAATACAAGTGCGGTTCAAGTTGCGGGCCAAGCTGATTTGACAGTCAAGCAAATAGAAATCAGTTCTATTTTCCATCCATCTTACTTTCCATCACTATCAAATTTGTGAACGAATATCTACTTGTCAATACATTTAGCTCATTGGAATACGTGTTGCCATGTTATTTAATTTGTGAGTTAGTAGAAGACTAAACTCTCAAATACCGTTTGCGTGTACTTGCCCATATTGGGCAGCACTAACTATACTATAAGACAAGATAATGCAAGTAACCTGCTCGCTTGACTTAATTACCTACTGGTTGCATGTAAACGAGCCTTTAACATCAGATACCGTACTACATGTTTTTGAAAAGATGAGTTGATAAATATTTATAAATTAACAGTTTGAACATGATGTAACATAATTAAAAGCCATGTTGGTGGAAAGGCAAATTATAGCTGTCAATGAGAAATGGTAGTAAAGGTTTCAGTAATGAAAGGCTGCCCACATGGAGGTGTCCCTTCCCCCCTACTATGGTGCCTTCATTTCGGTGGTGTACTTCAAGAACTTGACGAAAATCTTTATGTGCAAGAATATGCAGACGACTTGGCAATTATGATATCTGGAAAATTTCCCGAATACGATTATTGATCTCATATCCTGCAAATCGTACAGAGATGGTTCGACAAGGACCATAGAATTAATCCCTCTTCTTAAAGGAGTTAACTCTATGGCTCTTGTCGCTCAGTCTCTGTACGAGCTACCGGAACCGGTAATTTTAAAGAGAAGACGCGGGCTAGATGCTTTTTTTGAACCCTTACTCTACACTATACAATTCCACTCTAATCTCCAGGACTGTGAAATATCTGGAAGTCATCTTGAACTCTAAACCAATATGGAAAGTAGTAGAATATAAGCTTTCACGGCCATTATCCAATCTGGTTGTCGAATTTGACTTGACGTTTCGTGGATCATGAATCAAGGATTCTGAAGACTAAGAAAGTCTTTAGAGTCCTTCTGAAGAAATTGACATCATGATCAGCGAAACGTCAAGTCAAATTCGACAACCACGGCAACACCCTGAAAAAATCACTTAATATGGAAAGATTGTAGAGAGAGAGAGAGAGAAAGACAAAAGGCCTTTGGTAAAGCATGGGCGCTGAACTTCAGAATGGCAATGTTATAGTAAGATCAGTTACAACTTATGATTCGGTTGTTTGATAGCCTGCTGTATTCAGCAGAAATTAAGATGGCTGCAAAGACTCGCCTGTTTGGAAGTCACAGGAAAGGGTGGAGGAGAACTGTTAGGGTCCTATCCGATGATGGGCACCACCTTCCTTTCTCCTCTCAGAACTTTTTGAGGTTTTAATCGCCCCAATGGGGATGACTGGAACTCACTTGAGTACACACTAAGGCCTCCCTATATTGTCTGGTTTACAGATGAATCGAGGTATGAGAAAATTGCTGAAGCGGGGATATACGGTGAAAGACTCAGAGTTAAACTTTCTTATTCTCTTGGTAAAGTCACGGCATTCTAAACTGAGATCATTGCTAATTTAGTTGGTGCACAAGAGAATATCCGTAGGAAGTATTTTATCGCCCGCATATTATATGTTAGAGATAGTCAAGCGGCCCTTAAGGCTCTTGCATCAGTTAGGGCCATGTCAAAACAGATTCAAAGCTGTAAGCAAGCTCTCCGTGTACTTGGCTGATCCAACTGGGTCAAACTTCTCTGGGTGCCTGGATTTAGTAACACTGACGGTAACGAACTTGCAGGTGCTCTTACCAGAGGAAGCTCTCAGCGACGACTACTAGGCCCGGAGCTAGCTCTCGGTTACCTTAGATCAAATGCCAAGAATTGAACTCGTTCCCAGTTCTCTGAATTCTGGCCCTCCTACTTAGGATTCCAAGCTCTTCACCTCAGGGCTCTTGCTGAAGCATGCAGAACAAATCTTACCACTAAGCAGGAAAATGTCAGAAACGTGGTAGGTTTTTTGGCTAGACACGTTTCTTTCAGGTATCATCTGCACACTATTGGGATGGTTGATAACCCCGACTGCAGGTTCTATGGGGATGAGGAAGGAAGTTCCATTGATATCCTAACTTCCTGCCTTAATTTTAAGAATTTGATGCATTTGGTTTTCCGGTGGAAATGAGGGATGCCCTTCAGGAAGGACTTTGGCCTTTGGGTTAGAATCCTTTCTGGATGGGGGTATCCCCCGAGTATGGTGACTTTTCGTCGCCCACTAAAAGGTAACTGTTTCCAAGTTATTATTTGTTAGAACCGTTTAATTGTATTTCGTTGAGGACTTCCTATGTGTCTGATAAATTGTATTATTCGTTATGAATGCTTTTTTTCAATTTTAATGAAGTTTTGTTCACTCTGAATTATTATAAAGTTCTTTCTTTATTTTATTATCAGCTACATAAATCTTTCCAATATATTTTTTTAATTATAATTGCATTTTTTTTTCTCTTACTACTCCTCAAATGTATTTCTTTTTGCATGCTTAAATCCCAAAAGTGATTTCTGGCTCTGGCTCGTACGATCTGTAGATTATGAAAACATTTACAATTTCCTGGTTATAGTGCCCAACAGAAGCTTCATTCATTTTACAGCAACTCATCCTAAATTACGAATGTGTCTCTCTAGCGTACTACACAATAGGATATATATTATGATTATGATACATTTGTAGAGTTTCCTTTCCCTGGGCGTTAACATAATTCAACATTATCGCCTGCAAACCCCTCAAGAGGCACCAAAGCATAAAGTGGTAGTTATAAAAGCGTTCGGCCTAGTTACATCCCCGAGGTGGCGTCATGCGGAAAATCCAAGGATCGGATTAGATTAATTTTTAATTAATTGCTCGCAGGGAATCATCACGAAAGTGCTGCCGACTAAATTCCAGTACACCAAAAAGTTAAAAGGACGAGAATTATTTTTACCAATTATCGAAACATAGAATTAAAAAATAAAAGTCAATGTATTACTTACACGATGCTTGTATAACAAGTTATATGTAAGTCATATTTGTTGTTAGATTTTAAATAATTAAAAATAAAATGGGCTGTAAAAATGTACAATGTGTCTTTATAATATTAGTGGAGTCAATAGAGGCTGAAAATATGCATTATTTCGGAATAATTACGGGAAGTTTCGATTTTCCTAAAACCTTTTGATATTACTTTTACATAGCTTAGAATACAAAGTTATAAATATATAATCGTGAGTAAATTGTTTATTAATTATTTAAAGAAAAATAAACTTTTTTTTAACAAAATTATTATAAGTTAAAAAATTTTAAACAATTTAATTCAAATTGAGATATAAGGGGGTTCTCGAGGTCGCTGAAACAGATTATGATGTGAAAAAATGGTAATTCAAAATGGCTGATCCAATATGGCCGACTTCCATCAAGAAGTAAAACAATTCAAAACAATATTCAATTAAAAACACAATTTAAATATTCACATAAAAACTTAAAAATAACCTGAGAAAACGTGATATTGTACATTGTATTACAAGATAATCTGTGACAAAGTGCCCAAACTACTTTTACAATGCTCTGCGGCCACACAATTTACCGAAAAAACATGATTTTTTCAATATTTCGTGAAAAGTATAGATATAGATATAGATATACTCCAAAATGTTTTCATCATCAGGTTTACTTATGTTGAGGCCCTACTATAAACGCATGCTGCATAGATAGGCTAAATATTTTTTTTATAAAAGTTATTAACGTTTATTTGACCCATAATTTCACGAATTTTAGAGCAAAAAATATATAGTTAATTTAATTTTCAAGGTAAATCCCCTTGAAGCATCTTAAAGTACACATTTCAAGCTTTAAAAATCGCACCTACAGAGATATAATAACGCGATTTAAACCAGCGAAATAGGTGGTTAAAGTTAGTTATATATTTATAAAATTTTATCATTTTCTCAAAATTTTGAAATCTTGGAAGTGTACATCTTCAAAAATAAATTTCTGAGATTTTCTCCACTCATCGGATCTTTTTATACATTACTTCAGGTGTAAAATGTGAAAGACCCAAGTTGTTATCTTTAAATTTTTAAATATGGTAGAGCTTTTACCTATTTCATCGCAAATCTCTTTATGTTCCGACTTCATATACAGAGTTTTTCGAAAAGATTGGGACAACGCATAGCTGTAGATACTTGACATCAAAACAAGTCGATTTAACTCAAAAAGTAGTGGTCTAACTCTTTTCGTTTTCAAGATACAGGGTGGCAAAGTAAAAAACTTATATTCGTAATTTGTCTCTATCTTGGACACTATTATACGTATCTACTTCAAAGTTGGTAACGACATGTTTTTTAGGTCGCTAATTACAATGGTGATATTGCCAATGCCATATTTTATAGATGACGCTAGTTATAGGACTTTTACGTGACACTTTAAGCCATAACTTTTTTGAGGTTAGGTTTTGGACATCGTCTTCTACTATAGTCGAAACGCAGTTCAGTTTCCTAAAGAAAAGGTATACTTGTTTAAATGCGATAAAATGCACCGTTTCAGAGAAATACGCGATTTACAACTTTGTCACACACCAGTTCGAAGAAATTCAACACCCCGGGTGTTTTAAAAAGATTGGGACAACGCTTTGCGTAGACTCTTGACATCAAAATAAGTTGATTTAACCCAAAAAGTAGCGGTCTAACTCTTTTCGTTTTCAAGTTACAGAGTGGTGTAGTAAAAAAATTGTTTTCATATTTTGTCTCTATCTTGGAGAATATTATACGTATCTACAACAAACGCTATTGACGACTTCAAGACATCATACTTGACGTACGCCTACTAGATAAGAAAACCGCTTTTAGATATAATTGAATTTCCTCGAACTGGTGTGTTATAAAGTTGTAAATCGCGTATTTCTCTGAAGGGTGCATTTTATCGCGTTTAAACAAGTACACCTTTTCTTTAGGAAACTAAATTGCGTTTCAATTATAGTAGAAGACGATGTCCAAAACCTAACCTCAAAAAAGTTATGGCTTAAAGTGTCACGTAAAAGTCCTGTAACTAAGGCCATCTATAAAATATGGCATCGGCAATATCACCATTGTAATTAGCGACCTGAAAAACATGTCGTTACCAACTTTGAAGTAGATACGTATAATAGTGTCCAAGATAAAGACAAATTACAAATACATTTTTTTTACTTTGCTACCCTGTATCTTGAAAACGAAAAGAGTTAGACCACTACTTTTTGAGTTAAATCGACTTGTTTTGATGTCAAGTATCTACGGCTAAGCGTTGTCCCAATCTTTTCGAAACACCCTGTATGTGCTATTCCTACATACATTCATCTTTATATTTGAAAATATAATAATCCAATAGCTACATGTTTCTTCTTTCATTTAAGCTTTTGTGAGGTCAATTTTATTAATTAGTTCAAAAGTTACAACAAATTTAGTGTAGCGCGTCAGAGGCCGCGCGCGCTTCGCGCGCTGTAATTACTATATCCTTGTTCCATTTTCGTGCGTTAAACAAAAAAATCTGGAGCGTACATTTTCGATCGTACAAAAAAACTTTATGCACATTTTTTATGTGAAATTTCCCGTACTTTCGAATGGCGCAATTACTTTTTGAAAGAAAAAAATATTTTAGGATATATTTGACAAAGACTGGTATTTTGCAACTAATTTGTTTAATAACAAATAACGCTCAAGGACTATTGTTGGTAACTTTTGGTATGTTGTTCCGACATGTTTAGAGATGCATTCTCAAAAGTTATCGCTTCCCGGAATTTTTCCAAAGTGAAAATCTCCATTGACTCCACTATACGGAACATATTCGATAAACAATGAATGGTAAAGTAAGGAAAATTTATTTTAAAAAACTGAATTTCCTAAAAAAAAGATTTGCAAAACATTACGAAATAAAATTTCACCTAGTCATCCAGTTTTTTTTTGCATAAAGGCCGAGGCCATACAGCCAGCCACAAGAGAAATTACAAACCTACATCTAACCTAAATAATAACCAATAAACTACCTGACATACTGTCAGAAACAAAACAAAGGTTGTACATAGGTCACAAACTTCTCGACCAGGGGTCTTTCAGGGCATTTTTCTAACATACAAAATAAGACTAGTCATCCAGTTAATTGGACCTTATTATCTATAATAAGGAAGTAAACTTCTGATAGTAGATCCATGCACGTGCGATTTTAGAGGTTTCGCAAATTATAAAATTTGTTTTGGCTGTTATTTACTTATTTACTTTCCAGAAATGTGGAAAATTGGGCGGTAAGTCTTATATATATACGGAGAATACTCCTTGTTTTAACGATTTACGACCGATACACTTTTTTCCTGTTCTAAACAAAATCTTGGGAAAATTTCCGTACAAATTAAATTATAAGTCTTAAAAGGCTTCATGTTTAATGCACTAAAAAGAGTTACAGCTGATTTTTGGCGAACATTCACAAAGCATGTTAGAAAAGTTGAGATGTGGGATACGGATGTTCGGATTGATACAGCACCTAGTTGAGCCAAGAGTTATAAACGTAGGAGCCAGCAGCGATAATGACAGTTATAGTGAGCGAGTGGTAGCCCATGGTAGTGTTAGTGATTGTGTTGACTAATTCTTTATTTTGGAAAAATATTATTTATCATTAGTTTACAGCATTTTGAGAAACGCATTTATTTTATTTACTTTACATTAGAAAAATGTTATTAATTTTCTATTTAATTTAAAGTTTATTATAATGTGTTTGTTGAGTTTAGCTATTTTGTTTGTGTTTTATGAAGTTTTTACTTTAAAACTTCGTTCTTATTAAAGATATCGTAATGGAGCGCTCCATGCACTGTCAAAAATTTAACATTCATGCTATATCAATATTGAAATTGTACGTACTCCTTCGTTATTTGTTAATTTTTACACCGACCTTATTATCGATCCTAATTAATAATTAAGGTCCAAATAACCGGGCAACTGGATGAAATTTTATAACGTAATTTTTAGTAACCATTTTCTTCAAGGTGGTTCAATTTTTCCCAAAAAATTATTCGTCCCCTTATCTAGCTAGAGAGTTAAAAAATATTGTGATATTAGCAGATACTGACATCAGTTTCGATATCGGTCACTCCCATTATGGGTCACTCTATGCAAGCAACTATTATTCCGTTGCATAGACCGACGAAATTTCAATTTTGTGCAATTTCTGAGAATCTGGACCACTGTACACTATACGTATTACTGTTTTCTTTTTCTTTTTTTTCACGCACGCGATTCTGAACAGTTCTCCCGTATCTCCGACATTCCCAGGAGAGAAGCGCCAGCGAATTATCCACAACCACTCCCTGAATCCCGCAGGGTCAGTGACTGTAGATTCCAGACTCATGTGTCCTAAGCAGAAGGAAGGATCCCAGGATAACTGCCTTCTGCATTTGGCCTGCCAACCATTCGGCTGACTTTTGGCAGGCTGGTATGGCCTTTAATTCCGAGAGCAGCGTAGGCCTCATTCCACCGAGTACACCGATTACACAGCCCCACAAAAAAAAGTGGTCTGTTCAGCGGACCAGTCCAGTGTATCCGTATGTATTTGGACCCGCTGAAACCGAATCCGAAGCCAGAATTGTCAGATTGGCTCATTTTTCACCCCTGACCCCAAAAAACACCCTTTCAAAAAAATGGTCTGTCCGGCGGACCAGACCAGTATATTCTTATGTATTTGGACCTGCTGAAACCGAATCCGAAGTCGTTTTTCACCCCCAACCCCAAAACACACCCCCAAAATAAAAACAAAGTGGTCTGTCCGGCGGACTATAGCAGTGTATCCTTATGTATTTTGATCCGCTGAATCCGGATTCGAAGTTAGAATTGACAGATTGGCTCGTTTTTCACTCCCAACCCCGAAAAACATACCCCCCAAAAAAATGATTTGTCCGACGGACCAGACCAGTGTATTCTTATGTATGTGGACCTGCTGAAACCGAATCCTATGTCAGAATTGTCAGACTGGCTTGTTTTTCACCCCCAACCCCAAAAACACCCTCAAGACAAAAACAAAGTGGTGTGTCCGGCGGACTATACCAGTGTATTTTTCGACGCCGAATCCGTGGTCAAAAAAAAATCTAGAGTGTCAATTTTGTTTTTAGTTAAGAACATCCCTTAAAATGGTGTAAAATTGTAGAAATAATGAAATAACTTAATGAAGTGTGAAAAATGGTAGATGTTTTGTAGTCGAGAATAGAGAATATAAATTTGAGCCACAGTAAGCTATTTCTATAAATTAAACCGAAATCCGCCCTTATGGGGGAGTGAAAATTACCGCTAAAACTCAAAAAACGCAGGTAACATGTACAAAGGCCAAATTTTTGTATCTCTTAGTGCAAAATATTTGACTCTGGTGCGACAACCAGCCATTACTCTCAAAGGGTAGAGACTCAATCCTATGTATAGGGTTAAAACTACCCCCCCTAGGTTTCAAGACGGGAAAAAAGATTCAGGCAGGGGAACAAATATGGAGTAAAATCATTCTAACCACCAATACATGACTAGAGACTACCTTTAAAGGGTAGTAAGAGCTACCCCCATGCTCAAATGTTACATATTAAAATTCGGAAAAGGTCAAATGCTTGTAGCTCATTGTGCCAAATATATAAATCTGGTACGACAACTACCCAATCTTTTTAATAAGGTTGAAAATCACCCCTATTGGGGTTGGGGGTAAAAACTACCCCCACATACGGACGGAAATAGATAGAAGGAAATTTAGTTAATTTAGGTATATAGCTTATATAGATAGAAAAAAATGGTCACTTGGTCACTGAAGAGATAACATCCTAATCTATGACTAAAAAAATAGGAAAAGAAAACCACGGAAAAGATATTTTGAAGATAAGAGAGAAAAATCATAAGAAAAGAAAGTATTTGGATTGTGGTCTAAAGTATGAAATAAATAGGAAAAAGAATTGCTTTACACCGATTAAAAGATAGATGAGTTGATAAATGTTAAGATAAACAGTTGAATAAGCAGATATGGTATAATAAATAAAACACAACTGGTTAATGCTTAATGTATGAATTTACTCTATTTTTATCTACCCTGCCTAAAACTACAAATGCCTGAATTTTCGTTCCAGGATATTAGAAGTAATGAAATCCGTCCGTCTATCGGGGTAGTTTTTACCTCTGCCCCAATAGAGGTAATTTTCAACCTTATTAAGATTAGGTGGCTGTCGTACCAGATTCGTATATTTGGCACGATGAGCTACAAGTATTTGACCCATTCCGGATTTCAATAGCGGCTATATGCATCATTTGATCATGGGGGTAGGTAGCTAAGGGTAGACTCTAGTCATGTGTCGGTGGTTGGAACGAATTCACTCCATATTTGTTCACCCTGCTTAAAACTACAAAAGCCTCAATTTTTTTTTCCAGTTTTGAAACCTATGAGGGGTAGGGGTAGTTTTAATCCTCCATAGGGTTGATTCTCTATCCTTTGAGAGTAATGGCTGGTTGTCGCACCAGTCAAATATTTTGTAATAAGATATACAAAAATTTGGCCTTTGCACATATTATTCACACTCACTTGCGTCTTTTGAGTTTTAGAGGTAGTTTTCACGCCCAATAAGGGCGGATTTCGGTTTAATTTATAGAAATAGCTTACTGTGGCTCGAATTTATATTATCGACTCCCGACTACAAAACATCTACCATTTTTCACACTTCATTAAGAGTTATTACATTATTTCTATGATTTTACATCATTTTAAGGGATGTTTTTGACTAAAAAACAAAACTGACATGATAGATATTTTTTTTTGGACCACGGATTCGGATTCAGTGTCGAAAAATACACCATATCCATATAATTTGGTCCGCTGCACACAACTTTTTTTTTTGTGTGGCTGTGTAATTATTTTTTAAAATATTCAATGGCAATATTTGATCGGGTTAAACAAGATAAATTTTAATACAGTAATACAAGAATTACAGTAGTGATTTCGCTAAAGCAAAATTTATTTCCTCCATTGAAATCGTTTGCAGTTAAGGATTAAATAGGCTTTACAGGCACACAAAGTACAATATAGTTTATTCGAGGTATTAAGGTAAACACGTCTAGCTTAATGTAAATAATAGCTAGTATTGAAACTTAGGGATGCTGTGTGGGCGTTTATAATTATATATTTATCCATGACAAGGGATTGTAGCTATAGAGTAGAAACGATGTAGAAAATAACGAATGGGCCAGTGCTAATCAAGTATGTCAAAAAAATGCATATTATTGCAATGCAGCATTACATTTTTCTACTAGTCATATTTATTATGTAGAGACTTTACATTTTCATCATAGATTACGTTTTGTCAGGTTGCCGTCATAACAAACATTCTTAGCTCTTTCAGTTCGTGGTGCTCCCTGGACTTTTATTAATACTCACAAAGAAATAAATTCAATAATTAAATAAGATTTTTAGAAAAATTGTATTGAATACCTATATAAAAGAATACACTGACTGACTCATCATCAACACACAGCTCAAACCGCTGGGTCTAGAAACTTCAAATTTTGCATAGAGGTTCCTCGAATGGCGTAGGCAACCACTAAGAAGGGATTTTTCGAAATTCCCAAGAGGGTAAAAAAGGGGGTAGAAATTTTAGGCGAACGAAGTCGCGGGCATCAGCTAGTTCAATTTATAAACATAATTCAAAATTACTGAGTACATCGCAACTACTGCAATCTGTCATTGGAATATTCTATTTTATGGGGGAGATACCACAATTGATACATAGGGTTGGAAAGATGCCAAAGTGACATTCATATCTCTGTTATTTTTTTCCAAGATATGTAATGCAACCGGGACAGATTCGTCAGCTTTTTCAACAATTTTATTGGCAATACTTATTTACTTTTGTATAGAATTTTCTGTAGTGATATACATATAAAACATTAAAAATTATCGAAAATTCATTTTGATGAGATTTGAAAAATGTGCCCGAGACGCATAGCCCAGTCGATGAAGGTATTTACCCACAAAATTTTGCAAACTAAGTGAACATTTTTTTAATGAGTTCGTGAAAGTGTATAGAACAATATCCTGAAACGTTTACATTTCGCTCGGATGCAGAACATTAAAAAAAAGTTTCATCCATTTTTTCAAAATTTCCAAATCAAATCAAGCTAGAAAAAAATTAAAAATACAGATGGATAGATCACGCATTTATGAAAAAAAAATGCCTTAACAAAATTTATCGTTAAAGCCATGGTTTTCCCGGAAAAAAATAGTCAACTGTATAGTAACGTATAACTCGAATCGAGATCCATGCGTGCACGCGCTTCAATACGCATGATTGCGACACCGACGCACTGAATTACATGTCACTAAATCCGAATTTGCTCAATCTATATGAGTGTTGGTTCATTTAAAAGATGGAAATTGTAGCTTTCTGATGCTTTTTTGTTTTAAACAATACAAGCAAAGGATGGATGGGAAAAATATACTTATATATATTATCACGCCCGAACTCAATTGTCGCAACAAACAATATAGAAAAAATAAAAGCCCTTCAAAGAAATTCTTTCTTCATTGAGAGCTGTTGAAAAATATGTACACTTCATGATTATTATGGTTTATTACATTGTAGTAACGAGGATTAAAAAAAAAGTACATCTCAAATCATTTTAATTTCCTTGCTTGATGATTTTTTTGATAAATATATTTTAATTTTAATTTTTAATTTTAAATGCCTTATTTATATTAACGTCCTGGCGAAGTTTAGCTAATGCTACTCTACGCTGTAACTTGTCGAGAAATTGACCCATTGCAGACATAAAATATCACTATTTCGAAAAAAATGTATATTTTTTGAATGTTCAAACACAAAATCGTTTAGTTGTATGCATTTTTTCGAAAATATGATCAATCAGGTCATGATAAGAAATTGAGATTTTCACGATCTCATCCTTATAACTCTGAAAATATCTTTGATTGTTTTGAATATAAATTCTGGAACTTTTCCAATACATTAACAAATGTATAAGGAATCCATTGAATATAGCTGAAATGGGGATAGGTGTACCTGTAATAAATACAATACAGTAAAGGCACGTAAAAATTCATGCGAGCGATTCAGCGGCTATGTGTGGCGTCTGTGTATGCATTGATAATTATATATTTTCCCTCCATACTCACTATTGATCCTCCTATTCACTAAGAAAAATGTTTAAAACGTGTAATCAGTAAAAGAAAAAAGCTGTATTTTGCTCGATTGAACAGCTAAGAATTTTTAGAGGTTCCATAGTATGCATTTAACCGTGCGCTGGCCGCGACAAAGTTACTTTACTTTTTTTTTTTTTTTTCAGGAATACCGTGGCTTTAGCGATAAATTTTATTAGTATATTTTTTGTTCAGAAACACGTGGTCTATCCATCTGTATTTTTATTTTTTCTTACCCTGACTTAATTTCAAAATTTTGAAAAAACGGATAAAAAAAATTTTCTTTTCACTTTTTTTGTGTTCTGCATCCGAGCAAAATGTAAACTTCTCAGGATATTATTCTATACATTTTCACGAACTCATTAAAAAGACATTAATTAGTTTGCAAATTTTTGTGGGTTTCACTATAAAATGTTCTCTGTTGTCTTGACTACGCAGTCGAAGGTACTTTTTCAGTCAAATCTCATCAAAATGAACGAATGCGGTTTCTTAAAGGCAACACGCTTTTAATGCTGAATTTTCAGATATATTTATTAGACTATTTCCAGAACGAAGCATAGAACAAGAAACATTTTATTGATATTGATTCAACTGACGTTTTAGCTGTCAAGCCTAGTGCAATTTTCGCTGGATGACATTGTATGTAAAATTTTCACTTGGAATGCAATTTTCGCTGTAAGTTTGTTCTTATTGGTCCAAATTTTCTAAATCTTGCTATTTCATTGGTTCTTATAATGTGAGGGAAATAGTCAGCTATAATATCCCTAGGACACTGATAATGTACGAGATAATTTTATGGAAATCGAAAGCACGTTACTTGGTAATACTATTACCAAGCAACGTGCTTGAGATTTTCATAAAATTATGAGGCATTTGTCAATGTCAGAGGGATATTTGGTCAGAAAATTTTTTGAAAAAATAAAATCAAAAAGTCGCAACACAACAAAACAATTATTTATTTACAGAGAATTGGCGTTGCCAAAACGTGACATTTTTAAATTTATTTGGCAGTTATTATGAAGTTGTCAAAGTTATAGTTATTAAGGTACCAAGGGTGTTATAAGGATAATAACGCACCGAGGTCGGCAGTGTACAATCCCGAGGGCCTCTGGCCCGAGGGAGTGTACGTCGACCGAGGGCGTCATTATCCTATAACACCCGTGGTGCCTTCAACGTTTAATGTCCTGCAAGTCTGTTATTTAATTCGAATTTCTTTTTTTGACATTTACGATTTATTAATTTGACATCTATTAGGTTCAGAATGATTTGATTTAAAAGAGAGTAAAAATCAAAATTGTTTGTAAACGCCGCCGTTACATAGCAACGCATTTTGTTTGTCAATAACGCTATCATAATTTGCTTGTTTTGGATTGTATTATAATTTTATAATGCCCTAGGGCGTTATAGATATTCATAACGCCCTAGGGCGTTATTTTTCATTTAATATATCTCAAAATAGGGTGGTTATTGTAAAATAACAGACTTGTAGGACATTAAATAATTTTACTGTCATAGTGATTGAAAATTTCCTTGGATGGTGTTTTCAGCTATAATATTCCAAGGACGTTGATAATACGAAATAATTTTATCACAGTTTCCGAAAGCACTTACTTGGTAATATCCCGACGCCGGAGGGATATTACCTAAAAGCAACGTGCTTGAGGAAGTTGTGATAAAATTATGAGTTATTTATCAGTGTTCGAGGGGTATTCGCATAGAAAATTTATTGCAATTTATTTTATTTATTTGTTCAAAACTATTTATTAAAAACACAATTATTAAAAGAACAACTTGTAAAATTAAATGTAGATTATGTATTATGTATCATTTGGTGTGTTTTTCTCTATTCTTATATTCATAAAATCGTTATTTGCAGTTCCAAATCGACATTGTCAAAAAATAAATTTTAAATTATTAAACTGTCAAACTGGATGACATAAGTGAAAAGATCCCTAAGGGATCATATCAGTGTAATTTTGTTCTGATTGATTGTTTCAGCACACGTGATTAGAAATGGGCGAATTTAATAGGATTGCTATTTGAGCTAAAAATTTTCACTTATAATATCCCTAGAGCTTAAATTATTTCCGGAAATTTTTTCGAGGTCATGAATATTTTGAAAATTATAATTTTCTTAAAATATTCATGAACGAGGAAAAATTTCCGGATATTAATTTAAGCTCGTGGGATATTCGGTAAGAAAATTTCACACCATTATTTTATAAATATTATGCCAAAATTGAACATTTTTATTACGAATGACACAAATTCATTCATTATAATGAGCCATGGAATAACAACTGGTGGTTAATAAAATACGAAATTTCTTAGTGAAGTAACATACCATTCTCCAAGTTTAGTTACATGAACTTTTTATAAATAACTTAAAAACATATTATATTTCTGTTTTTTATTAACTTTGGTCTACAAAAATTGGTGGAACATCGTTTATTTTTGATAATTATTCTGAAGTACCCACCTACTTCAAGATTAATATGTTTAATAAAATACGAAATTTCTTAGTGAAATAATATACCATTCTCCAAGTTTAGTTACATGAACTTTTTATAAGTAACTTAAAAACATATTATATTTCCGTTTTTTATTTACTTTGATCTACTAAAATTGGTGGAACATCATTTATTTCTGATATTACTTAAATACGAGCACAGGGAATGTATTCATTCTTGTCGCAGAGACAATAATTAACAACTTCTAGGCGGCCATGGAATAATGAAAGGTAACAAGATAGTAATGGCTGCCGCACTTACAGACGTCAATTAAATTAATTTTTACATTCTAATCATAACAAAATTTGATTATCAGCCATAAGAATAAAGTGCATGAGCATATAGCACAAAAATGGCTCCAGGTTCTAAAACATATTAATTTGTGTACTTATAATATCCTCGTGAATATCCTCTTTTGCGTCGCCAAATAAATTTAATTCTAAAAGCACTCCAACTCCCGCGTCTTTACTTTGACATTTTAATTGACAGAAAAATTTCCACTTATTAATTTGACAGAATGTAAAAAATTTCCGGAAATTTTTTGGGTTGCCATGGTAACTTAACAAAAAACAAGCCTATGATTAGTTAAAAAAATGTGGTGTGAAATTTTCAGTGTAATGTTCTTCTGATTGGGTGTTTCCGCACACGTGATTAGAAATGGGCGAATTTAATAGGATTTCTATTTTATCAAAAAATGTTCGTATGTAATATCACTAGTGCTTAAAATTTTATCGAAAATAAATAATTCATTAAATACATCTTCAATATTATGTTTTCTCATTAATTGCCTTCAGACATTTTCTTGTCACTTTTTAGAGTTTACTGACCTTCATTTCATTTCCTCATTAATTTGATATACAGAAATATTTCCAAACCGACTCATATTGTCAAAACAGCAAATCTGAAACAAACGCAGTAGAAACAACGGAGATTCGCTATATTTTAAAATAATCTAGTGACGTTTCTATGGCAACTGGTAAATAAAACGAGTTGAAACCTTAGATATTATAATATATAGACTGGCTTAACACCTTTCAGGCGTTTCTGAGGTGCAATATGACGAGGACCAATAGAGAGAGCACTACATCTTTAATCTACGAGCACTACTTTATTCCCGATGTCCCGCCTATTTATTACTATACACTCATGGTTCCGAGACTGACATATAGAGCGCCAGTTATATTCCATAATAATTGTTCATTGATTCATATTTACGTATTTAATCCTTATTTTTAACTTACGAAGTTTACAAATTATGTTGAGGTTTGCTTCGTTAGGCAAAGTGAATTTTAAATACAACAAATTAAAATATTGCACAGCTTTGATTCAATTAGTTACTTTTTGATAGATTACCGTATGTAGGTAGGTACCTAGGTACATTTTTAGTTTGTTTCCAGAGCGAATGTGTTTACTTGACATTTATAATAAATGATTTGCTTAGCTTTGTAACTACGTTATTGAGCTATTGAAAGCTGTGCTTGACTTGTTCCTGTATTATGAACTAGGTATAGTGCATGTATGTTATTGTTACCTGATTGAAAAGTAGGCAAATTGAAATAGTTACAGATAGGCAAGGGTTATAGCCTATATATTTCAGACAGGCTTCTCTTTGGAACTGACGATTGTTTACTATACCTATATGTGGTGTGTTTGTATTTGCTAGTACATAATACAATATAACAATTTACAAGGTAAGTTAACAATTAGTAATAAGCTAGAGAAGATATTTATAGATAAAATTTAAAAGCGCGAGTTGCCCTATTTGCCGAATATATTTCACGAAACAAAACGTCAAAAAATTACCGCAGTATTTGCCGCTGCAGCGACATAAAAAATTAGAGCGATAAATTTTGCATTGGTGCAATGTTGTGAAAAAACGGGCTCTCATTGGCTATAGCGTTAATGAGTGAAATAATCAACGTAACTCCTTGTCTTTTAGGGGACAATATTTATCCCAACATAACCCAATAAAATTGCCGAGAATCGACGAAAGGTGTGTCTGGTAAAATACGAGGGATTTGACAATTTTAAACAAGTAGATAGATTCAGGTATTTTTTTATGTAGGTACCTTGATAGATAGATATTTAATTCTGCGATTTATTTACATGGGTATAGATATTTTAAAATGACATACTAAAATAAGATAATATATACACTTATATATACACTCAAAGAAATAGTATGGGTAAATTCAACAAAAAAAAAATGGTTAACTAACAATATCGTTAATTTTGTTAAACCAAACTAGATTGATGGTATTTTTAAACAAGAGGTGATTGTCATTTTAATTAATAAAAAGTTGTCGTACAACAAAACAAACATTAACTTAAAAAATAGATGAATAAGACTATTATTTTGTTCGTCTGACTATTATTTTGTTGAGTTCTGTCAAATTAAACTATATAATAGTATATTTTATTTTTAACTATTATCGAATTGTAATTCTAACCCAGTATTAGTTCGCTGTATTATTGTACTTGGTAGGCAAACCAATATTATTGTCATCTTCTAGAAGTTCTAAAAGAATTACCATAAAATTTGCTTGCTTACCACGTAGTCTATTACAGAAATTATTCCCAGATGACGCCACATACAAATCACTGACAATAATCAATCATGCATTATCTTATACCCTTATGAATTTATAGAAAATTAATAACATGATTGCAATGTTCAAAGTCTCTCAGGGATCATCGATATATTTGGATGGATCTTATAAACGATCTCTAATCTTTGGTTTGGGTGGTCTGATGTCTCAATACTGAGATTTTGGCTAACCAAAAAAAACTTCATCATACAATAAAGTGTAGATCAACCTAAAAATTAGTTGGTGAACAAAAAACAAATTCGTTGTACTATTTAATTGTAGACCAAATTGAAAATGGTTAGTGAACATAAAAAAATGTCATTGTACTATTTAATTTGTTACAAGAAGATATGATTTTTAAACTACTCTTTGTTCACGAAAATAAATAAAGTTGTATGACTATTCTTTTCTGATTGATTTAACTATGAAACTAGATAGGCGCGATTTCATATGCTCTTTTTGGTTGAATTTACCCATCATTTTCTTTGAGTGTATGGAAAAATATAATAAACTAACATTAAGTGTATCGGAAAACTAAAAAACAAATTAATTTGTTGGGTTAAAACTATAAATAATTACATTATAAAAACATTACAACACAGGTTAGGAAAAAAATTGTAGAAACAAGCAATTGCTGTAATTTATAGTTTCAAAAGCTCTTCCATTGAATAAAAGCAACCGTCAACCACAAACGTTTTTAGTCTTTGTTGATCTACATAGCCACTTTACTACATAGATATCGAGACAATGTCATATTGCTGCTGCAACATAGATTGCATATTACTCATAAGAATTTTATCCACACGGCTTTGAAACGATACAATTGCCTACCCGTTGAAATTAGAAACTTACCAATGAAACCAACCAACCAATGAAAATCTCCCCCTATTGCTTTGACGAGTTTTATAATGCTTCTTTTCTAAATCAATAAATGTTCAGTTTGTAATATTCCTAGTTTATATTATGTGTAAGTTAATTTATGTATCAACAGTTTCTACCAGTTTGTAATCGTTATGTATCTAATTGACAATGCTAAAAACAATATGTATTGTACATAAGTGTGTATTCAGCAAACAAAGTATTATTATTATTAATATTATTAGCAAACTTGGAAATAAAACTTCCAATAGTTTATAATCACAGTAATATTCAACATACCATATACCACGTTAAAGTAGCCCTAAGTGTTTTACTGTCGTTATGAAACCACTATACCCGTATTAACAATCTACAGACATCTAAACGACGCCTAGTTTCAGTTGGTAATGCACGGGCTTACTATGGTTAAAGCGGATGCGGAAATTCCACACATTTTCAAACGGAAATAGAGATTCAAGGAGTAGCCGCTATACGGTATATTACTTTAATGTTGTTGGAGAAAAATGATAAGATTTTGAGTATTCTTTTAAGAAATATACACTCAAAGAAATAGTATGGGTAAATTCAACAAAAAAAATGGTTAACTAACAATATCGTTAATTTTGTTAAACCAAACTATATTCATGGTATTTTTAAACAAGATGTGATTGTTATTTTAATTAATAAAAGTTGTCGTACAACAAAACAAACATTAACTTAAACAATAGATGAATAAGACTATTATTTTGTTCGTCTGACTATTATTTTGTTGAATTCTGTTAAATTAAACTAGATAATGGTATATTTTATTTTTAACTATTATCGAATTGTAATTCTAACCCAGTATTAGTTCGCTGTACTATTGTACTTGGTAGACAAACCAATATTATTGTCGTCTTCTAGAAGTTCTAAAAGAATTACCATAAAATTTGCTTGCTTACCACGTAGTCTATTACAGAAATTATTCCCAGATGACGCCACATACAAATCACTGACAATAATCAATCATGCATTATCTTACACTCTTATGAATTTATAGAAAATTAATAACATGATTGCAGTGTTCAAATTCTCTCAGGGATCATCGATACATTTGGATGGATCTTATAAACGATCTCTAATCTTTGGTTTGGGTGGTCTGATGTCTCAATACTGAGATTTTGGCTAACCAAAAAAAACTTCATCATACAATAAAGTGTAGATCAACCTAAAAATTAGTTGGTGAACAAAAAAACAAAGTCGTTGTACTATTTTAATTGTAGACCAAATTGAAAATGGTTAGTGAACTTAAAAAAATGTCATTGTACTATTTAATTTGTTACAAGAAGATATGATTATTAAACTACTATTTGTTTACGAAAACAAATAAAGTTGTATGACTATTCTTTACTGATTGATTTAACTATGAAACTAGATAGGCGCGATTTCATATGCTTTTTTTGGTTGAATTTACCTATCATTTTCTTTGAGTGTACAATAAGCTTGTTAAGCACCAAATAACTACTATTTTATGGTCGTATTCATAACAATTAAGGCTTAATTCTAACGAACAAATAAAAAGTTTTATAATCCAATTGGTTTGTTTAAAGGCAGGTAAATTAGTATAATAATGAAAAGAACGAAAAGAAAATATTATGTATCATTCATATCCCTTTGTATTTGAAAGAGATAAAAATTTGATACTAATATTGTACCTTTTTGACGAAATACATGCTTTTAAAGATCATGAAAAATTAACGATACATTTTAATGGTTTCCCCTATACGGGGAGAGTGGAAAAAGTTACTAGAAAGTGTGTTTTTTTTTTCAAACGTCAGAAAAATATGACATTTCTTCACTCATTTCATGACATTAAAGTTTGACTTTTTAGACGGCTGTGTTGCCATTAACAACGGGGGTATTTTTCTGACGCTATGAGCGGCAGAAAAAGTAGTTAGTCCATTCTCACATTGACATTCGCTTGGATGCTCTGCCAATTTTAAAAAACCTCCAGAGCACGAAAGTACTGCCCTAATATAACAATTTTTTCGAGGTTGGCATTCTGGAAAATTGTTACAAAAAAAATATGGCGGATCAAAAATGGCGGCGCACGACTTTTTTTAATAAATTCTATCTCCGTTATTTCTTAACGGATTTTAAAAAATAAAAAAGCAAGTACTCATTTTAAGTACACCTTATAAAAAAAATAGTACTGTCATATAAAGTCATGATATTTTGTAGATTTCTTAGATAAATGAAAATATCGGAATTAATTTATTAAGTTATTTACTTTTAGCGGAAAATCCATTATAGTACATAAAAAACTCTTCAAATATAAGTTGTAAAGAATTTATTGCTGATTTTAAATATTTCCTCACTTTTGCTTTTACTTTAAATAATAATAGTCAAAAACCTTGCGCGTGTCACTTTGCGATCGAAAGAACCTACCACAGTTCAGTAGCTGTTATGGACACTAGCAATTTAAAAGCAGAAGTTCTCAACGTTTCAAGAGAAGTGCTTATTAAATATGCTAAGTTTGAAAATGTTTTCCTTAGTTTGGCGACGAATCATTTCTTAAAGAAAAAGTATGAGAAAAAAATAAACATTATTTATTAGATATTAAATATAGATTAAAAACAATGCTTTGTGAATATAAAATTTTCAGCAATGTCGTATATGAAAGTTCTTGCAGCTGTTAGCCAGACCAACATGTTTTGCTAGTCTTCTGAAAGAATTGTATTTTTACTTAAGCTATTTTGTTTTTACCTAAAATATATTGATCTTACCCGATTCACCCTCGGATATATCAAGTTCCGTATCGTCATCATCATTTATGTCAAATATGGGCATTGGTTCAATATTGGAACATTCAAATTCTGTACATGCACAAGCTTCGGAACAACAGAAAAATTTTTTTTTTTCAACTGCAACTTTTGCTGACGCATTCCTTTTTACAGCCACATTTTATTAAAAACAGTAGGTTTTCAGAGGTAGGTGGCTTTGTAATTGGAACTGCCGCATATAAACTTCCTTCCATTTTTTTCCATCTACGTAGGTCTGGATTGGCAAGTTTCTGAATATTGGTATGACTTAACTTCCATACCCTCGCTATAAAATTTATCCTATATAAGAAACCCATATTAATATATTTACCTAAGATTATGCTGTTCAAGAGCATTAAGCGTAGGTGGCAAATTCTCTCCTTGCTGTCCTTTTATAAAATATAATTTTCATGGTAATTCCTTGACAGAAGTAATCGTTTTAGATTTGTAAAGCATACAAACGAATCTTTCAAAGTCCCAATTCATTTGATCATTTGGTATTTCCTGCGAACCCAGTAAAGAAAACGATTTTAAAATACTGTCATCTTCATTTAAGCCTAAATATATCCTAAAACAAATTTCTTTCCAGTTCCAGTAAATGCATGGAATCCAAGGATAGCTTCTGTAATACCCGGACCTAAAGTAGCGGTGACATGTTTCAGCCAAATCGTTCTTCTTGTTTTTCCATGTCCTGTTAATATATTCGTTTCTTGAGGCAACCCTTTATAATAATTTAATAAAATAATAAGGACGTCTATATCGGAACTGTCTGCAGTTAAACTGATGCTGTTACCGTATTCTTCTCCAATAATTATTGCATGATGCACAAAGTATCAGCTTCCTCATGGTTATTGTCTGCTAGAATTTCAGGGGAATATCAGAAGACTTCGATATGTTTTATTTCCATATGAAACGACTACATTTTCAATATTTTTGTTTGAATTGAAATTATGTTCCATAGCTTCTTGACCAAGATATTTCGTTAACTCATCTTTTGTTTTAATACTCGATAAGAAATCTTTGTATATATATGGAAGGTAAGCTGTTGCCGTGTATTTCTTTTCCTCTTCTCTTCTGGTTGTATCTTGTCTCTTGATTGGTTGTATATGTCCTTCGGTTTGTATCCACTTTTCTGAGGTGGCGTTTTTAAAGCCCGATTTTCTTCTCGCAAATTTGCTTCACTCTATGTATCAGTGCGTTAAGGACGACCTGAGTGCCGAATGATGGTGAATGTTGGCGTATAGGTCTGTCGGTGTGCGTTAGTTGGTTTCCTGTATACCTTGTGTCCTAATCCTCCACTGACCTTCTTAAACACGAGGACGTCCAAAAACGGGAGTTTGCTGTTTTTCCACTTCCATGGTGAATTTGATCTTATGACGTAAGTTGTTTAGGTAGTTTTTGAAATTCTCCAGCTCCTCACGACCATGCTGCCATATAAAATATGGACGACACTTTTATTATGTAGCGATATTGAATTGCGTGTGAATTTGAAATATAAAAGACAATTTAATGCACTTTTTCTTTAAAGGCAGTGAATAAGATTGGAATTTTGTCGATTATTTTATATTATTCAAAATAAATCGAATTAAAAAGTTCTTCGAATGGGAAATGTTGAATTTCTAGGCACAACGCTAGATAGTCGGTTAAGAGGGAGCAATGCGATCAAATCAGAGGGAGCAGGCGGCAATGAGCCAATGTGAAGAGAGATCTTCGTAATAAACAAGTTTTAGCTAAAAACTTTCTTCAATAGAAGTGTAGTATTCATTTACTTACAAGAACATCTTTTTTTCAGTTTAATAACGCCAGCCGTTTGGCTAAAAACTACTTTTTCCCAATCAAGATTTTTAGTACAGTGCTTTTTAATAGATGGTGCCATCTACAGCACTACAATAGGGCATCTGCATCATTACCCAACATAACCTTAAATTTTAAGTTTTTCAAGTTTATTCTCATTTTTAATGTTTGTATACGCATTTTTAGCCGTACTGGCCCCAAGCAAATATTTAAAAATTCACGTAAATAATTTTTCAGTATTGTTGATTAATAAAAATAGACTGCTAATTACATGTTAGATTTCCAACCTACAAAAAGAGTCCTATTTTATTAGCACAAAGTATTTAGAACTTCATAAACATTACACTGAACTAGATTTTAGTTGAAAATACGGGAACCAGGCAGAAATTTTAATAATAGCTACGCAATACTCTTAAATCTTAAGAAACACATATTTTTAAAGTTAGCTGTGACGTCACGTGCAGATGCCCTATAATAGCTACACTGCCTACTCTTAGCGCCACTTCAGTTTTAGCTTCACCGATGAAACTTTGTAATTGGCGTTGTCTCCTCTTAAACTGGGAGATTTTCGCTAATATTTTTATATAGAGATTATTCATCCTGTTATCTAATACAATTTATGAGAAATTACCTTTTAGTAGATTTCCTGAAAATATATTATTTTTTCTACGACTATCGAATAATTCTTTAAATATTGAGTTATTGAATAATTCATTAAAATCAATACGTTTATATAAGTAATGAGTAATATGGTTCATTACTTACGGCCGTGGGTAATAATTCATTACTCAATGGGCTAGGACCAATCATAAGAGTTCATATTCAATACTCAACAGTTTTTGTGTATTAAACATAGTATATATAAAACATGAAAGTGTATACGCCTCCGACGATCGCCTTGTGTGGCGGATATGATCCAATTTCAATAGGAAGTATTCTGTCATATTTTACATTTGTTTCAAATTTGAAATAAAAATTTTGAGCCCAACAGAGGTTACCGTATTTAATAAATATTAGCCATCATCAACGCCCGAATGCAACTTTTATTTACTTCATAATAGTCTTATTAAATATACCTTAATAATGTTTTAAGGTAAAATTCTTCATCTTCATCTTCATATTTTTGTGTGCTTAATAAAAACTTTAGTAACATTTTGCTCTAAAATTGTAATAAAACATAGTTTATATAAAAAATGAGGGTTCACACTCATGTGTGGGCGTACGAAAACCCCCATGCCATAACCGAAACTTCTTTCCAAGAGCAATTTTTGGTTAATATATGTAGGAATTATTGTTAAATTATTGGTCATAATCTTATAGGCACTCTGCCAAGACGCCTTAATAGACAATCCTACTTGCATTTTTTTTTTTCAAGAAGAACAACCTGTGCTGCTTGAAGATGTACCAATTGCGTTAAGGAATCAAATGTGGTACATGCACGATGGAGCTCCTGTTCATTTCAGTGTAATTGTTCGCGATCATTTACACGTGGTTTATTCTAATTGTTGGATAGGTCGCGGAGGACCTCAACAATGGCCAGCAAGATCCCCGATCTCAATAGTTTAGATTTCTTTTCGTGGAGTCATCTTAAAGTCCTGGTTATAAAACTCCCATTAACACATTAAGAGATTTAAGAGAGCGAATAGTTGCCTCGTATGAAGTAATACGGAATACGCCGGGAATATTTGAAAGAGTGCGCAATTCGATACGAAGACGGGCGGAAGCATGCCTATTAAATGAAGGCGGCCATTTCCAACAATTTTTATAAAACAAAATTTATCAATAAATTAGTTTCAATTTTAATTTAATTGTTTTAATCGAGAACTGTGCCTCTGACGAGAAAAAAAAGATATTGTTTTCATGTAGAATTGACCAGGCTAATCAGAAAAAATATCCACATGAAGAAATGTCAGTGGCGTACCACTTTTTTAGTAAGAAATATCAGAGGACATATTTGATGGGACGCCACTGGTGGAGAGATAAAATAACTTTTCTAACTGAAATATGTGGTTTTATATCCTATTAACATATACCAAAATTGAAAATAATATCTGCAGTACTTACTTTCTGAGATATTAAAAAATAACGATTTAAAAAAAAATCAACACCCTGTAGCAAAAAATTTAAGCCGTTGCGAACATATGCTCATATGAACTTTTCTTCATAAAATAACCTGAAAAATTAAATATTAGCATGTCATTAAGGAACACCCTGTATATGCAAATTTATTCTATTCTGAATGGAAAGAAAGTGACTTAACACTTCTGAATTCACTAATTTTAATGACAGCCAACGACCAAAGGTGTTGATCATGATCATGTGCAAGCTATAAAGATATGCATGTCAGCTATAAAGACATGCATGTCTTTATAGCTGTGGTTGAGTATGTAAAATTCTTTTTTCTGAAATCGATCGGGAATGTCTACATTTTCGGCGCGATTTTAGAGCGAAAAATCCACAATTCCAGTATTTTAGTCCGTTGCTAGGAAACTATCAGAAAACAGACCGGAAAAGATCCGTTGCTAAGCAACGATCAACAAAGCCGTGTTATACCACTCCTTTACCACCACTACCAAATACTAATATCCTACTTTGATAATGTTTAAAGAAAAGGGAGAAATTGTTATGGAACTAATCTCGTTGTCAACCTGTATTCTTACAATTGATTATTTTTTATTCTTATTGCCCCATACGCGTGTCTGACATATTTTGAGATTGCATGTCTCCAAAGCCTATTACAATCATATTTAGTCATTATTTATGGATTATTCTATACCTTGCAGTTATTCTGTAATATGTAACAAATACATATTGATGGTATTAATTATATTCCGCTCGAAATTTTCTATATTTGCTATACTGAACATTTTATCATTGAATTATAAATATTTAATTTAAAACATTGTAAAAACCGAGGTAAAAACAATTATTATTTATGTTTTGTTTAAATATATAGTTGATAATACTACATTATGCATAACGACTATGATAGATAATTCATCTGTTAAAAGTAATTTGTTTTGAAAAATTTAGAACTGTTGCTATTAAATATATCCATAACCGCTACTACACCGTCAGATTATTTCGTTTTGGAAAACGACACGCGCAAGGTTTTTGACGTTTAACACAATTATTATTTAAAGTAAATGCAAAAGTGAAGACATATTTAAAATCAGCATTAAATTCTTTATATTTGAAGAGTTTTTCATATACTACAATGGATTTTCCTTTAAAAGTAAATAAGTTATTAAATTAATTCTGATATTTTCATTTATCTAAAAAATGTACAAAATATCATGACTTTATATGACAGCACTATTTTTTTTATAAAAGGTGTGCTTAAAATGAGTACTTGCTTTTTTTGTTCTTTAAAATCCGTTAAGAAATAACGGAGATAGAATTTATTTAAAAAAGTCGTGCGCCGCCATCTTTGATCCGCCATATTTTGTTTTACAACAATTTTCCAGAATGCCAACCTCAAAAAATTTGTTATATCAGAGCAGTACTTTCGTGTTCTGTAGGTTTTTTAAAATTGGCAGAGCATCCAAGCGACACGGGATTTTTGGCTATATGAGAATGGACTAAATATCCATAGCAATGGGTGTTTTATTTAATTCGCCGGCAATGCGATATTAGCCCAATGCGTTTTTCGTGGTGAAATTCGAGATTTTTTATCTTCATTTTTTTTTACAGCTAATCGACGTTTAAAGAAAAAAATACCATGTTTCATTCGGAGTAAAACCCACTTGTGACTCATCTGTAGCTGCCAAATCTACAGACTCGTCACAAAAGTATAACTTTTACTCCTAATAAAATAATATATGGTGTTCCTTAAGTCATGGATAAAACGAAGGGGAATGATAGATGAGTTCATTTCCAACCAAAATAACTACATATGTTGTTATCCCATTTTTTATGGTTCAAAAGTTATTTCAACTTTTGTATCTTTGTCCGCAATCGCCTAGTACGTTTAGTAAGAAAATGGCGCAAAAGGGATGTTTTTTTTTTTTGCTCTTTTTTTTTCTTAAATTGGTTACTGAAGGTTGTACCTTTCCGATAGAAACATTTTTATAAAGTCTAGTTAGCAACTGTCAATTATAATAAAAGATGTTACGATCATTGTTTGGTTCATCAGAAATTATATGAATTTTAAAATTATCCTTGTAGAAAAATAAATTACTACAAAAATATTTCCCGTAATAATAAAAAATAGTGCAATTTATGTAGATTCTAACAAGGTATAATTCATGCACTTTTTACTTACCAATTTTTTTTTTTATTTTCGTTTTTTACAGTAAGGTATGTTTTTATGACAAGCATAACATCTTTTATTATAATTGACAATTGCTAACTAGACTTCATAAAAATGCCTCAATCAGAAAGGTACAAACTTCAGTAGCCTATTTAAGAAAAAAAAAGCAAAAAAAACTTACAGCCTTTTCTACCACTTTCTTACTAAACATACTAGGCGATTTCGGACAAAAATATAAAAATTGATATAACTTTTGAACCATCAAAAATTGGATAACAACATATGTAGTTATTTTGGTTGGAAATGACCTCATCTATCATCCCCCTTCGTTTTATCCATGACTTACTGGACACCGTGTATACTTTTTTTTAATGCCTTATTTATATTAACGTCCTGACGAAGTTTAGCTAATGCTACTCTACCACTTAACCAGGACGGCGAGATGAGTTACGGTCACCCATCCAAGTGTTGGACTCGCCCGGCCGTGTTTAACTTCGCCGATCGAGTCCAGTCACTGAAACCGGACCGTACCTCACCTTTATGTAAGAAATTCCGCGTAAAATTAATATCGAATGCAGCTCTTCTGATAAATATAATGGGAGATACAGCGGTTCTAATGTGGCACAAAAGCGGTTAAAAGTGACTAAAAATTAGAGTATTCTTTAGTTTGCATCAGACGCCTTTTCTTCTTTGTATCGCGCGACAAAGATGCACATAGATGCATAGATTTGAAGTACCCCAAATAACAGAAAGAATGAGTTAAGGAAAAACTTTTTCAAGTCAGATAATTTTGGCAGTCTTAATTTGCCGATTATCAAATATGAGAACGAGTGGAGTGCCGTCGAGCATAACAGAGTGTGAGTGAGTGAGATTAAGAATACAATATTTTTTATATTATTATTTAAATAGGTATTTCCACTCGAAAATATCCCCCAATACAACTTTTATTAGTTTCGTAATAGTGTTTTTGAAAATATCTTATTAACATTTTAAAATAAAATTGATGTATCACCTAACCGTAGTTAGTTCACTCAAACCTGAGGATAAAGTGAATATTACAGTTTCGATATCACGCACATCTAAGACGCTGGCAGAGAAACCGGCGCGACATTGATAGTCTAAGACTGAGGGTCTTAAAAACCAAGCCCCAAAAATAGGGCTGAGGTGTGAAATGACAGAATTTCACACCCGTGTAGCCTCGTCGCTGTACCAACTCTTATGAAAAATGACGTAACGTATAATAAAGACAAAAGAACAACACAAAAGAAAACGTGACAAGAAAATTAAGCAAAGTCTTAACTACACCAGTAGAACTAAAGAAAATTATCTCAACCCTATCTAACCTAAAAGCTCCCGGTCCCAATAACATCCTCCTTAAGAACTTGCCTAAGGAAGCATTTGTTCAACTTTCCCATATCCTAAATGCGGTGTTAAAACTGCAATATTTCCCTGCATCATGGAAACTGGCGATTCCTGTTCTAAAGCCAAATAAGCCGCCGCATGATACGAGCAGCTACCGATCCATATGTTTACTAAACACCATGGGGAAGGTGGCTGAGAGAGTTGTACCGCAACGGCTACCGAGCAAAAAAATAGCCAAACACTGCCAATTACCAGTACACCAGTTTGGTTTTAGATCAGGTCACAGTACGTCGCTGTCGCTATTTAGTGCAGGACCTCATTGGCTCGTACAACGAGAAGCAGTGCACTGTTATATTTCTCTTGGACACTGAACATGCCTTCGGGGTAAAAAAAAATTTTGAGGCCTTAGGTTCTTGTATACACGCTAAATTACAATTTAATTTTTTTCACCATCTTTAATAATGAGGTGGCTAATGGGGGTGGATAATGTCAAAAAAATTTTTGAGACCTTAACTTCTTTTATATATACTAAATACTAATTTTACGGACTCTTATTGCTTGATTTACCTATTTACCCCCATTTACCGCAATTTATCCTCCAACCTTTCAACGAAATAACATCAAAATATAATCTAGTTCCAGATCTCGTTAAAGTACATACGTGTACCAAATTTCAAGTTAATATCTTAAACGGTTCCAGAGTAAATGTGCGCACAGAAAAAGTTACAGACAGACCGACAGACAGACAGAATTTTTTTCTTAAACTTAAAATATCGACGTTTCATGACATTCTAAAAAAAAATTTCAAAAAAATTTTTCTCACGTTACTATACTTCCACTAGATGTGGAAGTAATTGTCGTCATTATAACATTATTGGAAAGTTAAAAATGTGTAGCAGTTGGTGACCTCACGTAGAATAACTTTTGCCTGATAAGCTTTATTAAATTTTTCCCTTTAATAAATACATTTTTGTTCTCTAAATGATTTTTAAAATATAAAATATACTTGTAACTTTTCGAGTGCTTCGTATATCCCCTCGTATAACACTATTGGATAATTCCAATAGTGTTTTTGCCTAAGCAGATGTTTTTATCAAGAATAACTTTTTGTCAAAAAATCACAAATAAAAAATGTTCTCTCTTATAAAATTAATCCGAGAATATACAATAAAACAAGCTAAAAACGTACTCTTCGCCTGTTCACTGAACTTTTTATATAATTGTTAAACATTCTATAGGATACTCTTCGCAGTTTTTTGTAAATAATGTTAGATTTAGACATTTTTAATTTTATAGTACGAACTTAGTTGGTAAAAGACTCAGTGTAAAATAAAGTAAAAATGAAAAAAAACATACCATTCCATTTGGGTTTCGAACTCGGGATCCTTGGATTCCGAGTCAATTTCAATTAAAAGCGTAAGAAGTACACCACCACCTTACACGTAGAAAAATGTAAATTTTTACATTATAAGACACGAGCTAAAATCATATTTTCACGGTTGTATATTACATTATGAAACGTGTATTTGTAAAATATATAAATATTTAGATATTAAAATGAAATATCATACCACTAGATTTCTATTCAATTACAAAAACATAAAAATCAAAAAATTTTTCTTTCTTGAGTTATCGTGCTTACAAGAAACGTGACGGACGGACGGACAGACGGACGGACGGACGGACGGAGGGACGGACGGACGGACATTTTGAAAGTTGTTCAGAATTCGTTCACTAACACAATGATATGAAAATTTTTTGTCTGCGAGCGATATTTACAGTTTTAGGAATGTGCCGATCAAATACAATATACTCTTCGTTATCGTATTTGCGAAGAATATAATAACTAAGCATATGAAATTTTATGTTGACAACTGATTACATTTTTTCTTCGAACATTTCCACTGTAGTTGTTAAATTGTATTTCTCCATAAATATTCATTTAAATACTCTAATAGCCCTGAATAATTTATGTGGCGAATGACAAAATTACCATCACAAATTTACTGTTGTAGTAAGTGAGAGGCGAATAAATGAATGACATTAATCAATCATCGCTGAATGAAAAATCAATTTTAGACATCGTATTTTAATCACGTCCATTGATTATTAATTCAATATTTTCTTTGTGCTTACAATTTATTTATTTATTTATTTATTAGATGATCTATAAATATATAAGTATACATTACTGATAAACTAATAATAACAAGAAATTGAAATGAAATGAGAATACTTTTGTTATTTTTCTTTAAATTCCGTCAGGATAGTCCACTGCGAATTGACGAAAAAGGTTTGTTATTTCAGATTAACTCCTAGTTACGTCAATTACAATATCTTTTGAGAGATTGATCAATATACAGTGTCCCATATGTAATGGTACATAGAGCAATGGCAGATTCCTTACGTAAAAATATTATAATATTATAATTAAACTTACCTTAGTCCAAAAGTTGATACTAACAGAGATACAGGGTGTCAAATTAAAATTTTTGTTTTGGTTTTTATTTAAATAATCTCTTTGACAAAATTTGGTAACTGGGTATTTTTTGAGGCGAGGGATTCAAATCTATTCCTACTTTTGCTGTTATTTGTAGAGGGCGCCTTCTACGGTAGTTTGCGTGTCGTTTATATATCATATTTTTGGAGAATTTTTTTTTAAAATAAATATTCCCCTTTTCATGTCTTATCTTAGGTATATCTTCTAAATGTCATTATTTGGTTTTAAAGTATTCAATGCAACCAATTAATAGTGAAGCGAAAGTATAAAATTAATTTTTTTTTTTTCAGATTTGTTAAATTTAATACATTCCAACATTAGCAAAAATTACGAAGAACAATGATTTTCAAATAAATAAACTTAAAATTTGAGAAACAGTTATTACTTAAATACAAATTTCATTTAAAAAATAAATAAATAAATAACAATAATAATAAAAAGAGATCTGTGTTCGGTAACAAATGTTCAAAGTGACTTCCGTTTACTCAATACATTTGACGATGCGTTTATTAAACGACCGCCTTATTTTAAATAATAAGTGTTCGTTCTGATATTATTCGATTGCATTTCTAATTCTCTGCAATAATTCTTCTCGATTATTTATTGCGTCTTGATACACAAGATATTTCATGTACCCCTATACGCAAAAATTCAACGTATTAAAATCGGGACTCCTGCAGGTCAAGGCATATTGCTCCCACGACCATCCAACGATCAATAAAATTTGTATTTAGGTAGTTCCTGACCGATATAAAAAAATGTGGTGGAGCTCCATCTTGCATAAAAAACATATTTTATCTTAAATATAATGGTACATCATCCAAGAACTCGCCTAGCCGAGTTTGTAGAAAAGTATAATGCACCGTTTAAATTAGGTGGTAACTCATTACGGTCCAAAAATATATAATTATAAATAATTCCACACCAAATTTTTTAAATTTATGTTGGAAGTGGCGTTCGGCTACTAAGTGCGGATTTTCTATGTCCCATTTATGTTCGTTTCTATGGTTAAATACACCTCTACGTGTGAAGGTGGCTTCGTCCGTAAACAACACTTTATTTAAAAACATTCGATCTCTGTTTTCCTATGCACGACAGAAACGAGCAAACTGTAATCTGGCTGGAAGATCGGCCTCCAGCAGATTTTGAACAGGCGTAAAATGGTACGGATAAACCTTTTCTTGATGAAAAATCCTTAATATCGATTACTCCAGTAGCAGCAGCTGTACTCCTCATACTTATTTCTGGATTTTCTGCAACACGAACTAAGATTTCCTCCTCCTGTTCTACAGTAATACTTTTCGGGCGTCCCACGGTATCTCCTTTGGGACTACTGAAAATATTATGAAATAACTTAAAATCTGGCTGCTTCCTATTTGGATAAATTTCCAAATGTCGACGATGAGCTCTGCGTCCATTAAAATTTTCTTACGCGTATACGCAAAACAATCTCATATAACTTCGCTTGGAAATAAATTATGCCTTGGCATTTTAAACTTAATTTTGTTAGATATTTTTTAACAACACACAAAATGCTGACAAACAATAAGTAGGTTTAACAGATATTAATTTTGAAAGTGTCTCTTATTGTTTCTGTTTTAGTCAAAGCTTACTTTGAAAAATTATACATCCCCAAATCATAATTTAAATTGGTTTCATTGAATACTTTAATACCAAATATCTCGAAAACGATTACTCATAGCGACATTTAGAAGAAATACCTTTTTTACGTAAAAAGGGCAGGAAGATAGGAGTATTTATTTTTAAAAAAATTCTCCAAAAATATATGACATATAAGCGACACGCAAACTGCCGTGGGTGGCGCCCTCCACAAATAACAGCAAAAGTAGGGGTAGATTTGAATCCCTCACCTCAAAAAATCCCTAATCACCAAATTTTGTTAAAATATTTCCATTTTTAAAGAAATTATTTAAAAGAAACCAAAACAAAAATTTAAATTTGACATCCTGTGTCTTTGTTAATATCAAATTTAGTTAAATCGTAATATTTTTACATGAGGAATCTGTCATTGCTTTATGTACCATTACTTATAGGACACAGCTTGGTTGTGTTACGCGAAAATTCAGGGTATTTTTTGGAATGCTGATTTCTTCTCTTTCTGCATCTGTAATATAATCTTGATCAGTTTGCCGATTAAGCTTATAAAAACCCCTAAAAAGTTCCTCGAGTAAAGTGAGTGGATCACTATATTATGTAATCCCTCAGGTATCTCTTACACATTCTAAAATTTTGCCTGAAATTATCGTGAACGTGTATAAAATACCTAAGTAAAAGTAGAACTAACCATCTTTTTGTTTTACTGTTAAAAATAGATATGTACTCATTTAATCAATATAGTTGTTTTATTTATCCCTCTTCGTCAATAAAATTAATCCCAGCAATACACTCCAAATACTCAATTAAATGGCTAAATGGTCTAAATATCTTATTTAATTGGTCAAATGAATTGAACAGACGGCATTGAAAACTACATGGTTACGAGAATATAATTTATTGCTTATCTTTCAATTAAGCCCAATTTTATCAATGTCTGAATTAATATTGAGAACCATTTAATTTTGATTGCACCAGAATAGTATCTGCTGACAAATACCCAATTATTGTAAACTTTTCAATATTGAAGATGTATTAAGGTACATAGGTCGACAAGTGTTAAAAATAAATATGTACTAATTTAATCAATATAGTTGTTTTATTTATCCCTCTTCGTCAATAAAATTAATCCCAGCAATACACTCAAAATACTCAATTAAACGGCTTAAATGGTCTAAACATCTTATTTAATTGGTCAAATGAATTGAACAGACGGCATTGAAAACTACATGGTTACAAGAATATAATTTATTGCTCATCTTTCAATTAAGCCCAATTTTATCAATGTCTGAATTAATATTGAGAACAATTTAATTTTGATTGCACCAGAATAGTATCTGCTGACAAATACCCAATTATTGTAAACTTTTCAATATTGAAGATGTGCACAGGTCGACAAGTGGTATAGTGAAGAAGGACTTTCCAAAAATCCTCACATAACTACAGTTGTCACCTTTACACGAAAAAGAGCCTTGGAACGCCTAAAACCTCCGAGGCTAACTGAAGTGGAAATTCCATTTGCCAGCAAGGGTAAATATCTAGGAGTCATTTTCGACCAAAAGTTGACATGAGATTTCCACGTCCAAAAAGTCACGCAGAAAGCAACCATTGACCTAGAAAGGTGCAGGCAGATGTGTGGGAAAAACTAGGGGTTCTAAACTCCAAGATGACGCTATGGTTATGTACTAGGGTTGTAAGACCCATGGTAACCTGGATCGTTAGTATGGTGGACCAAGACACTGAAACTGGGAGTAATAAGGCTATTAAGTGGCGTACAAAGGCTTGCTGGTCTTTGTGTCAATGAGGCCTTGAAAACTGCTCCCATGGCTGCATTGCAAGTACTTTTAGACCTGGCACCACCATATTTATTCAAAGGGAAACTCGTTCGGTATACAGGTTAATTCAAGACACAACGCTCACAAGGCAACAACACGGAACAGAGCACCAAGAGTTATACTCGGAGCTGAAGGCAGATTCCATTCTGGGAATGTTCAAAGACACTATGGACACAAAGTACAACTTCTATAGAAAGTTTCAAATCAACATACCAAACAAAGAGAACTGGAAAAATGGTCCTCTAATATCGACACAAACGGTCTGGTATACGGACGGCTCCAAGACAGAACAGGGAGTTGGGGCTGGAATTTACTGTATAAGGTCGAAAACGAAAATCTCGATAAGTCTAGGAATACATGCCACAGTATTTCAGGCTGAAATGGCCGCTTTACAGTGGCATGCAAAGGAAATGATGAGGCAAGGAACTGTTAACGAGTCAATTGCCATTTTTTGCATACGTGGCTAAGCCATGCATGCGAATATTCATTAATTAGTGGGTACAAAATAAACCTCTAGAGTAGTGGAAGAGTTTCCCATGATAGAGACAGGCCAAAAAGTTAATTAAAGAACAATCGGTCCAATTCACGGAAAACCTACTACGAAGAGGAAACCTCAGTACAAGTGCTCTGTCATTGCGAAGGCCTAGCCAGACTGAGATTCCAACTAATTGGCGAGGCAAAACCAAGAGCAGATAGTTATATCAAGGAGTCCTTATCAAGGCTATGAAACATGATAAAACAGACAAAGCTGGATAAGAAGCTCTAAGTAAAATTAGATGAGGAGTGCCAAAGTAGATCCACAGGACTCGCGGTGGCCAAGGCCAATCAGCCAGTTCCTTTTCAAATCTACAATCTAAAAGGTACACAAGAATAGTGGTGATCATTGATACATATGAAGCGTGTAAACGATGATCTTCTTTAAACTTATTATTATTTCTTATATTCCAGTTTTAAAAAACAAAAAAAAAAATTAATGATGATTTTAGAGTTCTAAGATAAAATATACGTTGAAAATCTAAATTTCTTTAAAATTTGGAAACATTTTCCTTCATTTCCAGTTAAACTGGCAGAATATTCATTCTGGGAATGGTTTTCTGATTGATTTGATTGATTTATCAGCGTGCGGTAGGCATTGCTGCCACTCCCAGGTATACAGCTGGGCCTGCTACGTCCATTCTGGGTTGGACTAAGGCCATGCTTGTTGCCAGCAGCGAGAGCCACATGGCGCATGTTAAAAGAATGTGGGATGGGAGGTGTAGGTATTGTGTGAGATGCATTACCGCATTGTGTCATGAGGGAGCGTTTAAGCTCCCTTTTTTGTGTTTTTGGTTCTGGACTTCTGCCTATTCTGAATTTTCTTGTGGTAGAGTACATATCGTTGCGATTTCTTTGTGGTGTTTATTTTTTGATCCTGATCCTGTCAGTTGTTGTTCTCCGCTGTAGCATGTCCTGTCTTTGGTTTTGTTGATGTTCGGTGCTAGCGCTTTCTTCAGTAGATGTGCTGGGTCCTTTCCTTGAGTATGTCCCCAGTACTTCATTGGGTACATTTCTATTCTTTTTAATTGTCTTTCCTCCTAATAGTCTTGATGTTTTATGTCGCTGTTTTCGTCTTGTTGTTTTTGCGAGTAGTTGGACGATGTCCCTTTCTGCTCTTCTCAAAAACTTCTTCTGTTGGCTTTTGTTGTTGCCACGTTTTTTTGACTCCATATGTCATCGTTGGACGTTTGACTACTATGTACATATATTTGGTAAAGTCCCATGATAGTTTATTTTTCTCAGTGTACAGTATGATTGCCCTTATGACTCTGTATGCCGTTTTGATTCTCTCCTTTATCGTTTCTCTCCGTTTCAGTTGGTTGGTCAGGTCTGTTTCTAGGTACTTCGGCTTGTTCGTTGTTCTTAGGGAGTATTCTCTTCTCTATTCTCGTCCAATTCTCTTTTGTTGACAGGTCCCGCTCCATTATTAGGCTTTTCTTGAAGCTTGTTTTCAGTCCAGATGTGTCCTGCGGCAAATTTTGAGCTGTTTGCATTTGTTATTTTTTTCCTCCTATCGGGCTCATAGCTGACCTGTCAGTTGCTTTTCGATTTTTTCGTAGTATTTCTCCTGGGAGTCTTCGTGATGCAGTAGAGAGCTCTGTGGTGTATTGTTGTTTCTTTTACGTTCTGTCTCCTCCTTTATTTCCAATTTTCCTCATAGAATTTTGAGGTCTGTATTGACTTCTGCTGTCCTTTTTGCTTTAACGTATTTGATCCTTTTTCTTATCTCTCTACCTACTAGACAGGTTTGTTTTTTGCTCACCGTGTTTGTTATTGTTAAGTCAGACACGTGTCCATTTTCGTAAACCATGTGTGGTACTCTACCCATGTGTGGGGTAGAGTTTTTCCAATAATGCTTTTGTCTTCCTCCATCTGGTAGTCTTTTTTTATATATGCGTTGAAGTCTCCTAATATTATAATGGGCATTTTTCTTTTTTCGTTTGAGAGAAAATTGTATCACATGAATTTCCATTATGCATTTATGCGATGTAAAAAATTCAGTTTTGGTGCTAATAGAAAGTCACTGACCAGTAAATAGTAAAGAAAAAATTAAATATTATTAGGAAATTATTGACCTGAAAGAAAATGTGTTTATTTAATACAAGTTAAAAATATAGATTGATCCCTTGGTTCTTGATCGAGTTTCTGCAGGTATACGATGTTGAATCCACTTGAGTGTCGAGGGTTGGATTGCACTATTTTATGGATGCACGTGTTCACTTACTGATAGCTTTATTAAATAACCCTGTATTAGTGATTTTCAGATATTAATTCTGTTTCAACTGTTATTTTCTTTTCCTTTCTTGTCGGGCTCATGGGTGACCTGTCCTTTTTAACGTTTTTCTTGCTGAAATTTTTATTTTTGCGCCCATTAATGTCCATTCTACTTCTTCTGTCAGTGTGGGGAGGTATTGTTTCTTGGAAAAATTATTATTATTATTATATCGTGTGTAATTCTATTGAGTAGCTGAAAGAAATTCGGTCCTGGCTATTGATTATTATTTGTAATGTTGACCTAATAGTACGCCTCTTGTTATATTATTAGTCTGTTTTGTATATTTTTGCTGGAAGAAAGTTAAGTATTATAATGTTTTTAATTTTTTACCGACCCTTATTTATTAGAATCCGCCAGAATTTATTTGTCTAAGAACTATCGAGTGTTCAAAATATAGATAAGGTTTAGTTAAGTGGTCTGGGAATGGTTTTCTGCATACAAAATGTTTAAATATATATTTTCAATGTGAAAAATCTAGTAATTATTACTTGCTACAAATCCATTTTCTTTTACAACTTTGATCTTTCTGTCTGGCTTACTGACATCGCATACGTTTTGACAGCTTATTTTACTTATTTTTTAGCATAAAAGTTATACGTATACAAATGCTTTGTATGGTGACAAAAAGCCACCTAACTTCCGGACTATTACGGAGTTGTATATTTTGGATTTATATTAGTGACAACGCCATTTCAAGAAATCTGAAACGTCCGATTTTTGAGAAAACATACCTTATAGTTGGACATTTCTGGAAGGGCGTATTTTGGAAACTAGGACTAGGACATTAATTGTTTTCACTATTCACTTCTTTTCTCTTAGAGCTACTTTTCGTGTGTAATTCAATGGGATTGAACAATGTCTGTGACTTTTTGCACATTTTCAAAAAATTCACTGTTCCCGAACTCAAGGTCTTTGGTTTAAGCAAAAACATTCAGTCCTGAACTATTTCCCTACACTTCTTAAGTTGACTACATGTTGACTGGACTATAAGGGATATTAAGTTATTTTTCATCATTATCGTGCTAAATAGACCTTCCCATTCAGTATCATAATTTCATACGGGTTACAAACAGTGTTGTTATTTCCGACCAAATAATTATCAAAAGGCTGCATGAAAGACGTTTGCGTGTCCTATTAATCGAAACCTGAGAATCATGTTACACGAGAGCACGGGCGCAACAACCAATAATTGGGAGACTTCCAGTAGTGTTTGTTATGACTTCAGACAGATAAGGCAGGGTGAATGATGAAGAATCTCGTATACAAAAGGGATTTTGGGTGAGGTGGTGTCACCATATAGCGAGTTAGTGTCTCTAATGTCTCTAATAGAACGAACGATTTAGTAAATAGAGTTGATATAAATGGAGGTACCTAAATGCGTCGGAAATTTAATATGTCTTTTGAAAACTATATAGAAATTATGATATTTACACAGCATTAACGCTACTATTGGATACACATTTATCTTTATTTGTGGGACTATTTTAAGAAATTTTGCACCTTGGAGCAGCGGCGCGGCGGATCTAGAATAAATTACAGTTTATTCGAAAAATTGGTTTCGTCGAACGATTTTTTTATGCAATTTCAACAAATATTTAAACATTCAAAGTACTAATAGCCAATAAATGCAGTTTGCTCATTTACTGTTCGGATTTATAACTAACTAGTAACAAACTATTACAATTTAATTGTTTTACAAGCATCTAAGTATTCCTTAAACCTATAGTTATTGTGCCCTTTACTTGGTATATAGGGTATTTCACTTTCATATAAAACAATTGCAGAATAACGTTGAAACAAAAACATATTGAAAATACTTTTAATTTAATAGAAAACATTTGTTTTCAAAAACTAAATGCTGAAACATTATTGGCCATATGGCAGCGCTATCTGCAAATGAACTTTTCTAAACCATTTCTTTTTGCCAAAATAAACGACAGGGGGGATTCTCGGACATATTTCCGAATCCATTTTTCTGCATGGACTTTTTTCCGAAAAATTCCGAAATGTAATTATTCCGAATCCTATTTTTCCGAATAATATTTATTCCGAATCCATTTTTCCGAATAGCACATATTCCGAAAATTAAATATACATGTATATCTTAAGAATTGTTCGATGACATATCTCCATAGCAAAAAAACGAATAACCTAAGTGAAGGGTGGCATAATAGATTCCGAATTGTCGTCGGAAAACAGCACTCCGACTTGTATTGTGCTATCATAGAAATTCAAAAAGAGCAGACAGATACGGAGCTTATGATGACGGAACTTCGCTAAGGACGCAAAGTAAAAGCAGCGCCGAAGAAAAAATGGAAAGACTTGCAAGATAGATTGAAAAGAGTGACTGAGATGTACCAGGAGCCTAGGGATGAAAGGAGAGAATTGGAATATTTGAGATCTATAGCGCATAACATTTCGATTTGATAAAAATTGTACATTGTAATTTAAATTCTAAATTATAATCTATGTATTTAAATCTATGTATTTACATTCGGAAGTTTTTCCGTCGGAAAAATGAATGTCGGAAAAAATGGCCGGTTTTCGGCCCTTTTTATTTTTGATCAAAGAATATCGAAACATTTTTTTTATCACATATATTCAATATCTACTCGATTCCACCCCAAACGGAACTCCCCTCAACCCTCCCCCTCAATGTATCTCCCTTAAATTATTAAAGTACCAGTTTATATTAGTACACATGCTTAGATGTTTTGAACTTGAAAATCATATTTCCTTTGAACAAACTGCGCCCTAAGCTCCCCCTACTACTATACAACACCCCAACACCCCCAACCCTCAACGACAAGCCTCTCGCTCCACTAACATAAACCTTTATACTGCTACCAGGTCTAAAATAGTTTTAAAAGGATTTTTTATTTACATTATTAATAAAATGTCAATTCCTCTTACCCCCCCAACACCCTCTCTTCCGAACTATTCCCAAAAGTAACACAAATAGTTAATAAGCTTTAAGTTCTGAAAAAGTCAGACAAAAGTATATATAATATAAACTCTAAACCAACAGCCAAAAAACAAAAAAAAATTCTAACCTAAAGCTCTCTACACAACAGAAGGGCCGAGGGGTCAACCGCGAAGGAAATCTGGTGTACATCTAGAAGGAAGTCCGAGGAAGTCCCAAGGAAGTCCGGGGAAGTCCGAGGAAGTCCCGAGGAAGTCCCGGGAAGTCCGAGGAAGTCCCGGGAAGTCCGAGGAAGTCCGGGGAAGTCCGGGGAAGTCCGAGGAAATCCCAAGAAATCTTAGGAAATCCGAGGAAGTCCGAGGAAATCTCAGGAAATCTTGCTTTCAGTAATTTTTTGTTCTCTCCAAAACTATGGGCTTTAGACATGTTATATAAGGTTTCTTTGTTTGTCTAGTTGTTCCCCAGTTGCTTTTAGTATTTATGTTAAGTTTCTTTAAATTTTTAATATTTATATACAGTGTGGCCCATTTCAAGTGGAAACACCTTCGTAACTCAGTTATTGGCCAATTTCAACCAAATTTGGATCGGTATCAAAGATCTTTAATATTTCTTTTTCAGTAAAACAAAACTTATTTCAGTCAGTGGCGTGTATTTTTATTAAGAAGAAAAGGGTCGATTTTTCGAGAAATCATATTAGGCATTTTTTGTTTTGTTGAAAAACTAATGCAATATTATTGATCAGCATAATTATTATGATAATAATTATTATTATAGATGCGTAATTAAATTTTGGCAAAAAAATACATTCTATTCCTGTATAGAATAATAATATAATATTTTTTTTATGTAATTTTTCATAAAAATACATAATTTTGGCTCATAAAAGTAGAGACAAAATTTACAGAAAATTTTATGCTCTACAACTTTACTCTCTTGATATTTTTCACCAAAATCTCGACCAAAATGCACAATTTTTCCTCAAAATAGATAAAAAGGCGAAAAAAACGCTAAAATTCATATATATGTATATACTTCTTTTTTAGAAGGGCGGGGGGTGAAAATCATGTTCAGACAACCCAAATACTTCACTGTTTACAAGTCTCATAACTGTGGAAATATTTTCCATAAAACAACGATTTTTTGACTAATTTGAAGGGATTAAATAAGTGGTAGGTAAAGTGGAGCAAGTGCACACCGGTTTTTGGACAGTTGACATTATTTGTTGACAATTGTGGGATTTTTGTTTTATCATATAGTTTTCAAATTTTGAGTATTTCTTTGTTGGTACATTGGGCGAACAAATCTATAAATAAATAAACCCTAATCAATGGCTAACGCACTACAACCACACTTTAAAAAAAAGTGACAGGAGGGCGCACTTACCCCGAATTTAGGGGCAAGTGCGTATTTGACTGTTAAAGAATCATGAAATCTACTGAAATTGTTAGGAGGCAAGATCGTTTTAATTACAATTTTTACTATTTTTTGCACTTTGCAGATTTGAAATTAATTGGTTTGTTCAAAAGTTACAATCTATATTGTACGAGGAATCGAGAGAAAAGTTCAAAACATTAAAAAAATATTTCATTAAACATTCTCAATAAACTGAAAATATTATATACATTTCAAATAACAGAAACATAAAGTCCATAATATATTCTCATGTGATTAAGTAAGGTTAATGTTAAATTTATGGAAGTCAAAGTCGAAAGTCCAAGCATCTCCAGGACGATCTAATTTTGGATCAGACAAAACCTTAATAATATCTATGTTAGTTATATTATCTACATCTTCCAATTCTGGCCAAAAAAGTTTGCCGTGATTACGTTTTGTGAATTTTACGGTCCATTCATCGTTATTAATTTTGTTGGTAACCTGAAAATGATAAAAGTCAGTAAGACATTGATACTTAAATAGTTAAATGAAGCCTGTCCTACATGATGTCGTGTTGTTTTCTTGGTGCTATATTTGACAATTATCCATTTGTCTATGTATGTTCCTGTGCTTGATTGTTCTTGATTTTCATCTTCAACTTCATTAAGATCGCTTTCAGCGTCCATGTCATCATCAGTGTCAACGTAAGAAAGTTCTTCTTCATCATTTGATGAACTAGCCGGTGGCGTCATGGGTTTCTTAGTCTGTCTTGGTTTTTTTAAGTTCTCTTCTTCTTTGAATCTCTCTTCATCTTATTCAAAGCTTTTTCCTTCTTCTTTGAAGCTTTCTCTTTCTCTATTGCTTACATTCTGGCCACAGCTTCCGGTGACGTAATGACTTCAGCACCAGGAGCAATTCTTGTTTTTTTTTTAGCTAGGGGTTGTTTTGTTTGCCTAATTGTCTGCAGAAGATCTTCAAAGGATACTTGCAGAGAGTAAGAAGTTGATGGAACAGGATTAGGTGGTTGTTCATTTAAATCTTCTAGCAGTTGTCCAGCTTGTGCATTTGGCTACCTATAATCGAGAGGAGGTTGTTGTTCATTTAAAACAACTAATAGTTGTTCACCGTCTGCATTTGGCTGCATATGTTCGGGGGCAACTGGCTGTTCATTTAAATTGACTAACGGCTGCTCACCTTCTGCATTTGGTTGGCCATGATCGTAAAAAGGTGGTTGCGGGTTGATGACTGCCTTCTGCTGTTTCCAACGTAATAACGCAGAAGGTTCGAATTTATCTTCTGGAATTACTTCATCATTGAAAGGTACCATACCTGCTTTCTTAAAGCCACTAATATCATCAATCTTCAAATCTATGCAAGTTTCTGCCACCATAGTAGAAAACTGCATCTTTGGAACTTTATACCTCGCATTCTTACGTTGTCAGGATACCAATTTAGCATCCCACATATCCTTTAGAGGCTTAAATACTGCCAAGTTAAGTGGCTGTAACAAATGGCTTGTATGCGGGGTCATTTTTAAGATGGTAATTTGTTCCCTGATTGCAAGTTCTATGATATTGGTAGTCACATGAGTGCTATGGCCATCATAGATTATTATAACTGGACGACTGTCACCAAGAGAAGAAATCAAACTTTTTTCAAAGTAGTTACGGAATATGTCTGACTTCATTCAGTCATTGGAGCATAGACTTTCTTGGAAATATTTCTGTTTTAGGAAGCCACTCATTTCAGATATTTTTGGCTTTAAATATTATCAGTGGTGGACAGTGGCGGCTGGTAAAATTTCAATAATTTTTTTCTCGTCTGTGGCGCATGGGACCCATATAAAATATGGGAACTAACATCTAGAGAAGCACTCCCCTAACGACCTCTAAAAAATTTTGAAAAAGTATTTGCGAAAATTGGGTGTCTAGGGATTAGTCAGCATTTTACAATAAACATTCAAACTCAGTTCGTCAGCGATTTGAATATTTTTGCTTCGCATGTATCTAGACGTCGCCGTCCCAAAATTATTTTGATGAGCGGGGGAAAAAAATCCGAAAAAAATTTTGTTCGTCCCAAAATTTTTCTAATGAGCAGGGGGAAGAAATCCGACAAAAATGTTTGATGACCGGGGGAGAGAAATCCGGAAAAAAAATTTTTAACGTGCAGAGAAAGAGAAATCTAAAAAAAATTTTCCCGTACCAAATTTTTTTTGATAAGCATGGCCCCTCATTAGACGCGACCCTAGGGCCCAGTCGGCATTTGCCGACTAGCCGACCTGGCCACACCGCCACTGCTAGGAGAAATAGGTTGGGTCGAACAATCCTAGAATTAATTATTGATTTTTGTTTTATATGGTTACATGCTTGCCCAGGGTTGGCATAAAAATGGGTGGTTTTCGTGGGTTTTTGATTTTAGAAAAACCCATCTGGGTTTTTGTTTGATTTTCGTTTTTTTTTTTGCAGGAAAAAAGAAGCAATTATATAAAAAATTATATTTTTGCCTCACAAATACTTACTCACAAAACAATAACAAAAATGTAACATGTCAGTATATTAGTAAACAATAAAACAAGTAAATAATAAACTTAAATAGTTTTGACGCCTTTTCAGCTCCAAGCTTATTCCTTAGTTTGCTCCAAATATGGCCGAATGTAGGAAAAATTATTTCTACTGCGGCACTAGAAGTGGGACAACTATGCAACTATGCAACTATGCAATTTAAAAAAAAAACCCACATATTTACTACGTTTTCATAACTGAGAATGTGAGAATATATCCAACACAGTCCAGATGTTGTCACACGCTATATTGTCAAAGCAACGCCGAATGAAAGGTGGGAAATTAGACGGGAAATTTGTTTTCATAAAAACCCAGTATAAACCACAATTACCCAGAAAAACCCACTTAAGTACCCAGTGGGTCGTCTTTTTCTAAAGAAGGTGGGTTTTTGCACAATCTTGGCTTGAGTGGTAATAATTTCCAATTCAGTTTTATTTTTTCTACCAAGATTTTTAAGTGGGGCATCTTCATTTACATTATTTAATTTAATCCCTTAATTTGAGAACATTAATAGTAAACTGACTTTATATAACAAGTGGTTGCTTTTAGTAATTAATAATAAAATAGTTTTAATAAAAACAATTGCTTTTTATTGTTATACTATAAAATTTAACAAAGTTTTCTAGATAATCGTAATCGTATTCGTAATCGGCGATTATCACTAATGATTATCGTAATCGAAATCGTAATCATAAAAGTAAGAATCGCTGCATCACTAGTAAATATATACAGGTTGTTCCATTTAAAAATCGAAAGTTACGGTAATTTCCGGGTAAACCTGAAATGGTCTCATACCGTTTTTTGTGTCCAAAAATCCATTTTTACAGGTAGTTAAAAAATAAAGAAAATGTAGAGGGGGGGGGGGCACTCGCCTGTGGCACCCGGTATAATGCGTTGAAATATGATTCTCGAAAGGTACATATTACAGACATCCCATTTTTGAAGTAATGTGTGATGATACAGTGTCTAAAGTTTTGCCTTACAATAAAGATCGTGTGTTCGAATCCCAGACAGGTTGGATGTTTTTTCTTTAGTTTTTTTTTATATATTTTTTCTTTCACAACCGAGTCCACAACAAAGTTTAGGAAAAACTGACATTATTTACCTACAAGAAAACTGCGGAGAGTATCCTATAGAATGTGTAACAATGATATAAAAAGCTCAATATATCGGCAAAGAGTATAATGCTTCTGCTAGTTTACATTTCGGGTGTCTATTAGTTTTTTAGTTGCATTAAAACACTCAACCAAAACACACCTAATATATTAATAATGGAAACAAAATTAATAATATTAATTAATTTCTCTGACAACGGTGAATAATCCAAAACATTAGGACACAGTAATTTTGAAATTTGCATTTAAAAAGTTCGAAAATTTAAGGATCGTATAAAGTTAATTTGATATCAACGGCCAAGAACATAAAAACATCTATATTGGCTTATAACGACCTATTCTGTCTTACACGTTCCATATTCACTATAACAACGTTTCGAGCAACATTTCCTGACAAACCATCTCGATAGTAATAAATAAACCAGAGAAAATCGGTTCCGAGATCGGTTCGATTAGTGGTAATAATAATAATCGAGATAATAATCAAATTTATTGAATTTATAATCATTAAGTTAAAAATGAGGTTAAAAATTTAATTATGTTAATAACATATTTTTTTATATTTTATAAATTAGTTTTAATTAATTTAAAGGTAAATTTTATAAATATTCAATTATAATATATATTTATGAAATTTTTAAACCTAAAAAATTAATTAAGAAAATTGATTATAAAAAACCGCTGACGGAATCACTAATTCCACATCCAGATTTTCTATCCAAGTCTCTCACAACGAAAAAATTTTGTATATGGAAATAATTGTTTATGGAACTCTAATAATATAATATTTTAAATCCTCCACCCGAAAAACCCGTAAAACGATACCCCACATCGGTAGTGGGGTGGGGGTGGTGATAGGGGGTAGTGGGGGGTGGATGACGTAAAAAAATATTTTGAGGTTTTAGATTCTTGTACACAGTACACACACTAAATCACAATCTTTTCTCATCCCCTTTAATAATGTGGTGGGGGTGGTAATGGGGGTGGCTAATGCCAAAAATTTTTTGAGACCTTAGCTTCTTTTGTATATACTAAATACCAATTTTATGGACTCTTACCTGCTTCATTTACCTATTTATCCTCATTTACCCCAATTTACCCCCCAACCCTTCGACGGAACAAGATGAAAATATAATCTAGTTCCAGATCTCGTTAAAATACATATGTGTAGCAAATTTCAAGTCAATATCTTAAACGGTTCCAGAGTAAACGTGCACACAAAAAATGTTACAGAAGACCGACAGACAGACCGACAGAATTTTTTTTTCACTCAAACTTAAAATCTCGACGTTTTATGGCATTCTAAGCCTATTTGAACAATAAAAATTTTTAAAAATTTTTTTGTCGTTACTATACTTCCACTGGACGTGGAAGTAAATCGAAAAAGGGAACTTCGGAAGAAATCTGGGAATATCAAGGAAATCCAAGGAAATTCCAGGAAATCCGAGGAAATCTGGAGGAAATCCGAGGAAATCTGGAGGAAATCCGAGGAAGTCCCAGGAAGTCCGAGGAAGTCCCAGGAAGTCCCAGGAAGTCCCAGGAAGTCTCAGGAAATCTTAGGAAATCTGAAGGAAGTCCGAGGAAGTCCCAGGAAATCCGAGGAAGTCCCAGGAAATCCGAGGAAATCCCAGGAAGTCTGGAGGAAGTCCGAGGAAATCTGTGTAATCTTCGTCAAAGAGGAAATCTGGTGTACAAAATTTTGGGCGCGGTTGGCCCCTCGAGAAGGGCAAACATACGCTCCAAACCACCAAAACAACTTTCCCCACGCATTGACATTATAAAAATCTTAAACATTCTTTATAAAAGATAAAGTTCAGTTTCGTGTCTGTAACATTGTTTTCAGTGGAAAAACGTAGTCGAATCTAGTTCTCTTAAGGCCAGTCAGTTACATTTGTGTAGCTGCCTTTTTTTGAAGACAGCTAAATAAAAAGCTCTTTTTATTTAGATGCTTTTTCCTTCTTCAAAAGCTCTTTTCAGAGCTACTTTTCCTCTACAAAAATCTCTTTTTAGAGCTACGTTTTTTTTCAAAATCCTTATTTAGAGCTGAGTCTTCTTTTAAACAAGCTTTTTGTAGAGCATTGGCTTCATAATGACAGTGAGGAAAAACTGTTGCTCTACCTTTTGGAAGAGTAACAAAATCGAAAAACTATTGCATTATTTTCAAATCGAAAGTATCTCTTGTAGTTATACCTACTGAAGAAAAACTTGAGGCTTTTGCTAAACGTGGTCTGATAACACAGGCCCACAAAAAAAAAAGTTATTTGAACTGGACATATGAATACACTTTTCTTTAGTATTCTTTCCCGCTGATTACGAATCTGAAGTCAAATTGCAGAGAAAAACCCGAAAAACTGTAAAAAAAAATGCGTTTTGATGGTTTTTTTATGGTTTTTTGGGTGGTAAAATATGCATGTGGCGTGTTCGGCTAGGCTGCATGTATTTTTCTTATGTTTTTTTGTCCTACTGACCTCGAATCTATTGTTAGAACCCAGGGCTAATTGTCAAAATGTTGAGGAAAATAAAAAAAAACCGTAAAAAAACGCGTCTTTTACGGATACTATGTTTTTTATGGATATCACGTTTTTTTCATGAATACATGCGTGCTACGATGGCCTGCGTACACCTTTTTTTGGGTAATTTTTCCCGCTGATCACAAATGTTGAGTCAAGTTTGAAAGTCAGTGATGGAAATACTGAGAAAAATCAAAAAAACTGTCAAAAATCGAGTTCTTTCATAAATGTCGCGTTTTTTCATAAATGCATAGTGTGTTCCAATGGTCTGCATATACCTTTATCTAGTAATTTTTTCCGCTGATCGCGAATCTGGAGTCAAATTTTGGGGTCAGTGATGAAAACACTGAGAAAAATCAAAAAAACTGTCAAAAATCTGTATTCAGAACACTTGTGCGTGATATATAGTATTTCAATTTTATATGGGTTTTCATTTTCGAACGCGCTTATCTTCAAACGATCTGTAAAATGGGTTTCTTCGTCGTTTCGTTCCTTTTGGTTGCACTTCTCTTTGTAGCACTCAGCAGTAATCTGCTAACATGTTCATATCCCATTTACCCTGAAATCGACGTCAAAGTCTTTTAAGTCTTGGAGGAATCTTTCTCCTTGCTCTTCGCTGAAATCGCCGTTATTTTCTGGAAACTCATCTAGGTATAAATCGAGAAAGTGCAATTTCAAACTCATCATACAACCTAACGTAATTCTTTATCATTTTTGATACAATGTTTCTGAAGTCTGTATCTTTGGTATTACCAAGAAATTTTGTGGACACGTCTTTAAAACTTAACCATGCCGCCTTTTCTACTTCATTCATAGAATCAACGAATTTTTGGTCCCTAAATAAAGTTCGAATCTCGGGCCCAACGAAGATACCTTCCTTCAATTCAGCATCAGATTTGTGACTCATCAAATAACTGAAATATTTAAAGCATTGACCATCTTTATTAAGAGCTTTCGCAAATTGTTTTATTAGCCCAAGCTTAATATGCAAGGGAGGAATGAGAATTTTAGAAGTACTGACAAGCGGTTCATTTATAATATTCTTGGATCCAGGGCCGAGAGGCGTTCTGGGTTCCCACACCTTCTTTTTGTAGTGATTTAATCTGTCCCTGCTATCGAACATGCAGAAATAACAAGGATATTTTGTGAAACCAGCTTGCTGCCCAAGTATCATGGACAAAATTTTGAAATCTCCACAAATAAACCATTTATGACTTCATAATTTATTTTTTTAAAGCAATTCCAAGTTCTCATATTCTTCTTTCAATACAGTCGAATGTGCTAATGGTAATGGAGCAAATTTGATGATTGATGATTAGGTATCCTAAAAAAAAAACGATTTTTAAGAGTTTTTTTGATTTTTCTCAGTGTTTTCATCACAAAATTTGACTCCAGATTCGTGATCAGCGGAAAAAATTACTCGATAAAGGTATATGCAGACCATAGGAACACGCTATGAGTTCATGAAAAAAACGTGATATCCATAAAAATACATAGTATCCGTGAAAAACGCGATTTTTGACGGTTTTTCTTATTTCCCTCAACATTTTGACAATTAGCCCCGGATTCTAACAATAGATTCGAGGTCAATGGGACAAAAATACATAAGAAAAATACATGCAGCCTAGCCGAACACGCCACATGCATAGTTTACCACCCAAAAAACCACAAAAAAAACATAAAAAACGCCTTTTTTGACAGTTTTCGGGGTTTTCTCTATAATATGCGCATTAACCCCCATTCTGAGTTCAAATTCGTAATCAGCGGGAAAATATACTAAAGAAAAGTATATTCAGATGTCCAGTTCAAATAACTTTTTTTTTGTGGGCCTGTGTAATTGAAGGGAAACAAAGATGCTGTAAAAGGCATTTAAATGGTTCTTATTTTAAGGATGCTGATTTATACCGAATTGTTGAGGTAAAAGATGAAACCACGTGCGGAACTTACTCAACTCTTAAATGATTTACGTGGTTTTTGCAAAAGGAGTTCACTAGATTTTAATACGCCTGGAGCATTAAACAATGAGGATTATCATTGTCTTATTGGAGTCATTGCTTCAGATTTTAATAAACTTTTTGAATATGTTAAAGGTTCTATTCGCAGTACAACAGTGAGGACCGTGCATACATGTTTGGCCATATGTCTTATGAAATTGAGAACTGGTTTATCTCATTCAGTTCTTTCTACCCAATTCAGAAGAGCAATTGGAAAATCAATACATTCAGTTAGAAATGCTTTAATGAAAGAATTTGTTCCAAATCACCTGGGTTTGAATCACATCTCTCGGGAAGAGTTCATCCAGAATCACTGCACAGATATAGCCAAAAAAATTTTCGCAGATGGCGATGACAACATAGCTATTTTAGTTGCAGGTGGTACTTATGTATATATACAAAAGAACAGTAACTACTCTTTTCAACGCCGCTCCTTTTCAATGCATAAAGGCAGGCCACTGGTTAAGCCTATGATATTAGTCAGCACTACCGGCTACGTCTTGGAGGCTTTTGTCCCTTATTTTGCTTATGGCAAGAACAACGATGCTAGTATAATGAACAGCTTAATAAAGCAAAAAAGTTCTGAGCTTTTGGAATGACAAAATACTTGAACAAGTAATCCCAAATACTCAAATCCCATACATAGAAGACTATGTGAAAATCATTTCTGCAATTTGCAATGCTTTTAGGCCACCTAGACGAGAAACAAGAGAACCAGATAATGATATAGTAGCACAAAGAATGCTAAGTCTCAGTAGTAAAACTAATACCCTGCAAACATATATACAAGACAATCGATGGGAGAGAAGAAACGGAATATGGGAAAAAATTGATGGGACAATGATTTTCCACATCTCACACTGATCGATCTGCAAAGAATCACTATTGTAGTGTACCAATTGAAGTAAGCAGCATCTTACACTCGAGAGCACTTAGCTGATGATGAAAACTACGTACTGTATGTTCATAAAGAAGAAGCAAATAAAATAAGGGTCAAAATGCAGTCATGGCATATATCATCACAGCAGTATCAACTTTGAATACGTTATGAAAATAACAGCTTCGATCCTATAAAAGGTTGGTACTGCAAATGTAAAAATGGTAGTCGAGTTGTAGGATGCTGTGCACATATTGCCTTAGTTCTATGGTACTTAGGTTATTATAGGCACCTAGATAAAGTCCCACAGTACCATAGTGACCGTTATGCAGACTTCCAGGTTGATGCAGGGAGCTGGTCTGAGAGTGAAGCCTCAGAGTATGAAGAAGAAGAGGAAGCTATTAGTGCATGAGATTGTGAGAGGTAAGGGGACTCACGTTAATAAAGCACCTCGGTGAGAGGCAAGGGGACTCACGGTAATAAAACACCCTAATGAGAGGCAAGGGGACTCATGTTAATAAAGCACCCCGAAGGGAGCAAATACCTACCACTTCCACGACGTTGTTCCTGGGTAACGCAAAGAGTAGATTTCTTCACTTAAAATATAGACTTGCCTTAAATAAATGCAAGGTAATGAATATTTTAAAGATTATAGCAATAATTGCTATGTTCATTAATTTTTCTTAACAAAGAAGAAAGAGGATCCCAATAATACTTGTAATAATATGACTTCATGGCTATAAAAATATTACTAAATCCGTTTAAAAGGTGGTAGTGGGTTTCGGGGAGAGTTGTAGCATCTATATATATATATATATATATATATATATATATATATATATATATATATATATATATATATATATATATATATATATATATATATATATATATATATATATATATATATATATATATATATATATATATATATATATATATATATATATATATATATATATATATATATATATATATATATATATATATATATATATATATATATATATATATATATATATATATATATATATATATATATATATATATATATATATATATATATATATATATATATATATATATATATATATATATATATATATATATATGTATATAGGTATAGACGGTATATTGTGTAGCCCGATATATCGACAGGTCGTTCATTAGCCCGGCATTTCCCGAGTGTATAAATTAACAAATTTATTAAATATGGCGATTGTTATGAATCTTTTCTAATAGGAAGCCACTAGGGGTAGCTAATTATTATTTTTCTTTCAATTATATAAACATGGCATATTTCAGAGCCCGGATATATTTACTGATCCTTTCAAAGCCCGCTGTATATAAGAATATAGCTAGCGTTCGTTCTCCGTCCCAGCGATGTTGCCAATGTAATCGGGCCTCAGTAGGTTATATTTTTATAATATATATTTCTTTGATGCATGCATCGTCACGAAGCACAACATAATAGGAGTACTTGCTATACCGCGCCACTACCATTACTGTTTACAGTAGAGACGCTAATGGAGGGCCAGCTATTAAAGGAAATGTATTCATTCTTTGATCGCCAAAATAATATAACAGTTACGTTTTTTATTATTCATTGTTACGAATTTGAAGATATATTAGAAGAACCTAATAAAATATTAGGTAATTTTTTTATGCAAATAGACATTAATTATTAATAACTGATAATGTAATTACTCCGTGGTAGGCCTATAAGTATTTAAATATTTTGAATTTGTCCTCATTTTTTGTTTTCCACTTTTAAAGTATTGCCTTATTAACAGTAAAATAAAAAGATGCAAAGGGGTAGAAATTAAATTACGTTTATTTACCTAACATAGATATATCAAACGAATTGTTTTAATAGTACAGTAACATCAGGTATAATAGTAAAAGAATCCCTTGATGCAATTTTTCTTTTGAAAATGTACTTATTTTGAGACAGCAAGTGACCTTTGTGTTTCCGAGTACATGGGTCAAATATGAGCAAAAAATGATTGCCATCAAATAACAACAAAGCATGAAGTTCTCTTTGAAGTATTTATAAGTTTTTATTTAATTTTATTTCACTGTCACTATAATACTTATAGGCTTAATTTTGAAAAAGTTATTACAATGACCTTTACTATGTACCAGCTGTCCCAAGTTAACATCAACTGAAAGTTGCATTATATGAAATAAGTTTTCAGATTCAGTTTGTCCCACTGTGCAAAGAAATATCTTTAAAAATTAAAAAATATATATTTTCTTAAATTGTACAGATAAACGTATAGGGACAAAAAAGTGTCTTCTTTACAAGAGCTCTCAAACAAAAAAAAAAAGAAAATAGAAATCGAACCATTAGGAGCTGAGATAAAAAAACATTCATTGTGGCTAATGGCAGCCATCTTTAATGGTCGCCATTTTGGTGTTGCACGGATTTTAAAGTGGCTCCCTATCTGGAAAGTTACCTTTTGGCATCAACTATGACCACAGAAAGTGGCACATCCCAATCAAAAAGTGCAGATTATTGGCTTATATAGCCATGTACCCGACGTACTATAAAGCACAAAGTTCCCTTTTAAGTATGGCAAGCAAAAATTTAATATTTTCTCTTATTGCTTATATGTTATATGCTTGCACTAATAAAAATAATTATTATTATTATAGTCTAGTACCTAGAGGTGAAAATATGCAAAACTTCGGAATAATGTCATATTGAATGGATTTCGTTCATTTTGGAAGTATAAGCTTCACACAAAAGTTTCTATATTGTGCGGGGGCTTGCTAATTAGGGGGTAAGTGCCACCCCCTCTCAGGGGGTGGCACTTAAAAAATATATATATTTATTGGAGCTGAAGTATAATCAAATTTTAAGAAGAAAAGGTTCTATGCAATTTTTCACACAAATTGATAGTTTTTAAGTTATAACTTCAAAATTGCGATTTTAGCTTAAAAAAAAGTTTTCCAAACGGCTTTCGTCAGGTATCTCGAGAAGTATTACTTTATCGAAAAAATGTTACAGAACAATTACATAAAGTACAAACTGGGAATTAATTATATTTTTTGTTTATTGGTGTAGGATTAATAATTTCGGAGATATTTAAGTTTACATTTGGCATCCAAGGGTTCATAAGATAATTATTTAGAGTGAGAGTTAAATATCTCAGAAACTGTGACACATACGTCAAGGATGCTAGTAGGTAGAATAATAGGTTATTAATTAAGCTTTCAACTGTTTTTTTATTTGTTTCTATAGCATAAAAAACAAAGAAGTTATGACCGAAGCAATGTGCGTCTACACATTTTTTTTAAACAACGTCGCCATTTTGTTCCTGTAATTAGCCAGTAATTAAAAAAAGGAATTTCAAACACTGTTTCTCATTAATATACAGCATGACGTAGATGTCAAATTTTTTGGTTTGTATACAGCACTTGCTTTAGAAAAAAATACAGTTTAAACTATAAAGGTATTTTCGATAAAACGATATTTTGTTTTCCTTGTCCAAATGGATATCTCAATAAATATTAGTTTTATTGAAAAATGGGTAGAGACCAGAAATAAAGCTCATAAACTGATAATGAATTTAGCTTGTTTATTTATTTACATAGATTTAATAGTTTCGGAGATATGAAAGTTTACAAATGGCGTCCGAACGTTTATAAGTCGTAAAATGCAGTTTTTAAATGTTAAATATCTCAGAAATTGAGACACCTACGTCACGCATACTAAGAAATGAAATTAAAGACAATTAATTGCGCTTTCAAATTATTTTTTACTCGTTCCTGTAGCATAAGAAGTAAAGAAGTTATGATGTAAAAATGAGCGTATTTATATTTTTTTATATAAAAAGGTCGCCATTTTGTTACTCTAATTAGCCAGTAATTTAAAGAAATTGTCTCAAATACAGTTTTTCGTTAGGATGTAGCATTACCTAGATGTTCAAATTTGTTTGCTCATTTAAAGCACTTGTTTTAGAAAAAAATGCATTTTAAACTTTAAAGGTAATTTCAAAACACTTGGATACCAAATATAAACTTAAATATCTCCGAAATTATTAATCCTACATCAATAAACAAAAAATATAATTATTTCCCAGTTTGTACTTTCTGTAATTGGTCTGTCACATTTTTTCGATAAAGTAATACTTTTCGAGATACTTGACGAAAGCCGTTTGGAAATACCTTTTTTTTAAGCTAAAATCGCAATTTTGAAGTCGTTATAACTTAAAAACTATCAATTTATGTGAAAATTTGCATAGAACCTTTTCTTCTTAAAGTCTGATTCTATTTCAGCTCCAGTGAATATATGTATATATATTTTTTAAGTGCCACCCCCTGAAAGGGGGTGGCATTCACCCTCTATAAATTAGCAAGCCCCCGCACAATATAGAAACTTTTCTGTCAAGCATTTACTATTATACCTCCAAAAATGAACTAAATCCGTTCAATATGACATTATTCCGAAGTTAAAACCTCTAGTTACACTGTACTATTAGTGCAAGCATATAATATACTTGTGCCCGACATTAATTAGTCTTCGCAGATACGCTTAAAAAGGAATTTGTGTGATATTCTTTTCTTTTCTTTCTTTTCGGGTTCAAAAGTTACTAACAATAATTGCAACAAAATGCAATGCTTTTTCGTCAATATTTTGAAAATTAAGCAAGATAAGGCAAAACAATATACGTAACTTTTCGGTAGAGCATAAAATTCTCTCGTATAATGGCTATAATAAAAAACGGTACATTTGATAGTTAAATTATCGTTATTAAAGGTAGTATAATATTTATATTTTATTTTATATAATTGTTTATAATTATATAAAAATTTTGTTTAATAGTTTTCTCAATCTAATGTAATACTGCGTATCGTCATAATATGTTTTCTTAATGTATATGGGGAAGCTAGTTTAGGCTGACCTCTTGTGCGTAAACTCTTTTGTGCACCTTTTTTTCTTACATTCTTCTACCTACATTCAACTTAAATCTGGTGACAGTTGCTTTCTTGCACAGAGCAATAAAACAAAGCGTCTCAAATGCCAAAAGAACTGTTGCCAATGGTATACAAAATCCACTGTTTAAAGCAAGATAGAGTTATATTACAGTATTCAGCCATAAATCTAACTAAAAAATTATTAGTCCTAAATTACTATGACGAAAATAAAATGTATAAATGAAGTATAAAGAATTATGTTAGAATTTGTTAAAATTAAATAATCAAAACATTAGAATACATTACAACAAATTAACTGAGCAGTTGGAAATTTGAAATAAAATGAAAGTCATTGTTTATAAGAAGTGCTTTAGTACAGAAAAAATAATTTTCAATTCCGTAAAAATACATGGCGAAAACTGCAGTCCTAGAGGTAATGACGTATACTTCACGAAAAGAATTATTTGTAGAAGGTACAAATTTTTTCTTTATTTTTTGAATAGACACGTGATATTTTTAACTTCAATATTTTATAAACAACTCGAAAAATAAAGCAATAAAAGATATAGTTTCACTCACTTTCGTTACAGATTTATGCATTATTACACTATACTTCTTAAATTATACAGAGACAGTAATTACTTCCACATCCAGTGGAAGTATAGTAACGACAAAAAAATTTAAAAATTTTTTTTTGTTCAAATAGGCTTAGAATGTCATGAAACGTCGAGATTTTAAGTTTGAGCGAAAAAAAATGTTTCTCTGTCTGTCTGTCGGTCTGTCTGTAACTTTTTTTTGTGCGCACGTTTACTCAGGAACCGTTTGAGATATTGACTTGAAATTTGGTACACATATGTACTTTAACGAGATCTAGAACTAGATTATATTTTCATCTTGTTCCGTCGAAGGGTTGGGGAGTAAATTGGGGTAAATTTGGGGTAAATAGGTAAATCTAGTAGGTAAGAGTCCATAAAATTGGTATTTAGTATATATAAGAGAAGCTAAGGTCTCAAAAAAAAAATTGACATTAGCCACCCCCATTACCACCACCACCCCATTATTAAAGGGGATGAAAAAAAATGTGATTTAGTGTGTGAGAGAATCCTCAAAATATTTTTTTACTTCATCCACCCCCCACTACCACCCCCGCCCCACTACCGATGTGGGGTATCGTTTTATGGGTTTCTGGGGTAGAGGATTATTAAAGTTCCGTAAATAATTATTTCCACATACAAAATTTTTTCGTCATGAGTGACTTGGATAGAAAATCTGGATATGGAAGTAGTGATTCCTTGGGCAGCGGTTTTTTAATGGTTTTTATTTTCTTGCTAGTTAACAATTTATCAGAAAGTTTTTTGTCTATTTTTATTCAATGCTTAGATTTAGTTCAGGACTTCTTATTGCACTTGTTACCACACCAAAACCAAAAACAAACTAAAATAATAAAATCGCGGCAGAAAGAATTCTTTAATCACCTTTTTTGATGCTGTCATAAAGTTGTTTAGGGCAAACGCTCTGCTCTTTTCCCACTAATATTTTCGTTAGTGTTTTCTAACTGTGATTAAAATATACCTTTTTTATTTAAATATGTAGGTATATTATTTGCCTACATATAATAAAACAAGAATAGCAATAGGCTATGTTTTGATTCTAACATGTGTTAAATAAAATGGACATTTCGGACAGAACGCTTTGGTTATGCAGACAAAATTCATGTTTTGAATCTAGTTTTTGTCAATTTCCACGGCATACTTGATACGAGTATTTTCTCGATTTTTGAATTATTATTCACAAAAGAATTTTCATGTTTATGTATACGGTTGTTTTTGTTATTTTTTTCTGTCTAAAAAAAATATAAACACATTCGGCGATTATTAATAACAAATTGTTTATTAAATAAACAAATAAATTCACAACAAAAAAAATTATTTTTTCCACCTTTTGGATAATTGCAAATAATAAATTTAGGAATAAAATTTTTTCTTAATAACATGTTTAAATAATGAAAAAAGACAAAAGTGATTATAAACAATTAAAAACAATTTTTAAGAATTTTTTTTAATCATAATATTCTATAACAAATAAAATGGCAGAAAAATATTTTTCAAAAATACGTAATTTATATATTTGTTTATAAAATTTGTTTAAACAAGTAGCAATAAAAATTTTAAGTTTATGTAATCTTATAGTATTTTTGAATATAAAAACAGTAAGAGTAATTAAAATAAATAAAAAAAAATTTTTTCCATCGGGATATTGTTCCTTTAAGTGTTTAAATAATAACATAATTTTTATGAATTTTAGATGTAGAGTTTCGGGAGTCGGGATTTTTTTATTGGGAATTTCTTCCTCTTTAAGAATCTTTCTTTCTTTAAAATTTTTAATAGTTTTCGAGTTATTTGCAAAAAACGGAACTCGTTATTTTTTCAATTTTCATTAGTTTATAACTTTTGCAATTATTTATGTGCGGATTTAAAACTTTTGCACATTTTTCTAGACGTCATTCCGAATCCAATGCAATCAAGGTAGGTGCATGACGTCAGATGCACCATGCAGGGAGACCGACTAGAAATATAAATTCAAATAACCATCATAAAAATATATGTGTTCATTAATAAAAAAACCGCTGCCTAAAAAATCACTACTTCCACATGTAGATTTTCCTGCCCAAGCCTTTTACAGCAAAAAAATGTCGATACTATATTTGCAATCCACTGTGTAAAAATAATTGTTCATAGAACTTTGATAATATAATATTTGAAATGGTCTATCCCAAAAACCCATAAAACGATGTGCAACATGGTAGTGGAGGTAGTAGAGGGGGAAGCTGTTGGCAAAAAATTTAGAGGCTCTTGTACACATAAATCATAATTTAATTTTTTTATTCCCTTTAATAATGTGGTAGAGGTGGTGGCGAGTGCCAAAAAAGTATTCAGGCCTTTTGTTCCTTTATACACACTAAATCACAATTTTATCTTTTTATTCCCTTCCATAATCACCTTCAATAATTTGAGCAAAAAAATTTTTTTTACGATTACTATACAACTCCACTACGTGGATGTCTAAGTAATAAGTATTCCGCAGTTATGACGTTGTTCTCTTTTGCACGTCCAAATAGAATAAAACGATTCAAGTTAGCCCATCTAAATTGTGTTTTTAGAGACCATGTAGGCTTAACAGGGAACCAAGACAGATCACGTCATGCAGTTAGGTGCACCATACAGTAAAGGGAACCTGACTTAAAAAACCGCTTCCTAAAGAATCACTATTTCAACATCCAAGTCTTTTACAAAGAGAAAAAGTTGATACTGTATTTGCAGTCCATTATGTGGAAATAACTGATCATAGAACTTTAATAATATAATATTTGCAATCGTCTACCACAAAAGCCCATAAAACAAAATGCCATATCGACAGTGGGGATGGTAGTGGGGGGTATAGCTGATGCAAAAAAAAAATTAGGCCTTTGGTACTTATACACACACAAAATCAAAATTTTATTTTTTTTTCGTCCTTTAATAATGGGGTAGGGATGGTAATGGGGGTGATAGTGGAAGTGGCTGATGTCAAAAAAATTTTGACTAGGTACTTGGCTTCTCGTACATACACTAAATCCCAATTTTATAAACTCTCACTTGCTTGCTTTGCCTATTTATCCCCCCATCCCAAACTTCAACGGAATAAGATCAAAACATAATCTATTTCCAGATCTCGTTATAATACACAGGTGTCCCAAATTTTGAGTTAACATTATAAACGGTTCCAGAGTAATCGTGCGCACAAAAAAAATTACAGACACATTTTTTTTGCTCAAACTTAAAATACCTTTCGTGGCATTCCAAGCCTGTTTAAAAAAACATTTTTTTACCTTTATTATACGTTCACTCCACTATGTGGATGTGGAAGTAGTACCAGCTTATAGTGATTATGGACAATACCTATCTATCCTTATAATATGTAAAACATCATTCTGCATAATAATAATTATTGTTTAATGACCGATATTTCTCCATGAAAATTTTAGTACCAAAATTATAATAATTAAGTATAGTATTATTGAATACTGAATGCAAAAAAACACAATGCTAATTTAGGGTCAGATGCTACTATACGTCGGACAAATGGTAGAAAGTATTAGCGTAGAAAAGTAGCGTATAAGTGTAGAAAAAAAGTATTAGCGATTTTTTTACAAAAAAAAACTAGTAAGATGTTCTTAATCAGCACCTTTAGAAACCCATTTGTACAAGATTACATCGTAGTGAATTCTAAGATGTTTGAGACAGGGGCCGTCAATAAAACTATTTTTTCAACTAAAAATAATTTTTATCTGTAAAACGGATTCTCAAATGAAACAAGGTATTCTACATTTTTTGTTCAGAATAATGTATTATAAAAGTATGAATTGACTTTACAACAAAATAATTGTTTATTTAATAAGACAAAAATTAAAAAGTAAAATAAATAAAAAATAAATAAATAAATAAATTAATTAATTCATTAAATTAAATTAATTGCCCAATAGCATTTGTTTTCATGGTTTACTTAGGTTTTTATTGAAGATTATTTGTTAGAAAAATGGTAGGTATAGTAGGTAGAATTTTTGCCTTATTAAATAAATAATTATTTTGTTGTAAAATCAATTCATACTTTTACAACACATTATTCTGAACAAAAATGAAGAATACATTTTTTTCATTTGAGAATCCGTTTTATAGATAAAAATTACTGTTTTTGACGGCCCCTATCTCCAACATCTTTGAACCCACTATGATGAAATTTTGTACAAAGGGGTTCCCAAAGGTGCTGATTAAGAATATCTTACTAGTTCTTTTCTGAAAAAATCGCTAATATATATTTTTTGAAAATCGACCTCCTCTTTCCATTCTAGAATCGAACGCCTCCGTCTAAAATTAAATGTGGTTACGTCTAAAGACTTACTCTATAGGTATATAGTCACCATTAAAATTTCAAAATATTCGGATATCAAATGAGCGAGATATGAGGGTGGCTCCATGAAAAGTGCGACACACTGTATATGTACCTTTTTGTCAGAGCATAAAATTCCCTAGTATAATGGTCATAATAAAAAAACGGCACATTTGATAGTTAAATTATTATTATTATTATAAGTAATACAATATAAATAATTAGTTTTAAGTTAAAAATTTAGTTTAATAGGTTTTCTTAGTTTAATGTAATACTGCTATAGTAATAATATTTTTTCCTAATGCATATGGGAGGTCGAAGATAGTTTAGGCTAACCTTTTCCTTTTGTGTGTAAATTCTTTTGTACACAATAAACGTTCATTTATTTATTTATTTTATTTACTTAAAATTGTACCGGCCGCCAAATTATCAAAAATGAGGTACAGAGACGCTTGTCATTTTTTTTTATACTCTCCTCAGTCATTTAAAATGCAATTAAAAATCTGAAAAAGCACACATCATCTGTAGGTTCCAGAAAACATTTTTCAAAACACAACGGATTTTTTAAAACTTATGTTGCTATTTAAATTAAAAAAAAATGTTTCCTATTGTCACCGCATTTTGAGGTTTTCGGGTCTTGATATAATCTTATAGAAATATATTTTTAACCATCAATTTATAAAAATAAAAATTTTTACTTACGTAACGGGGTCATAAAATTATGAATAATCCAAAAAAAAATCCACGAATTTACTAGCTGATAAGTTTATGCATTCGTCAATTAACAAATAGAGCTTTTGATATGAAATTGGAACTGGCAGAATTTTTATTTTCACATGAAAAATAGTTACAATGATGTTAAAAAATTGTTTACATTTCGGTGAGCACGTGGTCATACGCTTCAAGCGATCTGTTTTATATTTATTGCCGTACGCCCCGCTGAGTTAAGCGGGTGCCTTTTCTCTGGTACCTTTCTACATTCCACTTAAATACATCTTACAATACAGCCCAATAAAACAATCAAAGCGTCTCAAGTGTCAAAAGAATTATTGAAATTATTGGCCTGTTTGAAGCACGATGGAGTTATATGACAGTATAGTACCTAACGGTAGGAAGAAATATGCCAATATGCACCAAAAAATTATATTTTGTAAATTAGTGCCTAAAGATTTATAAAAGAAACTACGGAAATAGCAACAAGAAAATATGGGGACAAGATAAATCGAGAAATATAAGTATATCATATTTTTGATGATGTATCTATTTTATTGATTCCAAAAAATATATGTTGTGATAATATGATATAGTAGTTAAAGATTGTACTAAAAACATGCAGTGAGTGTGTCAGAACAATGTGATATGAAAAGATAAAAATATATTCATTTTTTATTTTAATGTTCCCATTATCAAATGTCTTTTTCAATTTTCTAATAAGGGTGTAGCTATTATATCTAATGCACATTTTTTCGAATTTAAATCGGCCCAGCCGTTCAAAAGATATAAATTCTTTTCGAAATATTGGTATTTTTGATTACCCCTAATGGTGGAGTCAAATTAAGCATCAAAATAGGTGAATAAGGAATTATCTGGCTGCAGCAGTCTTATTGTTTGAATTTGTTGCCAGTATATATAACAGAAAATGTATGTGAAGATTTGCATTAAATCTGTCCATTGCTGGTAAAATTTTAACAATTTATTTTTAAACAGTGAAATTTTCTGCTATTTTCTTTATTATCTCCGGTCCTAGAAATCGTATCGCAATAATAAAGAGAGCCATTTGTTCGCAATAAAATTTTAAATAAGGCTAGGCCTATGAAACACTTTCTGATAATTTGTTAATTTATAAAAAAATAATAATCACCAAAAAATTGCCTTTTTTGGTTATTTAAGAAATACAACGTAATAATGAATCAATTTATTTTTAAAAATGTAGGTTTTTAAATGTATTTTACAATGGTATTAAGAAAAAAAATCTTCATTCAAACTATTTTTTTGAAATTTGTTTATAATTTTCAAAATTATAGTTATAAACAACTTCAGATAATCCTGTGGATTTTTTATAAAACTAAAAACGCAAACGAATTACGAAAATAGATGAAACATTTAACATTTTTCTAAAAAAATAATTATCTACTTGCATTTGGAGCTAGGATACGTCAGTTTTTGTAACTAAGTCGCTTATAAATAAACAAATTAATGTTTCTTCTTAAAATTGAGCCCTGTTATTCAATACCTATATTTTTGTCTCATCTAGTTGAAAACAAACCAGAAGCACAATGTTTAAAAGATAATGTATAGAGGCCCGAAAGTCGGGCCTTTGGAACTTATGTTAGAGATCCGATAATTGTCAATTAGGTCTAAACGCTATATTACTGTTTTACAAATTAGATTTTAATATTTTAAACGATAGCCCTTTTTACCAGGATGCGGACGTCTAGGGTTCAACTCCTGACCGCGAATATTGTTTTTTTTTTATTGTATCGGTGATATTAAAAATTTTACAAAGCTGTGTCCATGGACATAAGGATATTCGTTCAGATTAGATTAGTTCCTCCTTTTCGCGACAAAAATTAAGAAAATAACTGCTCTATTCAATGTTATTTCAAAAATTGTAATTTTAGATTATTTTCAAATATCAGAGACAAAGATGTAAGCTTTAAAAAACAACCACTCCAAATTTCAAAAAGAAATAGTTTTTTGGTTTATTTATAAGTGACTTTAATGCAAAAACTGACGTATCTCGACTTTCGACCTCAAATGCAAGCAGACCATTATTTTTTTTTTTAAGAAATGCTATATATTTCACGTATTTTCATAATTCGTTTGCCGCTTTTAGTTTGATAAAAAAGATCACAGGGTTATTTGAATTTATTTACAACTACAATTTTGAAAATCATAAACAAATTTCAAATAAACGGTTTAAATGAAGATATAATTTTTTCTTAATACCATTGCAAAAAACATACAAAAATCTACATTTTGAAAAAAAAAACATTTTCTCCTACGAGTCGATGCCCTTAAGCAGTAAGCGATGGAAATTTCGAATTTATTATTGACTTTTAGCCGTTTGAAAACATATTTTGGGTTAAATTTTCACACGAGAGTTTAGTTCAATAAAATAAAATTGATTCATTATTACGTTGTTTCTTAAATAGCCAAAAAAAGTACTTTTTTGTGATTTTTATTTATTTATTTTTAAATTAACAAATTATCAGAAAGATTTTTCATAGACCTAGTCCTATTCAAAACTCAATGCCCTATTTTTATTTTTGTGGCACGATTACTAGGATCAGAGATAATAAGGATAATAGCAGAAAATTTCACTGTTAAAAAATAAATTTTTAAAATTATACAAGAAACAAAACTGCCTATAGCACTTATACATAAAACAAATTAAAACAATAAAATAGCTACAGTTCCATTCAAAATTTATAAGCGATTTAGTGCAAAAGACTAATATTTTATACCTTAAAACCCAATTTTATCGACTCTACAACAACCCTTCAACGGAATAAGATCAACGCATAATCTATTTCCAGATCCCGTTGTAATACACAAGTATACCAAATTTTGAGTCAACATCATGAACGGTTCGAATCGTTTGCACAAAAACAAATTGCAGACGGAATTTTTTTCGTTCAAGCTGAAAATATCGATGTTTCATGACATTCTAAGCCTATTTAAAAAAAAACATGTTTTTTTACTGTTACTATCCACTAAACTACGGGGATGTGGAAGTCGTCATGGACAATGCCTATCTATCCTTATAATAGGTACGTAAAACGTCATTCTGCATAATTATTGTTTAATGTCCCGATATTTCTCCATGAAAATTTTAGCACCAAAATTAATAAAAATGAGGAATATTATTGAATCATGAATGCAAAAAACCACAAACATAATTTAGGGACATGGAAACATTAATTTAGTACAACAAATGGACAAAGCCAATGCATTTTATACTCGATTTTATATTTTGTTATTATAATTTTTCTCTTTTGATATAAATGCTACCTTTTATCGCTCTATTTGAAATTATGTATTACAATTCAAAAAACGTTTTAAGATGTTTAAGATGCTACTATTTTGCTTTCATAGCACCGTACCACATAATTTATAATTCTTAGAACGTATATACAAATTTTTGAATTTAGAAAAATTATTCGAATATGAAGAAAGAACTTTCATTCAACGATTGTGACTTCATAAAGAAAGTATTTAAGAGGAAATAAGAATCGAACGCTATCGAGCCACTGCAACGATGCCAAATATCGGGCTATATAACGAGCGATGGATATCAACTGTATAAGAGTCTTGGATATACAGGAACAGCGCCGCCTGACTCAGAAGTGCTGAACTAAAAGTGTATCTCGGAACATGAAAATATGACTTTTTGAAGCCCACCTCAAAATTTTGCAGGGAGGAAACTAACATGATTTGCGACCATTTAGTGATGATATACACGGGGGTACGTTGATGAGCCCGACCCCGGGCTTCACAGGGTCAAATCGGGCTGCACTACAACCGCTCAGTGTATGAAACGGGCCTGTATATGACCATGCATATCTCTATATATATATATATATATATATATATATACTTGACTATTTCCTGTATTCCTACAATTAATTACTTTACCTATATTACCGCATTGTCATACGTATATTATAATGACAATGCATAGTCATTGTTCATCCCTGAACTAGCTTCATCTGATAATGTAATAAAATTGTAGTATCTGTCTGTATTATGTTCTTTCAGGCAGGAGGAGTCTGGCCTATCTACAAATTGTTGTTTACATTATTTCTCACTTTAAACTTTACTTTATAATCAGGGCCCCAACAAGGGAGGGGGGGGGGTAGGTCCAGTAGGTACCGTGGTACCAGGGCCCGACCACTTAGAGGTCCGAATAAACTAGGAAACGCAATGCAAAAATATTAAACTAATTAAAATTTGGGTACAGGTAGTGCAGTTATAATGAAAGGGGCCGGGGCCCATGATTTGATGTGAGTGCCTGTTAATAAAATAAGTCTATGAACTGAAAATTGACAAAACTTTGATGCACCGACCATTTGAACTGTAACTAAGATAATATATAAACATATATAAACATTTATTTATTACGGCACTTGTCCCTTTTATAGACAAGAAAACAACCTATTTAGCAGCGTTAACAAATTTAAGAGCTAAAGCTCTATATACTTTATAACATTCACCCAAACTAAATCTAAGAGCATATTATATATGTATAATTTCCTGAAAAGGCATAAATAAAATCAAGAGTATCGAAATCAACCGCAGTTTAATCTTTTATTGCAATTAAGCCGCGAACGTAATTCGACAATTTCTCCTACATTCCTAAACCGATTAAAATAATTTTTTGATAGGCTTTTATAGGCAACTTTATAGAATGGTACTAGCTTATTGAAAACTAAAGAAAGAAAAACATTTTTTTCTTGTGTGAAAAACAAAAAAAAATATTTTTTTTGTTGACTTCAATATCCCAGTATCATTCTATCAAGTATTTTCTAAAAGCCTGTCAAAGTATTTTCTCAATCGGTTCATAGGAGAACTTGTCGAATTACGAAATCATTTCTTTAAGCCACACCGCCACCCTTAAAGCAATTGTACAAATTCAACAAAATATATTAACGTTGAGATCCAACGTTACCGTATGTAACAGTTCATACAAAATAAGGTAATAAATTATATTTTTAAATCATACTACCTATTACACTATTTCATAATATAATATTTAGAATCAAAAGATTGTAAATAAATTGACATTTTTATTATATGAAATTAATATTTTACTCGCTTATTGTTTTGTAATATACATTTTTGTGATTTTAAGAATTTTTGAGGGAAACGATTATTATATTATTTACCTACGATCACTACTGTAACTAGTCAAAAACACACTACCTGACATCTATGTAAGTTGAACTTTACAAATGCGCCTACGTAATTTTCAAACGCTGTCAAAACTGACATAATATTTGTTGAATAATATTGTTGACAACTAAATCAGGATTTTACTAAATAAATAAATAAATATGATTGTAGGTAAAGTATAGTACATAATTCCAGTTGTAAAGCAATTACGCACTCATGAAAATACGCACTCGCCGCTACGCGGCATCGTGCGTAACTTTTCCATTCGTGTGTAATATGCTTCTTACAACACTCATTACGTAATATACTATTTTGTACGACATGCTTTGAAATTAGCCGAACTGTCAATAATAAATATCAGTTACTATTGGTATGTCATATACACAAATTCACACTGTATTTTACAATAACTAAAATTGATATTCTAATTACATGTTTTCATAAGTGATTTATCACCACTGAATAATAAATAATTAATTTGTTTCTTTTTTAATCAACCTCATCTACTTGTCTTTTTTTTTTTTCAAATAATTTTCTAGACCTCAATTGAAACTAAATATAGAATATGATGAGTCAACATCAATAACAATTTTTAGTTCACTCTGAGAATTATTTCTCATCTTATTTCCTCTATTTCTGCAATTACACCACGGATATCGCACGTATGTGATACGTTTCAAAAAGACAAGCAACACAATGGCCTATTTTTACAGAGTGCGTTAGCAATCCTAAATGTATTAACAACACAGTGAGTATCTAAAGAAAAAGTGTCTTCTCCATATATACGGTGCCAGAACGCAT